>PVHT021183666.1:35981304-36040138 GCA_004024745.2 Catagonus wagneri
GCTTTTTAGTGCCACACCCCCAACATATGGAAGTTCCCAGGCTAGGGATCCAATCAGAGCTGTAGCTGCCGGCCTTCACCACAGCCAAGCAACGCCAGATGCCCGACCCACTGAGCGAAGCCAGGGATCGAACCCGCATCCTCATGGATCCTAGGCGGGTTCACTGCTGAGCCACGAAGGGAACTCCCACACATCAGGGAGTTCCTATTTAGCAGGTTCTAAACGTCTGAGAAGGCCTCCAGTCAAGAAAGCTGCCTGACTTTGTTGAACCCAACACATTGATGTGACCTTCCCGCCGCTGGCACCACAGGAAAAAAATACCTCTTAATATCCTGTGGCATGGGCTTTGGAAAATGCCTTCCACGTTGAGCCTTCATTTTCCAGCCTAGAGAAAGCTGCCCTCCTGCGGCCCGGCTGTGGGCGAGATCCACTCCAGACAGAGATGGGCAATAGCCCCACTAAGATGACACGGGTTAGGACAGTGGCCAAGGGTCCCACTGGAGAGTTGCAAGACCCTCCGGGACAAGCCGCTGAGAAGGAAACTGTGGCTCTGACTTGGGAGAGCAAATTTTGCTCGGGACCTCACAACTCCACCTCGAGTTGAACATGTCTACTCCTTGTGGCTTAAATGTCTTCTTGGACTGAGGAACACTGGTCTCCAATGCAAAGTCTTATTTCCTTTTGGGGGGAGCATTAAGACAATCTATGATATCACTGAATGGAATAAAATACTTGCTAATGATATGACCAAGAAGGTGCTAATATCCAAAATATATAAACAGCTCATCCCACTCAACATCGAAAACAAACAACTTGATTTAAAAATGGGTTTAGGGGAGTTCCCATCGCGGCTCAGTGGAAATGAACCTGACTAGCATCCACAAGGACGCGGGTTCAATCCCTGGCCTCGCTCAGTGGGTCAAGGATCCGGCATTGCCCTGAGCTGTGGTGTACGTCACGGACGTGGCTTGGACCTCACATTGCTGTGGCTGTAGCGTAGGCCAGTGGCTACAGCTCCGATTCGACCCCTAGCCTGGGAATCTCCATATGCCGTGGGTGCAGCCCTAAAAAGACCAAAAAAAAAAATGGGTCTGAATAGATCTGAATAGATATTTGTCCAAAGAAGACATACGGGCACATGACCAACAGACACATGAAAAGATGCTCAACGTCATTAATCATCAGAGAAATCCAAATGAAAACCCCTGTACCACCCCACGCTGTCAGAACAGCTGTCATCAAAAAGACCACAAATAACAAATGTTGGTGATGATGTGGAGAAAAAGAAACCCTTGTACATTGTTTGTGGGAATGTAAATTGGTACAGCCAGTATGCAAAATGGTATGGTAGCGTCTCAAAAAGCTAAAAGTAGAACTACCATATGACCCAACACTCCTGGGTATGTACCCGAAAGATACAAAAACCCTAATTTGAAAAGACGTATGGGGAGTTCCCGTTGTGGCGCAGTGGTTAACGAATCCAACTAAGAGCCATGAGGTTGCGGGTTCGATCCCTGGCCTTGCTCAGTGGATTAAGGATCCGGCGTTGCCGTGAGCTGGGGTGTAGGTTGCAGACGCGGCTCGGACCCTGCATTGCTGTGGCTGTGGTGTAGACCAGCGGGCTAGAGCTCCGATTGGACCCCTGGCCTGGGAACCTCGATAGGTCACGGGTGGGCCCTAAAAAAACAAAAATAAAAATAAAAAGGAGTTCCCGTCGTGGCTCAGTGGTTAACGAATCCGACTAGGAACCATGAGGTTGCGGGTTGGATCCCAGGCCTCGCTCAGTGGGTTAAGGATCTGGCGTTGCCGTGAGCTGTGGTGTAGGTCCAGACGCGGCTCGGATCCCGCGTTGCTGTGGCTGTGGCGAAGGCCGGCGGCTACAGCTCCTGTTAGGCCCCTAGCCTGGGAACCTCCATATGCCGCGGGTGCAACTCTAGATAAAGGCAAAAAGACAAAAAAAAAATTGAAAAAAATAAAAATAAAAAAAGAATGAAAGTTTGCCAGTGACAACAACCTGGATGGACTTGGAGGGTAGTATACTAAGTGGAATAAAACAGGGAAAGACAAATACTGTACAATATCACATGTGGAATCTAAGAAATACAACAAACTAATGAATATACCAAAAAGGAAAAACACCCACAGATACAGAGGGCAAACTGGTGGTTACCAGCGAAGAACAGGAAGGAGGAGGGACAAGATATGAGTAGGAGACCAAGAGGTACAAACTATTATGTATAATATAAAAAACCTACAAGGACATATTGCACAACAGGAAAAATAGCCAATATTTTATAGTAATTATGAATGGAGTATAACCTTTAAAAACTGTGAATCACTGGAGTTCCCATCGTGGCTCAGTGGTTAACGAATCCAACTAAGAACCATGAGGTTGCGGGTTCGATCCCTGGCATTGCTCAGTGGGTTAAGGATCCGGCGTTGCCATGAGCTGTGGTGTAGGTTGCAGACGCGGCTCAGATCCCGCGTGGCTGTGGCTGTGGCGAAGGCCGGCAGCTACAGCTCCTGTTAGACCCCTAGCCTGGGACCCTCCACATGCCGCGGGTGCGGCCCTAGATAAGGTGAAAAGACAAAAAAAAAATTGTGAATCACTATGTTGTACACCTGTAACTTACAGAATCCTGCACATCGACTATATCTCAGTTTTTTAAAATAGTTAAAACAAGACAGTCTGTGGAGTTCCCGTCGTGGCTCAGTGGTTAACGAATCCGACTAGGAACCATGAAGTTGCGGGTTCAATCCCTGGCCTCGCTCAGTGGGTTAAGGATCCAGTGTTGCCGTGAGCTGGGGTGTAGGTCACAGACACAGCTCAGATCCCGCGTGGCTGCGGCTGTGGCAAAGGCCGGCGGCTACAGCTCCTGTTAGACCCCTAGCCTGGGAACCTCCATATGCCGCGGGTGTGGCCATAGAAAAGGCAAAACTACAAAAAAAAAAAAAAGCAGGCCCAGGCCTGCATCTCCTGCCCAGGAAACCAGACTCCTTTCACTCCGATCACTTAAGACTCACTTACAAAACCCCAATAAACAGGAAAGGCTGGAATCAAATTATGTCTCATCTAAAAAGATATCACTCTCCCCTCCCCAAAAGGATACAGTGGGCTTTCCTATAGGGGTTCATGTTCTTTCTCATTTCTGAGGTGTGCATGACTCAGAGGGGCTAGGCAAAGAGGCTTCGCCTACGAAATATCACTCCCACACGGACTCTGCCCATCTCATTTACTATTGAATCCCCCATGCCCAGAATATACAAAGCACCAAGAAACAGCTGGGTTTTTCTGTGGTTTGGGGGTTTTTGTTTTGTTTTTGTCTGTCTTTTTAGGGCCGCACCTGCGGCATATGGAAGTCCCCAGGCTAGGGGTCAAATCAGAGCTATAGCTGCCAGGCTACATCACAGCCACAGCCACGCGGGATCCAAGCCGCATCTGCGACCTACACCACAGCTCACGGCAACGCCGGATCCCTAACCCACTGAGCGAGGCCAGGGACCGAACCTGCATCCTCATGGATACTAGTCAGGTTCTTTACTGCTGAGCCACGACAGGAAGTCCAAGAAATATTTGTTGAATGAATGAATGTATAACATAACACATGAGTGGATGAGCTAAGTGATGCACGTACTTATGTCAATGTCAAAAGCCACTACAGTGTGTGGTTAAGAACCCAGGTTTGAATCCTGTTCCACCACTAAGTTGCATGACCTTGGGCAAGTTACTAATTTCTCTGGCTCAGTTTTAGACCCTATAAAATGGGAATAACAACAGTATCAACTTCATCGGTTGCCATGACAAATTAGCACACGTGCTTATTACAGTATGCATATTACAACGAGTGCTTAGAATAATACCTGGCACATCACATGTGCTTTATAAGTATTACGTCTGAACATCATTGTCATCCTGACGCCAGGTCCAAGAAAGTCCAGGTGTGAAAATGAACATGACATCTCATCAAGACACCAAACCTTTTCCTTCAGCATTATTTTACGGAGCACCATCATGATCCAAGCACTCCCTCCACTTCTGTTTGGGGGGTAGAAGGAAAGCATGTTCCAGTGTGAACCCCAGATCAGGAAAAATAGCCCCTATGAGTGATACTTTATGCTGACTTTGCATGGCCCCCATTCCGGCCGCGAGCCCATCCTCTCAGGCCCTAACTCCTCCTAGATCAGAGCCCAAAGCCATGAGCTCCCGTCTTCGATGTGCGGCCAGCACACAGAAGAAATCAGAGATTAGTATGTGGGGGGAAGAACTTGCAAAGGCCAATGAGCAGCTTTCAGGGGAAAAAGATATTGCTCCCTGCTTCACCGTAAGGCTACATTTTATCTGGTATTTTCAAGACCTGGGGTTGATTTCAAAGTTAGCTGGAGAGTGATTCAACTCCTCTGAAGACAAGAGCCCCTCCTTCTTTCTTGAGGATCTCAGAAGGAGGAGGGGGTGACTCCGAGGTCCAAGAGTCTCCCAGCAGCCCACCCACGCAAGTCCCATGATTCTCAGACAGGGCAGCCCTCTACCAGCATCTTCCGAGCAAGCCAACCCCGCAGACTGGCCTCCAGGGTTGCAGCCCAGTGGGGGTAACTACCCCAGACCTGCTGGCGACACTCTGGAAAGTGAGCCCCGACAGGGGTTCTGTCTGCCTGGCTCTACAGCTTGCCTGCCACTCAGCACTGATGCCTCACAGCCAGCGGAGAAGTTTCTCCTACGACGGTTCCAGCTGCAGCCAACTGCCCCCTTAAAGGTGGCCACATGTTGGTCACCACAACCAGAGGAATAACCAGCAAGGGCCCAGGACCATGCTGAAACTCCTCCCCGTGCTTCCAGCTTTCTTCACCCAGCTCCTTTGCTAATTTGTCCTCACCAAGCTTCCAGCCACACGCAAGGACCTAACAGGGCAAGTGACGCTCTAGGTAGCAAGCCTCTCTTAGCCCGCGGCTTCTCAAAACTCACCCCAGAGGCCTCTGCCAACCAAGCGGAGCCACTGAGCAGCTGCACTGGCAAAGCAGCTACCAGGAAGTTCAAGGGCAGAGAACAGACTGCCAGAGGCAGCACACCTGCCTCCCTCGGTGGGAAAGAGTCAGAGGCAAAGATGAAGGCCTCCGGTGACCCCAGCACCCTGCCATCCTCTCCATCACCCTGCCTCCAGGTGGAAGTCCACCTCAGCCATTGGCACCTGGCCAGTCCTCAAGCACCCAGAAACTAGTCTGGGCGCTTAAGAGGCGGCAAGTCCCAGGTGCCTTCATTTCTCTAAGCCTTTCAAATCCACTGCAAGTCGTCAGGGAGCTGAGATGCCACGAGCTCACCTGAGGCCTCTGGAGCCCAGGCCACTGCAGGGACTCTGACAGTCACAGGCCAAGGCCCAGGCACGGGATGAGCCTGGGGTCCGAGGCGCCGCCTCGGAGGGCAGGGAAGTTCTGACCCGGGGCGCCGCAACTCCCCTCCGGAGCACCCGCCCCCGCCCCGGGAGGTGGGGGGGCTATGGGTCCAAGGTCAGCAGCACCGCATCGCACTCACTCACCGGGTTCAGGGGACAAGGCCATGCCCTGGGCCAAAGGCGGCAGCCCGCAGGCTGGAGCGCAGGTGGCGGTGCGGGGCAGAGCGCAAGGCAGGCGCTGCGGAAAGGGCTGCCCCGCACTGCCGCTGGCCCGCGCCCGCGCCCGCACCCGCCCCGGGCCGGGCCTTGCTCCAGGCTGGCGCTGGGCGGGAGCCGGCTGTGCGCCCCCGCCGCAGGGGCGGCGACTGGCGCTCCCAGGGCGCGGTGCTGCGGCGTCGCAGCCGGCGCTCCTGGGCCTGCCCGGCGGGAGGAGGAGGAGGAAGAAGAGGGACGCGCGCCGCCCCAGCCGGTGCCCTACCTGGGCGCAGAGCAGAGGAGAGGATCGGCAGCAGAGGGGCGCGAGCCGCCACGGCCGCCGCCGCGCAGATCTGTCCTGCCCAACGCCTGCCCACCAGGCCCGGCCGCCGCTACCTGAAGCTCCGGTCGCTCCGCCAACAGGAAACTTGCGAGCGCCCGGGTCGCCGCGGCCGCCGCGTCCTCGGCCGGAAGCGCGCCGGCGCCGCCGCCGCCGGGGGTCAGGTTCACCCCGGCTCCTGGCGCCTCGCCTCCGCGGCCAACCCCCACCTCCCCCCGCCCCGACCCCGGCCCGGAGAGAGCACGCCCCACAGCGTTCGGATCTCTCCCCGCCAGGACTTGTCCCAAGGAGAGATTCTGGGGTCACGGTCCCCAAACAGGTGACTTACTACCTGGAGCTGAACAGACCCGCGGCGTTGGTTTTCTCCCAGGCGTCCGTCTGGGCTCTTGGGTCACCTCCCAATACACGCGTGCACACAACTCCAACCCTCCTCCAACCCTCTGCTCTGGCTTTTTACGCGCGCCCCGCCAAGCCCGGGACTGACCTCCTCCTAGTTGCCGAAAGCCAGTGGGTGCCTCGCAGTCTCGCTCGTTCAACTCTCCGCAGCGTTTGAACCTGCTGGCCACACCCGCCCTGCTGGAACCCCTTGGGGTACACAGTTTCCAGAGTTGGCGCCAACCGTGTCTGTCTGTCTGTCTGTCTCTCTCCCTCCAAATTTTCTACATACCTTAACGACCGCCGCTCCTTGGCCTCCGGGGCCTGGCTTTATCGTAAAGGCTGTTGTTCTCTGGGGTTCCCCGCACAGCTGGGCCGCTTGCCTCCTTTCTCATTCCGCCTGCCTCCTCTGGGCACCTCACCCGCTGCCCTGCCGTGGTTTTAACCTCCTCTCCAGCGCGGAGGGCTCAGAGATGCAGACAGGCTCTCCGACTTCCTGGACACAGTCTCCACTAGCGGCTCCTAGGCCCGGAAAACGTGTCCAAATTCCAACTCTTCATTTCCTTCGGGAATGTACCAGAACGTGCTCTGCTTCCTGTGTTTCTGCAAGGACCCCGGACCCTATGGGGCCTTCCTGGGGCACACCCCCCCCCACCGTGTCCTCCACCTGCCTCTTGTTTGTAGAAAAACTTTAGCCCCCCAGGCCTCCCTCGAGTTCCAAAGGAGAAATTACATCAGAGAAGTGAGGAAAACACAGAACCAAAACAGTCAAATATGGCGAAGTAATAATAGTTTAGCTAGAAAACGAGTCAAGACCTTTCGTTTCTCCTCAAGGATTAGAGATAATGTTTTGAGCAAGATCCATGAGCTGTTTCACAGGGAACGAAAGCCCCACCAGGTGGAAAACATGCACTGCAGGCCGACCGCCAGCACGCAGACCCCAAACAACTGGAACCAGGTTTTGACGCCCACTTACCTCACCACCAACCAATCGGAGCAATGTCCAGAAGCTGATCGGGCTCCTGTGACCCTCTCTGTCTTTAAAAACCCTTCTCTGAAATCCATTTGGGGAGTTCAGGCCTTTAGCTTAGGCCATCGGTACTCCTTTCTTGACATCCTGCTAAAAACGTGGCACTTGCCTTCACCACAACCCGGCATCGGTAGCTTGGCTAGTGGACCGAAGTTTGGTTGAGCAATATTTCCAGTCTTCTGGGCAATGCCCCGCCACCTCCTTGGAGCCCCACTTAGGAGTCACCCTCAAGTCTTTCTCCCTTTCATCACTCACACCAAGTTAGTCATGAAGGGGGAAATGAAACTATTCATTAGGGTCTTGCCAGTGCCAAGTGCTCTCACGTGGTCTCATTAGTGCCTCCATTGGTTTCATTCCTTCTATAGCCTAGCCTGATATTTACAATTCGCTTATAAATTATATGCACATGTAACTGTATAAATAATGTATTATCAAGCACACTAAAAGCCGTTAAAGGATTTGGTAAAGATGAAACAATTTTAAATTACTTCATTTTCAATGGATGGTACATTATGCCATTTTCCTTTCACTCTAAAGTTATTAGCAAAAATCGGTTTAGTGAGAGCAAATGATTAAATATGGTTTTAATAATTCTTAGTTTAATATTTTATGGGACTAGAAAGTAGGCTTTTAAGTTCAGTGAATGCCAATACTTAGTCCTAATGGCTGTTATTGCAAAAAAAAAAAAATTCACAAAATAGACCCAAATAGAAGAATTCTCTTTGCCAAAAAAAAATTCTATTTTTGACTGCGTTCATTAAATCACAGTTCTCATTGCTTAGGTCCCATCTACCAATTTTTAGATGTGAAACTCCCCCAGAAAACTCTTCTTTGTCCATGAAGCCCACTTTCTCCATGTTTTTGTTACCGAGCACGGGCTGGAGCCTAATGTCCATAGAAGCCAATGCCAGTTTTGGAAAAAAGCACCAGTTTGGAGAAAAAGAAAGAACTTTATTGCAAGGTTGACCAGCAAGGAGAGGTGAAACAAAGCTCTCAAATCTATCTCCTCCATCCAGGGTTGGGTGAAATTTAAGGGATTAGGGAAATTCCAAACTTGGAAGCTAATTGGCTGGTCTTGGTTTTTTTTTTTTTTTTTTTTTTTTTTGGCTTTTTAGGTCTGCCCCCACAGCATATGGAAGTTCCCGGCTAGGGGTCGAATCCGAGCTAGAGCCGCTGGTCTACGCCACAACCAAACCAGATCCAAGCCACGTCTGTGACCTACACCACACTCATGGCAACGCCGGATCCTTAACCCACTGATTGAAGCCAGAGATCGCACCTGCATCCTCATGGGTGCTAGTCAGATTCACTTCCCCTGAGCCACAACGGGAACTTCCAATTGGCTGGTCTTGAATGAGACTATATAGCCTACTCACGCTACTGGAAACCAGATTTTCTTTATTGAAGGACTTGGCCTTTCCCGTCATTAATTAAGGTCTCCATAGACTCCTTGAGTTCCACGGACTGAGAATTCTTGGTGGGGGGCCATCCTGCAGACATGGTTTCCTGGAAGCATGTGCACTGCTGTCTCTGGAAAATAACTCAAAGGTTTGACCAATCATCCTGTTTAAGGAGGCAAAACCAGTTTAAGCTGGTGCCGTTTCAACAACCTATTTGAGGAAGCAAAACCAGTTTACGCTGGTCAGTGTTTTACGAGCTGTTTCATTTTCATCACTTGTTCCTGTGGCTATTTTTAACGATGGTTTTTTTTTAAACTCCAGAAATTTTTCATTTGGAAGAATGTAAAATGGGTTAAATGTATACTTCTTAATTTCGAAGATTATGGATGTGACAGTCTATTATAGTTGACAACGACACGCTTCATTTTGGCATTAAAATTGCATGACCATGGAGACAGTTCCAAACAACAATTTTCAAAGTGCTTTCCCAATAACATGATTATTTTAAAGCATAGTTATATCCATTGCTATAATATCACCTTTACCTGAAAGGATACATTTGTGTGTGTGTGTGTGTACGCATGTACACACATGCTTGTGATAGTCGCAAGCCAGCACGTGAGAGGTCAGCAAATATGAAATATTTGTCCTTTTCTCACAGACATAGAAAACAGACTCGTGGTTGCCAAAGGGGGAGGGGGAGGGAGTGGGATGGACTGGGAGTTTGGTGTTAGCAGATGCAAACTATTCCATTTACAATGAATAAGCATCGAGGTCCTACTGTATAGCACAGGGGAAAATATCCAGTCTCTTGAAATAGATCATGATGGAATATAGAAAGGGAATTATATATATGTATGACTGGGTCACTTTGCTGTACAGTAGAAATTGGCACAACACTGTGGATCAGCCAGACTTTAATGAAAAAAATAAAGACCCGTATTCACGAAATCTTTGTCCTTTTGTTAAAGAAATACAGCTTTAAATGCCACAACTTTTAAGCTCTTTGCCTACAGATGATCAGTAAACCTTGAGTAATACAAAGGATTTTCATGGTCTCATTCCACATCTCATTACAAATTATTGTAAAGATTCTAGTCTATTTGATTTTTTCAGATTAACCATATTATCCACATCCTGTAACATTTTGTGCCCTTCCAACTTCAATTTGTTCATTGTTGTAATTTGTGAATGATGCAGTTGATGAGTTTCATATGGAGTCCCTCCCTCAAGTCCCAGCCTTGCATTCCAGCCTGAGCAGCATTAGTATGTGGAAACCACACATAAAAACCACAACTTGTACTAAATATAGCATTCACATTGTAAACACATCTTTTCTGGATGGACCTGGAGATTATCGTATTAAGTAAAGTAAGCCAGACAGACAAATATCATATGATCTCCCATATATAGAATATATATTTTTTTGTCTTTTTTGCCTTTATCTAGAGCCACACCTGTGGCATATGGAGGTTCCCAGGCTAGGGGTCTAACAGGAGCTGGAGTTGCTGGCCTTCACCACAGCCACAGCAACGCGGGATCCGAGCCACATCTGCAACCTACACCACAGCTCACAGCAACGCCAGATCCTTAACCCACTGAGCGAGGCCAGGGATCAAACCCGCAACCTCACGGCTCTTAGTCGGATTCGTTAACCACTGAGCCACAAAGGGAAGTCCTGTAGAATATAATTTTTATTTTATTTTTCCACCTTTTTTTTTTTTTTTGGCTTTTTAGAACCATACCCACGGCATATGGAGGTTCCCAGGCTAGGGATCAAATCGGAGCTGCAGCTGCTGGCCTATATAGCACAGCTCACAGCAATGCCAGATCCTTAACCCCCTAACTGAGGCCAGGGATCGAACCCACATCCTCATGGCTGCTAATTGGATTCGTTTCCGCTGAGCCACAAAGGGAACTCTGAAATATAATTTTTTAAATGACACAAAAGAACTTCTTTGTAACACAGAAGCAAACTCCCAGATTTTGAAATCAAACCTAGGGTTACCAAAGGGGAAAGTGTCGAGTGGAGAGATAAATTACGAGGATTGAGTAACACATACACCATACTATATATAAAATATAGATGCCTAACAAGGACCTACTGTTTAGCACAGGGAGGTCTGCTCGGTATTCTGTAGCAACCTATATGGGGAAAAAAGAATGCTATATGTATATGCATAACTGAGTCACTTTGCTATACATCTGAAGCTAATACAACATTGTAAATCAACTATACCTCAATAACATTTTTAAAAAATAAACCCATCTTTTCCTTAGTATATCACAAAAAGTATTTCTTTATGAATGCCATCACTGAAAAACAGGGCAACTGGCCTTCAACCATATAGCCAGCCTCTACAACACGTCACATGTTCCAAAATATTTTCAAATTTTTGACAAGGTTGTCTGTGTGTCTTTCAACAGAATGCATTTTTTTTTTTTTAATATGGGGTCATCTTCTCTTTTGCACCAGTTCGGTTACTTTAACCACGGCAAATAGAACAGCAGGTTTTATCTGATGATATTGATGGACATTTTGCCTTTTACTATTAAGTAAAAGATTTAACGCAAAAGAGATTTCAAAACATGTTTACTACATTCAATAAAAGGTCACAAAAATAGCAGCTAAGTATTGCATAACTTGGAAAAAGTGCAGAGGTTTGTCTGCCTGCTCTGGGCATGCAGAATGTACATTTCTTGCTGATTGTGATGGTATGTTTATATCATTGTTATTAGCTGATACTTCAAGACCCAATATGAGCCTTACGTTGATTGTTGACTATAGTGGTGTAAATCCATATTTTGAGTGGTCTTTTTTTATGAATTTGAACTTTTTTTCTGGTAGAATTTCATGTCAGAGATATCATCAGGATGGATCATGTTTGAATAGCAGGAAATTGTTGGCTCTGCTGTTTTTGAGTTTGCTTTTGCTGGCACTAGTCATATCACAGCGTCTTTTCCAGGATCCCTGCAGATACTAAAATCTGTGGATGCTCAAATCCCATATAGAAAACACATATACATATGTGCGCATATAGTATTTGTGTATAACATATACCTCCTCCCATACACTTGAAATCATCTCTTAGATTATGTATAAGGCCTAGTACAATTTAAATGCTATGTAAATAGTTGCCAGGCACACTGAAAATTCACCTTCTGCCTTTTGGAACTTTCTGGAATTTTTTTTTTTTTTTGTCTTTTTGCCTTTTCTAGGGCCGCACTCACCACGGCATATGGAGGTTCCCAGGCTAGGGGTCTAATCAGAGCTGTAACTGCTGGCCTACACCATAGCCACAGCAACGCGGGATCTGAATCATGTCTGCAACCTACACCACAGCTCACGGCCACGCCGGATCCTTAACCCACTGAGCGAGGCCAGGGATCAAACCCACGTCCTCATGGTTCCTAGTTGGATTCGTCAAGCACTGAGCCACGACGGGAACTCCTGGAAATTTTTAAAAGATAGTTTCCATCTGCAGTTGGTTGAATCGGCTGGTGCAGAATCCACAGAGAGAGAAAGCCAACAGTATTTTCAATCTGTGGATTTCTTTGCAGGAGGTGTTTCAAGCCACTTGTACCTTTTGTGAGAATTAACTAAATGACAGATAATATATCTATCTACCACCTGGGATACAAGCAGTTCATAATACCTCACAATCCCCTTGAAAGTAACCGGACCAGTGAAGGTGCCACTATCACCGCGTAGTGGAAATGGGTCTCTTCCCTGAGGGCACTGTCACTGTGACACATAACATGGGGACCTGACAAAAGCGCTGAGCAAGGCTGCCTCATCAATTCACACCGTAAATACCGGTGAGTCTTACCTTTTAAAACATAAATGCAGACATACCTTATTTTATTGTGCTTCCCATTATTGCACTTAGCGAATATTGCATCTTTTACAAATTGAGAGAGTTTGTAGCGATGCTACACTGGGCAAGTCTTCCATTGCCATTTTGCCAACAGCCTTTGCTCACTCCATGACTCTGTCACATTTTGGTAATTCTCCAGATATTTCAAATTTTTTTTTTGGTCTTTTGTCATTTTTTAGGGCCACACCCGCGGCATATGGAGGTTCCCAGGCTAGGGTCTAACAGGAGCTGTAGCCGCCGGCCTTCGCCACAGACCCAGCAACGCAGGATCCGAGCCACGTCTGCTACCTACACCCCAGCTCACGGCAAGGCCGGATCCTTAATCCACTGAGCCAGGCCAGGGATCGAACCCGCAACCTCATGGTTCCTAGTCAGATTTGTTTCCACTGCACCACAACGGGAGCTCCCAAAATTTTTTTTTTCATTAATATATTTGTAACAGTGTTCTGCGATCAGTTGATGTTACTGTTGTAATGTTTTGTTTCCTATTTTTTAATTAAAGGCATGTGCATTTTTTTAAACACCAGGCTCTAGCACACTTAATCAACTACAGTACAGTGCAAACATGACTTTTTTTTTTCTTGCTTTTTTAGGGCCACACCCGCTGCATACAGTGGTTCCCAGGCTAGGGGTCGAATCGGAACTACAGCTGCTAGCTTACACCACAGCCACGGCAACACCTGATCCAAGCCTGTCTGTGACCTACACCACAGCTCACGGCAACTCCGGATCTTTAACCCACTGAGCGAGGCCAGGGATTGAACCCGCGTCCTCATGGATACTAGTTGGATTCGTTAACCACTGAGCCACGACAGGAACTCCTAAATTTTTCTTTTATATCCATCTTACTCACCCCACTTGGGAGGCCACTAATTTAATGCATCCCTCCCATTGCTTCAGTTTAATGTGTACACCAACCGGTTTCCATCAACACAACTGCCCCCTCTCCCAGCGGCCCCATCATCTCCCAGCGGCCACATCTCCCAGCAGCCCCACCGATTTCTTCTCCAGACTTTTTGCCTTCAGGGACAGACATCCTGGGTCCTCGTCTCCTCTCCTCCAACCTGCCTTCCCTACAGTATTCAGACCTGAACGCTTTGGGGAGCGTGAGCTACGGGTTACCTCCAAGAGCTCTCTGACTCCTAATACCTCTGGGTGATTTTTTTTTTTTTTGTCTTTTTTGCCTAATCTAGGGGAGCACCCGCGGCATATGGAGATTCCCAGGCTAGGGGTCTAGGGTTTTTTTTTTTTTTTTTTAAGTATTTTTGGAAGCCCAACTTCCCCGAGCCCTACTAACACCCTCCTCTGGGTAATTGTCTCACAGTATGCTTGCGCGCGCATGCGCATCCAAGGTGGGTGTGGCAGCCTCCAATTTCTTTGTCTTCTTTTACCATCTTCTGAGCAAGATCTGACCCCAGGAGACTAAGAGTGAAGGGCTCTGCTTCTGAGCGTGCTTCAGCAGGGCCTCAGCCAATCCATCCAGTTTTCAAAACAAAGAGCCCCGGGGGCCTTCTGCTAATTGAGTGAAACTGAAGTCATGGCATATAGTCTGATGACAGGGCAGAAATAAGTCCATCAGGAGTGTGTGGGGGCTGGAAGAAGAGTGCCTGGGGCAGTGCTCCTGGCTCTGGGCGTGGAAGGGCATCGTGGCGCCCCCACTGATGTTGCAGTATAACGGGGTTACCCCCTCGCCTCCCGCCCCGCACCTGCCTCTGCACACCAGCTGGGGGTTCAATTCCCTCCCCAGGACTTTTAAACTCCTGTGGGGTCAACCAGCCCTAACCAAGCTGAAGCCCCACGTGTGGGCCCCCTTCCGGTTAACAGCCGCTTCCTTCTTCCTGAAACGGTTTCTAGAAAGAAGAGAGCCAAGCCTGAGCGATTTGCAAAGGAGCATGAGTGAGTGAGAGCTAGGCCTGCAACCCAGAGCACGTGCACTCAGGATGGGAAACGGAGCTGGTGGGACAGCAAAGTGGGGGACGTCTGGTCTGCACGGCCAGGCCTGGGGTGGGAGAGAGCTCAGGAGTGGGACTGGTATGGAGTCTTGGGGTGACTGGGGACCTGGGGCTTAGAGTCCCTCTCCGGGCTGGAGTGAAGGTCCACAGGTGGATATTCCAGGCTTGGGGCCCACAGCACGTGAACGCAGAACCCCCTCTCAGGATGCGTCTGCCTGCTGATGGGGACGCCGTCTCTGTAATTCAGTCGAAGTCTGGGAACTGGCAGCCCTCTGCCCCACCTAAGAATGGCGTGTTGTCTCTGCCTTCTCCCCAGAATGCTGTAGAAGATAAGGCTCAGTTGCTGCTCCAGTCTCACCCCAGCTCATTGCCCTGTGTGTGTGTGTGCGTGTGTGTTTCATACTCTCCAAATCAGCCTAATCCTATACCAACTGGTGAGACGCTGCAGCTGGACCTGGAATGGCAAACACCTTGCACAGTGAACTCATTGTCTCATTCTTCGGCCCCCAACTTCATCTCTCACTTTGCGATCTGAAATTCGGGTGGCAAACTCTAGCATGACTGTAGCCTTCCAGAATTATCTGGGAGGGGGCACAGGGGGGTGGGGAGAGTGGAGCCTCAAATGAGGTTGTGTGACCTCTGTCTCCTAGTCTCCTAGAGGTGCAGTCTTCCGCTGTTGCCCCCTACACACACACACACACACACACACACACACACACACACACACTCTCTCTCTCCCTCTCTCTCTCTCCCTCTCTCTCTCTCTCTCTCTCTCTCTCTCTTGCCTTAAGCCATATTCATATCCAAGATCCCTCCTGAGTGCAGCTTCTAGTATTCCCAGTCCCAGACCACTCTCTTTCCGATTCCTAATTCCGAATCACTCACCCGGGAGTTCCTGTTGTGGCGCAGCAGAAAGAAACCCAACTGGTATCCACGAGCTTGCAAGTTCGATCCCTGGCCTCGCTCGGCAGGTCAAGGATCCAGCGTTGCTGTGAGCCATGGTCACAGGTATGGCTCAGATCTCACGTTGCCGTGGCTGAGGTGTAAGCCGGCAGCTGTAGCTCTGATTTGATCCCTAGCCTGGGAATTTCCATATGCCCCAGGTAGGGCCCTAAAAAGCAAAAAAAAAAGCCCACGCAACCATTCAATGAACAACCAAGTCAAAGGCTGAACCAAAAACAGGAGTCTGCAGCTGTCCTTCTCAGTGTCTGCTTCCCAGATGAATGTCAGACTCCGGAAGGCTGGCTGTCCTCAGTCCTGGCACTGCTGTCAACACCCAGTCCATACTCAGCATTGTGGATTCTACTGGGGACATCCGGAGGAGTGGGAGCAGCTTAGATTGTATCGGAGGAAAGCAGAGGCACTTTTCCAGCTCCTGAATTCCTGCTCTTTAAGAATGAGCCTAACTATGATCTCACTGAGGATAATGACATGTCTGGGCGGAAGGAGGACTGTGCATAAGGCTTTGATTTGGTGAAAAATAGGCAGAAGACCTAAACAGACGTTTCTCCCCCCAAAAAAGACATAGATGGCCAACAGGCATGTGAAAAGATGCTCATCATCGCTAATTATCAGAGAAATGCAAATCAAACTGAAAGAAGGTATCACCTCACACCAATCAGTTTGGCTAGTGTTTAAAAACATTACAAATAACAAATGCTGGAGAGGGTGTGGAAAAAAGGGAACCCTCCTACACTAATGGTGGGAATGTAAATTGGTACAACCACTATGGAAAACAACATGGAAGTTCCTTGGAGTTCCCGTGGTGGCTCAGTGGTTAACGAATCCGACTAGGAAGCATAAGGTCGCGGGTTCGTATCCCTGGCCTCGCTCAGTGGGTAAAGGGTCCAGAGTTCCTGTGAGCTGTGAGCTGTGGTGTATGTAGGTTGCAGAGGCAGCTCTGATTCAACTTCTCACCTGGGAAGTTCTGTATTCCTCAGGTGCAGCCCTTAAAATATATATATATATATATATATATATATATATATATATATATATATATGGAAGTTCCTTAAAAAACTAAAAATAGAGTTGCCTTATGATTCAGCTATCCCACTCCATGTCCAGAGAAAACTCCAATTCAAAAACATACATGCACCGTTGTGGCTCAGCAGTTCACAAACCTGACTAGTATCCATGAGGATGTGGGTTTGACTTCTGGTTTCACTCAGACAGGCAAGGATCTGGTGTTGCCGTGAGCTGTGGTGTAGGTCAGAGACACAGCTCAGATCTAGCATTGCTGTGGCTCTTAACCCAAGCCTGGGAACTTCCACATGCCGTGGGTTCAGCCCTAAGCAGCAAAAATATATATACATGTATCTCCCTATATTCATTGCAGCACTATTCACAATAGCTAAGACATGAAAACAACCTAAATGTCCATGGACAGATGAATGGATAAAGTAGAGGTGGTGCAGATATACAATGAAATATTACTCAACCATAAAAAGAATGAAATGATGCCGTTTGCAGCAGCATGGATGGAACCAGAGACTCTCATCCCAAGTGAATTTAAGTCAGAAGGAGAAAGACAAATACCATGTGATATCACTTAAACGTGGAATCTGAAATACAACACCAATGAATATGTCTAGGCGATAGAAACAGACTCACAGAGAACAGACTTGTGGTTGCCACGGGGGAGGGCGGGTGGGGGAGAAAAGAATTAGGAGATTGGGACTAGCAGGTGTACGCTGTTATATATAGAATGGATTAACAACAAAGTCCTACTGTTTAGCATGGGGAACTATATTCAATATCCTGTGATAAACCATGAAGGAAAAGAATGTGGAGAAGAACTTATGTGTATATATATATATAAATAAAACGGAATTGCTTTGCCGTACAGCAGAAATTAACCCAACCCTGTAAATCAACTCAACTTCGCTAAAATTGTT
Organism: Catagonus wagneri; assembly: GCA_004024745.2. Lineage (NCBI taxonomy): Eukaryota > Metazoa > Chordata > Mammalia > Artiodactyla > Tayassuidae > Catagonus > Catagonus wagneri. The sequence continues at coordinate 35,998,756 of PVHT021183666.1, forward strand.
TTTTTTAATATTTTGATTCGGGAAATCAAAAATCAGGAAGTTGTGACAGCTGCTGCACAACACTGCAAATGTAACCGACGCCACTGAATTGTACCCGTAAAATTGTCCATGTTAAAATGGCAAATTTTACATTCTAGGGAGTTCCCGTCGTGGCTCGGCAGTTAATGAACCCGACTAGCATCCAGGAGGACGCGGGTTTGATCCCTGGCCTCATTCAGTGGGTTAAGGATCCGGCATTGCTGTGAACTCTGGTGTAGGTCACAGATGCGGTTTGGATCCCCTGTTGCTATAGCTGTGGTGTAGGTCGGCAGCTACAGCTCTAATTAGACCCCTAGCCTGGGAACCTCCATATGCCACAGGTGCGGCCCTAAAAAGACAAAAAAAATTTTTTTACAGTCTATATATTAAAACATTGTTTAAAAGAACCAAAAAATTGAATTAAAAAAATGTTATTTCACAATTCCACTGTTTCTTTGCATCATTAAGGGTGACGAGGCCCCGGAGCAAAAGTCTCTTTGTCAAGTCTCCAGCTACCTCTGAACCTTCAGGCAAAATGGTTTAAGAGGTGCTCTGAGGGAAAAAAAAAAAAAAAAAAGAAGAGTCATGTTCCATGCTGGAAGGATCCAGGAGAGAAAGGAGATCAGCTGCCGGAGGAGGGGGATCCACACAGAACGAGGAACGAGCATTCCAAGGCCATCAAGACGCAGAAGCGCCACCGGCGAATCCTCAGAAATCCCGGAGGGAACACCGGATGCGCCCCAAACAGCTCAGGGTCGATAAAAGTCCCCATAGCCCGTGATGTGTCTAAAGGGTGAGTTTTTGACAAAGAGGGGACTAATTGCTTGAAAGTCACTGGTATCCGTTACCTGTCAACTGTCCCCAGAAGGTAACCCCCGGTCCCCGGTCCATCTCCATAAGTTCCTCTCTACAATCACGTTCCAGACAACCCCCCCACTGGAGCCAGATCAATTTCCAGTGACCTATGGCAGATCCTTTCTAAAGAAACAGAGCAAAAGCTTGTGGTTTACCAATCATTTAGAGTATTCTCAAAGGTTATTAGCTGGAATTAGATTCAGCTGAGGGCAACAGACGTAAAACAGCCACGAGACAAATAAGAAAAATGCCTTTCTCTTTCTTCCAGTAAATAGTCTAGAGCTGGGAACCACAGGCACTTCACCAATCCTCCAACTCCTTCCAGCGGCCACCCTACCTACCTGTCCTCATCCTTGTGGGAATTAGCCATCCTCTTTCCCTTGCTTAAAAAAAAAAAAAAATAGACTATAGAGAGATCTTCAGCCATTATATCCATGTTTCATGAAGGAAGCAAGGAGAAGGACTAGAAGGACTACATAGTACTTCTATTTTTGATTTTTAGAGGAATCTCCATACTGTTTTTTACAGCAGATGCTCATTTTGCTGTAGCCCCAACCGTGTATACAGGGGGTTCTAATTCCTCCACATCCTTACGCGACACCTGTTGTCTTTTGGGCTCATCTAACGTGTGAAATAATATCTCACTGTGGTTTTGACTCGCATTTCCCCGATGAGTGATGTTGAACATCTTTTCACATACCATATGTATGTCTTCTTGAAAAAAGTATCTAGGGGTTCCCGTCATGGCTCAGTGGTTAACGAATCCGACTAGGAACCATGAGGTTGCGGGTTCGATCCCTGGCCTCTCTCAGTGGGTTAAGGATCCGGCGTTGCCATGAGCTGGGGTGTAGGCTGCAGACGCGGCTCGGATCCCGCGTTGCTGTGGCTGTGGCAAAGGCTGGTGGCTACAGCTCCTGTTAGACCCCTAGCCTGGGAACCTCCATATGCTGCGAGTGTGGCCCTAGAAAAGGCATAAAGACAAAAAAAAAAGTGTCTATTCAAGTCTTTAGGCCATTTTTCTTTTTTTTTTTTGGCCTGCAGCATATGGAGGTTCTTAGGCTAGGGGTCGAATCAGAGCTACAGCTGCCAGCCTTCACCACAGCCACAGCAACACCAGATCTAAGCCACATCTGTGACCTACACCACAGCTCATGGCAACGCCAGATTTTTTTTAACCCACTGAGCGAGGCCAGGGATCAGAATCTGCAACCTCGTGTCAGTTTCTTAACCCCCTGAGCCACAGTGGACACTCCTTTAGGCCGTTTTTAAGTGGAGTCATTAGGGTTGGTTTGTTTGGTGGGTTTGTTTTTGTTTTTTTGCTATTGAGGTGTATTATCACATGATCCAGCAACTCCACTTCTGTGTAGCTATCCAAAAGAACTGAAATCAGGATCTCAGAGATATGGCACTCGGTGTTCACCGCAGCACTATTCACGACAGCCAAGATGGGGAGGCCGCCTGAATGTCCACTGATAGATGAATGAAGAAAATGCTGGACATCCATACAACGAATCCCATTCAGCCTTAACAAATCCTGCAACACGTGAAAACATGGATGAACCTTAGCACAGGATGCTAAGTGAAATCAGCCGGTCACAGAAGGACAATCAGTGCTTTGATTCCACTTACACGAGTTTTCTAAAATAGTCAAACTCATAGAAGTAAATAATAGAATGTGCTGCCAGGGGCTGGGGATGTGGCAGAAATGAGAAGCTGCTCATCAATAAAGATAAAACCTCAGTTACGCAAGATGAGTGAGTTCGAGGGATCTGCTCTTCAACGTTGCGCCCAAGATAACAATACCATGTTATACACTGAAGGGTCAGTCCGGAGGGGAGGTCTCAAGTTAAGTGTTCTTAGCACACAAAAAAAGAAGGGCAAAAGAAAGAAGGAATGAAGATGAAAGGGGAGAGGGCCATATGCTAAATGTCTTTTTTATACAACAGACTAATTTAAAAAAAATTTTTTCCTACACAATTTTTTTTTAAAGTGTACTTGATTTACAATGCCGGGTTCATTTCAGGTATACAGCAAAGTGACTCAGATATATATGTATGAATATATATATATATGTAGGAAAATACATGTACATGTATATATATATTTCGGACTTTTTTCCTATATGTGTGTGTGTGTGTGTATACATACATATATATATATATATATATATATATATATATATATATATATATTTCAGACTCTTTTCCATTATACGTTATTACAAGCTATTGAATATAGTGCCCTGGGCTATACAGTAGGTCCCAAATGTCTTTTTTTTTTTGTCTTTTTGCCTCATCTAGAGCCGCACCCGTGGCATATGGAGGTTCCCAGGCTAAGGGTCTAACAGGAGCTGTAGCCGCCAGCCTTCGCCACAGCCATAGCCACGCGGGATCCGAGCCGCGTCTGCAGCCTACACCCCAGCTCACAGCAACACCGGATCCTTAACCCACTGAGCAAGGCCAGGGATCGAACTCGCAACGTCATGGTTCCTAGTCGGATTTGTTAACCACTGAGCCACGAAAAGAACTCCCCAGATGTCTTTTAATGAACCTGCCATGTCTATCGCCACTTACCTTCCGCTGGCCACACTGAGCAGCTCTGTAACCTCCACATAAAATTCGTGACTAACCTGATTACAGCAGACCTAAAATTTTCACTTCTAAGAAAGCAGGGGAAACTACAACACAGCGCCGTTGCGATAGCCTTCCGCCTCAGAACTTTTCTCCAAGTCCGCGTCGTCGGCCGCACTGCGGTATTTGCAGGGTCGCCACCACCAGGCCGAGATCCAAAACCTCTAGGTTAAGGCTAACTAACCCCTGTGGCCATTTCAGGGAAATCAAAGGAGCTGTGTGGCTTTCATGATGGGAACGCAGGATTCTATCCGGCTTCAGTGTTGGCTCCCCTTCCCCCTGAAGTCCTCATGTTAGCCATGGCCACGCTGGTAACTGGTACCACGTGCCCATCCCGCTAGCGTGGTGTCAGAAAAGGCGTCTTCTACCCAGCGATGCAGGCAATATGGGCCCCAGATTAGCAGAATTATATACTGTGGTCCCCCCTCCCTTACCTGGGGAGCCAGGCTTGACCTCCTGTAAAAGTCCTCGGGATGGCCGCACTCGTGAAATAGCTGTTGAGTATCTAGCAGGTGTTTGAGTACCTAGCAGGTGTTTGAGCATCTAGCAGGTGTTTGAGCATCTAGCAGGTGTTTGAGTATCTAAGCAGGTGTTTGAGCATCTAGCAGGTGTTTGAGCATCTAGCAGGTGTTTGAGCATCTAGCAGGTGTTTGAGCATCTAGCAGGTGTTTGAGTATCTAAGCAGGTGTTTGAGCATCTAGCAGGTGTTTGAGCATCTAGCAGGTGTTTGAGCATCTAGCAGGCATGGGGTCCCAGAGCAAGAGTGTTCAGCAAAAATGGTTCTAGCCTTCAGGGAGGTGACAGCTGTTTAGCAAGACAAGACATTAATTGAATGACCACCTGGACACATTGCTCCAACAGGGCTGGAAGGAAGAGTACAGCTGTAACAGAGCACACTGAAAAAGCCTGACCCCCTTCCAAGTACGAGGAAGGAGAAGAAGATTCTGTTAACCTTGGAAACAGCGTGTGCAAAGGCCCTGGGAGAATTTAAGGAACAATATCTGAGTCATTCCCCCCCGCCGCCTCATTTTATTTCCGTCACATATTCATGATCGGACATTCTGTTAAGTTTACACAATAAAAACACAATGTCCAAAGGGTAGAAACTCCGTATTACACTAAAGGAAGTTCCACGTGGCCCGGGTAAGTAAAACCAGATTGAGCGGCTCCAGGGTGGTGATGTTTGCAAATTAGCTTTTCCAACATCCTGTCACTTTTCCAGCATTTATTAAATTTACAATAAACCTGTTTGAAAATCCCTCATGCCCCCCCCCCCAAACCCCTCGTGTTTTCTGAATGTTTCCAGCTCCGTCTTTCTCAAACATTCCTTCCATGTGAGTATGTCCTGGAAGTCAGTGGAGAGGAATGAACTCTTCACGCTGTTTTGTAACCATCTTTTTTCCTTCTGCCAAAAGTTCTCGAGGGGCCAGACCCCCTGTGGCCACTCCAGGGCCACGGCCAACCTCTACCACCTTCCTGCTTCAGGGGGGCTCTTATTTTAACAATGCATTCTCCCCCAGGAGTCTGGACTTCTGCTCAGCCCTTCTCCAATGAGAAAGTAGAATAAGATATGGGTGATACCGTGTTCCCTTCATGGCTCAGCAGTTAACGAACCCGACTAGGGTCCACAAGGATGCGGGTTCGATCCCCGGCCTCACTTGGTGGGTTAAGGAGCCGGCGTTGCCGTGAGCTGCGGTTCAGGTCACAGACGTGGCTCGGATCCCTTGTCGCTGTAGCCGAGGCGTAGGCTGGCACTGTAGCTCCGATTTGGCCTCTAGCCTGGGAACTTCCATATGTTGCAGGTGCAGCACTAATAAGACACACACACATACACACACACACAAAGATATGGGTGATATTAACGAACCTGCCTCCTAAAACCATCACTCCAGCCCCTGCTTCAAATCAGGTCTGTCTGATCACTACCTATTCCTAGGAGTTAGGCCTAAATGCATTGCCAAATTCCATCCTTACCAGGGATCTCTGGAGTATCTCCAGAAGCCAGCCTCTGTCCTTACCTTTTGTGCTTTTCCTCACACACCTCCCCTGCAGGCTTCCACCGTTTAAACCTCTGACCTCATCTTTCATCTCCGGAGCTGGTTGCTGAGAGCCAGAGTTCCAGGGGGCCTTCCCAGAGCCGGCAACAGAATGGCTTCTGTATCCGTAGGTCCCAGAAGCAAACAGATGCTACATCCATATTAGAATTATTCATGCATGGAGTTCCCTTCATGGCTTAGTGGTTAATGAATCCGACTAAGAACCACGAGGTTGTGGGTTTGATCCCTGGCCTTGCTCAGTGGGTTAAGGATCCGGTGTTGCTGTGAGCTGGGGTGTAGGTCGCAGACGTGGCTCGGATCCCGCGTTGCTGTGGCTGTGGCGAAAGCTGGTGGCTACAGCTCCTGTTAGACCCCTAGCCTGGGAACCTCCATATGCCGCGGGTGTGGCTCTAGATAAAAGGCAAAAAGCCAAAAAAAAAATAGAATTATTCATTCATTCATTCATTCATTTAGCTTTTTTAGGGCCACGCCTGCTGCCTATGGAAGCTCCCAGCCTAGAGGTTGAATCGGAGCAGCAGCTGCCAGCCTTCACCACAGCCACAGCAAGGCCAGATCTGAACTGTGGTCTGCCACCTACCCCACAGCTCACGGCAACACGCGATCCTTAACCCACTGAGCGAGGCCAGGGATCGAACCCACATCCTCACGGATAGTAGTCGGGGTCGTTTCCACTGTGCCACAACAGGAACCCCCAGGAGAATCGATTTAATAGATACTTTAATAGAGGGACTATTAGTGGCATAGATAATAGTAGCTAATTTAATGGAAGGAACATCAGGATCATTGACTTTATAGATACTTTCATAGGGGACTATTTACAAAGATGTGCGAAGAATGTCGGGAGCCACCAGGATCTGTATGATACTCAAGGGCTAGTAGCATCGCGATGTCACCTCCCCGCGCCCAAGGGGGCAAAAGGCAAAAGAGCGTCTGCTTTGATGACATGGCAGGCTTCCAGGAAAGCCACATTGCAACCATCTTCCTTGTCTCCTATTCCCCAGCCAACTCTTTTGGTCCTGGTGGGCCCTTTTCCTCACAGGTCCAGCCTCCATCACCAGACCCCTCGCTAAGGCCCTATGCAGGGGTTACTCGTCAGCATAGGCTTTTCCCATCTCTAACCTGGCCCCACGGGTCTTCCTAAGAACCCAGTGGCTGCAGGCACCTGACTCAGTCCATCTGGCCCTCTAGCTTCTCTCTCTCTCTTCCTCAGTTGAGGATCTGAGAACAGTGCTACAAAGTCGCCACCTTGGCCCTCTGCCGTCCTTCTGATCTCTAGCCTTTCTGTTAGCTGGTGACTCATACCCAATCAGGCTGAAGGTTGAAGTTCATGGCCAATTGTTATGGCTGCTGATGGGAGGTCTTCCAACTCTCCTTTTCCAGACCAGCGTTAGTTTGGTCCACCCACAGCCAAGGCAGCTGTATCTAGTCTATTCCCAGGATTACCTACCACGAGAGGGAAGGGTCCCTCCCACCATCCCCTTCCCGTCCCTCGTACGTCATTATTACAGAGAACGCAAAGCAAGGTGGCCCAATACTTTCGGAGAAATCAGTGGAACGGCCCAGTTGTTCACGTTCCATTACAGCCCCTCCTTCTGAGGGGGGACCAGAGTTCCACGAGCAATATGCGCAGCAGGCCGGACCCTTTCCCAAGAGCTTCCTCGATGGTCTGGAGAGCAGGCCGCTACCGGACCCTCTCGCCCCAAATGCTCCAGACACACCTGGATGCATCTGAGCCTGGCTGTCCTGATTCCCAGGACACCAGGCTGACCCACTGGGACCATGGCTTGGTCGCAGTTTGATAAGAGACGGCTCTCTCCAAGCAGTCAGGGCACAGACTTTCCAAATATTCTTCTTTCAGTCCAGCTGTCAGCACCTGAAGTCATGCAACCCAAAGTATTCGATGCTTTCTGTCCAGTGGGTGGGGTTTCAGGGAGTAGCTTGGGCTGCTTACATATCTTGGGGTCAATCAGTGTGTTTTTAAATAGGAAAAAGGTGTGAATGTCCAAAGATGCTTACCAAGGTCATACAGTAATATGGGAAATGCTTATGACAGAAAAGTATGACACAGGACATGCTTTCCACGGTGTGAGAAATAAAACTTGAGCCTAGAACAAAAAAAGTGGCAGGAGAAAATTTTTATTTTATTTTATTTTTTTCTCCTTTTGCCTTTTATGTAGAGCTGCACTCACGGCATATGGAGGTTCCCAGGCTAGGGGTCTAACAGGAGCTGTAGCCGCCGGCCTTCACCACAGCCACAGCCACGCAGGATCCGAGCTGTGTCTGCAACCTACACCACAGCTCACGGCAACGCCGGATCCTTAACCCACTGAGCAAGGCCAGGGATCGAACCCGCAACCTCATGGTTCTTAGTCGGATTCGTTAACCACTGAGCCACTAAGGGAACTCCAGGAGAAAAATTTTAAATACAACTCTAGGTGCTGGGAAAAACCTCTTAGCTTGGAAGGCACACTCGGATTCTCCAGTAGGCTGCCCACAGCTCCATTTCTGCCTCAGACCTTGGGGTGTGATTTGGTCAGTAGAAAAGACACCATGGCTAGGAATTTGATTTTATCCAAGGTAAGGAAAAGCCATATGTAAAAAGCTGGAGAATTTTGAGGTGCTCTGGGATACGAGGAATGGCAAGAAAAGCAAATATGAATTGTGAGGGAAGAGTTTAAACAGAGAAAGAAACCCAAAAACCTGGCTATGGGGCAGAACCAATCCCAACAAGGAAGCAATGAAAAATTTCCTATGGGGGAGTTCCCATCGTGGCTCAGCGGAAACAAATCTGACTAGTATCCATGAGGATGTGGGTTCGATCCCTGGCCTCACTCAGTGGATTAAAGATTTGGCATTGCCGTGAGCTGTGGTGTAGGTCACAGACATGGCTCAGATCTGGCATTGCTGTCTGCAGTGTAGGCCGGCAGCTGCAGCTTTGATTCGACCCTTAGCCTGGGAACCTCCATATGCCACAGGTATGGCCCTGAAAAGACAAAAAAAAAAAAGAAAGAAAAAAGGAAAATTTCCTATGGGGTGGAGGGGAAGGCATATTCAATGTAAAGTTGTTTCCTGTGCTGTGCCGTAATATCCCTCAATTACCCTCACATCTTCAGTTAAAACCTCTTATAACAATAATCTCAAAATATTGATATTTGGGAAAATAAGGGAAAAGAGGTCTTCGGCAATATAGATCAATACAGGAGCTGATGTAAGACAAGCCCTCTTGTACTAGTTAAGTGCCTGTTCAAAACAAGCAAGCAAAACTCAGTAATTCAACACATCAAAGTTATGTTTTTGTTTTTGTTTTTGCTTTATAGGGAGCATATGGAGGTTCTCAGCCTAGGGGTCGAATCAGAGCTACAGCTGCCAGCCTGCACCACAGCCACAGCAATGTGGAATTCAAGCCACATCTGCAATACACCACAGCGCACAGCAATGGCAGATCCCCAACCCACAGGGTGAGGTCAGGGGTCAAACCCACATCCTCGTGGATACTAGTCAGATTCGTTACCACTGTACCACAATGGGAACTCCCAAAAGTTATGTTTCTTGCTTATATCACAGCCAGTGCAGGTCAGGCAGCTCTCCTGCATGACTTTCCTCCAAATAGTGACTTGGAGATTCATGTAGCTTCTACTCTCTAGGAGTCTTTCACTACTGGATGTGTGGGAGGTAGTGGCCAATAGCACTACTGAAGCTATGCCTAGAAGAAAACCTATACCATTACACGCATATATTTAAAAATAAGAATGGCTGAAAACCAATGAACTAAGTGTTCAACTCAAAAACTTTTAGGAGACGGGATTAAGACAGCGGAATAGAAGGACTGAAGCTCAACTTGTCTCCTAAATACAACAAAATTACAACCAAATGCCAAGCAACCTTCAACCACGTGGACTGGAAACTTTCAAAAATATATTCTACACCAGAAGACAAATAGGGGACCACTTCAAGAGGTAGGAGGGGCGATTTCACAATATAAGCAACCCTATACTTCCCAGGTAGGAAGCCCCACAGACTGGAAAGTAACTGTATCACAGGGACTCACCTACCAGAGTGAGAGTTCTGAGCCCCATGTCAAATCCCCATGCCTGGGGATCTGGCACTGGGAGAAAGAACCCCTGGAGCATCTAGCATTGAAGGCTAGTGGGGCTTGTATGCAGGAGCTCCCTGGGACTAGGGGAAATGGAGACCCCCCCCTTTTTTTTTTTTTTGGTCTTTTGTCCTTTTATGGCCACACCTACGGCTTATGGAGGTTTCCAGGCTAGGGGTCTAATCAGAACTGTAGCGGCTGGCCTACACCACAGCCACAGCAACATGGAATCCGAGCTGTGTCTGCAGCCTACACCACAGCTCACAGCAACACTAGATCCTTAACCCACTGAGTGAGGCCAGGTATCGAACCCACAACCTCATGGTTCCTAGTCGGATTCTCTTCTGCTGAGCCACGACAAGGACTCCCAATGGAGACCCCATTCTTGAAATGTGCACACAGACTTTCACATGCACTGGGCCCCAGGGCAAAGCAAAGTCTCCATAGGAATCTGGGTTGAACCCAACCACAGTTCTTGGAGGGTTTCCTGGGAAAATGGGGGGTGACTGTGGCTTGTTGTGGGGGAAGGGCATTGGAGGCAAAGCTCTTGAGAACATTCATCAGCCTGCATTTCTCTGGAGGTGGCCATTTTGGGAAAATCTGGCCCCTCCCATCAGCACTGAGAAGCCCCAGGCCAAACAATAATCCAGGTGGGATCACAGCCCCACTCATCAGTAAACAGGCTGCCTAAAGACTCCTCAGGCACACAGCTGCCTCTAATCTCACCCAGAGACAAAGCCCCACCCACCAGAGGAATAGGAAGCAGCCCCACCTACCAGTGGGCAGGCACCAGTCCCTCCTATCAGGAAGCCTACAGCAAGCCCCCCCTCATAACAACTTCAGCCACAAGGGAGGCAAACACCAGAAGTAAGAGAGGCTACAACTCTATTGTCTGCAAAAAGGCCACCACAGCAAAAATCTATAAAAATGAAAAGGCAGAGAACTATAACTCAGATAAGGGAAGAAGAAAAAAAAACCCAGAAAAACAGCTAAGTGATCTGGAGATGATCAGCCCCCAGGAAAAAGACTTTAGACTGATGATGCTGAAGATGATGTAAGACACTGGAAATAAATTGGAGACAAAGATTTTTAACTTACAGGAAACACTGAGCAAAGAAATACAAGATATAAAAATTAAGCAAGAAGAGGTGCAAAATACAATAACTGAAATAAAAAATTCATTAGAAGCAGCCAACAGTAGAATACAGGAGGCAGAAGAATGCATAAGTGAGGTGGAGGACAGACTAGTGGAAATCACTAATGCAGAGCATAAAAGAGATACAAGATTGAAAGAAAATGAGGAGAGTCTCAGAGAACTCTGGGATAATGTTTAACACAACAACATCCATATTATAGGGGTGCCAGAGGGAGAAGAGAGAGAGAAGGGGACAGAAAAAATATTCGAAGAGATAATGGCTGAAAACTTCCCTAACATAGGAAAGGAATCACTCACTCAAATACAGGAAGCACAAGTACCGTATAAAATAAACCCAAGGAGGAACACGCCAAGACACAAATTAATCAAAATGGCCCAAACTGGGAGTTACCATTGTGGCTCAGTGGTTAACAAATCCAACTAGAAACCATGAAGTTGCAGGTTCGATCCCTGGCCTCGCTCAGTGGGTTAAGGATCCAGCGTTGCCATGAGCTATTGTGTAGGTTGCAGACGTGGCTCAGATCCCACGTTGCTGTGGCTATGGTGTAGGCCAGCGCTACAGCTCCAATTAGACCCGTAGCCTGGGAACCTCCATATGCCACAGGTGGGGCCCTAGAAAAGGCAAAAAGACAAAAAAAAAAGACCAAAATTAAAGACAGAGAGAAAATATTGAAAGCAGCTAGGGAAAAGAAACAAATAACATACAAGGGAACCCTGATAAGTTTATCAGCAGATTTTTCAGCCCAGACTCTGCAGGCCAGAAGGGAGTGGCATGATATACTCAGTGTGATGAAAGAAAAAAAAAAAAAAAAAACCTCAAACCAAGATTACTTTACCCAGCAAGGCTCTCATTCAGATTTGAAGCTTTACAGATATAAGCAAAAGCTAAGAGAATTCAGCAACACTAACCTAGCTTTACAACAAATACTAAAGGTACTTCTCTAGGCAGAAAAGAAAAGACCACAACTAGAAACAAAAATACCACAAATGACAAGGCTCACCAAAAAAGGCATATATACAGTAAAGGCATATATATAGTAAAGATAGGAAATCATCCACGTACATTTATGCTACCAAAATCAGAAATCATGAGAAGAGGAGGGTACAAATGCAGGACACTGGAGATGTGTTCACAATTAAGAGACCAACAACTTAAAGCAATCTCATATACAGATAGACTCCTATATCAAAATTTCAGGGCAACTGCAAACCAAAAATCTACAATTGATACACAAACAAATAAGAAAAATCAACTCAGACACAACACTAAAGATAGCCATCAAACCACAAGAGGAGAGAGCATGAGCAGAAGGGAAGAAAAAAAGCAACAAAAACAAATCCAAAACAGTTAATAAAATGGCAATAAGAACATACATATCAATAATTACCTTAAATGTAAATGGACTAAATACCCCAACCAAAAGACATAGACTGGCTGAATGGATACAAAAACAAGACCCGTATATATGCTGTCTTCAGGAGACCCACTTCACTTCTAGGAACACATACAAATTAAAAGTGAGAGGATGGAAGAAAATACTCCATGCAAACGGAAATCAAAAGAAAGTCTGAGTAGCAATACTCCTAACAGACAAAATAGACTTTAAAATGAAGAACATTTTAAGAGACAAGGAAGGGCACTACATAATGATCAAAGGCTCAATCCAAGAAGAAGATATAACAATTTTAAATATTTATGCACCCAATATAGGATCACTACAATATATAAGGCAACTGCTAACAACTTTAAAAGGAGAAATTGACGAAAATACAACTATAGTGGGGAACTTTAACATTCTACTTACAGCAATGGACAGATTGTCCAGACAGAAAATCATTAAGGAAACGTGGGGAGAAATCTTCCTGATGTATTTTCTAAACACTAAGGAAACTATAAGTAAGGGCTAGAGGGAACTGGCTCAGCAAGTTAGGCATTAACTGAGAGGACAATGTGTCAGCTTTGGAAAACCGGATCAGCTCAAGTTAGAAAACTGCTTGAGCAGGCACTGATTGCTCCTCAAGATGTTATATAGATAACTGAGGCCAGCTTTATTGATGCCCTTCAGATAGATGATGTTAGAGCAAAGGTCAAAGTTAAAATACAGTGTGACTGGAGGCAGAGGGCCTTGGGGTTTCTATTTTCTCACATTATTTACATTCCTGAGAGCACAATAAAGATGATGAGACATCGGCATTCAGGGCTCTTGACCCATGAGGTCTTGAATCCCCTGGTCCCACCTTTAAGCTTTACTCTGTCTATATGATTTTCTTTGTTCCCGTTTAATGTTTCTTAAGCTTTGCAGTACCTGTCCTTCACCCCCTGCTCGCTGAGCTGGTCCCAGCAAGTGGTGCTCAACATGAGGCTGAAAGGACAAAGGACCATGAGGACAGCAGAACAAAATTTACAGGAGCACTGCAGAGCCCTGAGAGAAAAAGGGAGGCCTCTAAAAATTCCTGCTGGTAAGTTAAAAGACTCTCAGGCATATTCGGGAAAAATAATGGGAAATAATGTGGGGTCAGAACTATATAGACCTTACTTATGCCTTTTAGGGCAGCTCCTGAAGGCAAACGGAGCAAAAACAAGTGAAAGTAGATTGCTGGAATTATTAAAGACCATTGAGGAACATTGTACTTGGTTTCTGACTTGCAACATTAGACTTGAAAACATGGGAAAATGTTGGCAGTGAATTAAAAAGTTTACATAATAAAGAAGTTCCTATACCAGTATTGATCTGGTCAACCTGGGGGTTTATTAAATCGGTACTGGAGGCTTTGCAGACCCTTGAAAGTTCAGATGACAGTCAGGTTGAGGATTCTGTACACCCAAGGGAGGAACCCGAATATATGGTCCCTGAAAGGGCTGCTTGGCGGGAGCTATTTAATTCAGAACCAAGAGCTCCGGTCAGCTTTGAGAAGGATGAATTTCTTCCGCCTTCTCCTCCTCCTCCTGTGACTTTTGCTAAACCAGAGGGTGGAGCTCTGACATTTCCAGCAGTATTGGAAGGTCTGCCAGGAACAGGAAAGCCTGTTCTTCCTTCCATTCAAAAGGGAATTTTGCAGGCAAGAGAGGAAGGCGACTTACATGCAATGCAGATGGCCTTCCCAGTCACTCTTCATCAAAGAGTGGTTCCTGGGATAGATCCTAACAATCCAAATGGAGTTTATGAGGCAGTGCATGAAGCATTTCCATCAAAAATATTAAAAGAATTGAAATGATCTGTTCAAAATTATGGAGTAAATTCCCCATTTACTTTGAGAATAGTTCAGGGAGTAGCAGAAGGCAATGGACTGATTCCTGCTGATTGGGTGACTCTAACACGTTCAGTGTTAACTCCTGGAGAATTTTTGCGATTTAAAACATGGTGACATGATCCATGCTGAGACTATGGCCACCCATTATCAGACTAGAAATATTCCCATCTCTTTGGATCAGTTCCTAGGTGCAGGCCAGTGGGGATGTGTACAGGACCAGGTTCTTATGGGGGATATTGCCATTGAGCAAGTTAGGAGATGTTGCCTGGGGGAAGACTGAGGCTAAAGGCCACGTTCCAACTTCATTTCAGATAATTCTACAAAGGCCTAAAGAAACTTATATTGAATTCATCGCCCACCTGCAGGAGGCCATTAGACGGTAGGTCACCAGTGCAGAAGCAGCTGATACTATTTTGCAATTGATGGCATACGAGAATGCGAATACTGATTGTAAAAAGACCACTGGAAATGTTAAAGGGAAGGGAACATTAAATGATTATGTGCGATTATGTCAGGGATTTGGAACAGAAAGCTTTAAGGCCAAAATGATGACTCAAGCAAGCAATGGCAGCCGGAAACTAAAAAATCAATTTTCAGGAAAGTATTTTAATTGCAGAAAGCCCAAGAACACCAACCCCAGAGGCCTTAAAGGAATTCAAATTGATTGAAAAGAAATACAGACTTCTCAACTGCAAAGAGTGAGTAACAATTAGCCTTTAGAGCTGACTGTTATTCCTTTACCTCATTCTGCTAGGGGTTTACTGATGCAGAAAGAAAAATTCCTATAATGGTTATTCCTGCCCAATAATATGACAAAATCTCTATTGCCCTACTTAGATTTAATAGCTCAATTAGTAATAAAGGGGAGAACATGTAGCAAAGAATTAAATGGACCTGATCTGTCATATGTTGTTGTGAATTTAGCAGCTAAAGAAATACAGGGCTGTTTTCAAAATCATGCTGGCTGGCAGATAGCATTTGCTGACTTTGTGGGAGAGATTGATAATCATTACCTTAAAAACCCAGTAATACAATTCATTAAGAGAACACAAAGGATTATCCCCAGGATCACGAAAACTTCTCCTAATATAGATGCCCCGGTAATTTTCACAGATGGCACCAGCAAAGGATAAGCGGGATATACAGGATTTAAAATGAAAATAATCCCAACACCTCAACTCTCGGCACAACAAGCAGCGTTACATGCCGTCATTCATGTTTTAAAAGATCTATCTGAAGCAGTTAATATTTTGTCTGATTCTGCTTATGTGGTTCATATGGCCCACATGATTGAAACGGCCACTATAAAACAATCCCTTTCCCCACTGTTATATAAACTATTTAGCTTATTACAATCTATAATTTGATCAAGAAGAACCCCCTTTTACATAACTCATATTAGGGCTCAAACTACTCTACCAGGATCTCTAATAGCAGGAAATAAAGCGGCTGACCTCCTGGTGGCTCCTGTGTTACAGGAAGTGAGACATTTTCATAAACTGACCCACATTCATGTGAGGAGTTTAAAAAATAAATTTGATTTTACATGGAATTAAGCAAAAGAAATTTTAAGAACTTGCCCCAGGTGTCAAATTATAAGCAATCCTAGAGGACTCAGCCCGAATGACTTATGGCAAAACGGATGTTACACATGTCTCTTAGTTTGGTAAACTGTCCTACATACATGTTTCAATTGATACTTGTTCTCAATTTATTTGAGCCACCACTCAGTCCGGTGAATCAACAAAACATGTAATTCGGCATCTCTATGCGTGTTTTCCTGTTATGGGACTTCCTAAAACAATTAAAACAGATACTGGCCCTGTATAAAGCAGTAAAAATTTTAAACACTTCCTTGATTCCTGGGCTATTGCTCATTCCACCAGAATTCCTTATAACCCACAAGGAGAGGCCATTGTTGAAAGAGCTAAACTCTCCCTAAAGCTAATGTTGAAAAAACAAAAGGGGCGAGACAGGGAAGATGATAGTGGAGGACAAAGTCCACAGACTGCTTTTTTTTTTTTTTTTTTGGCATTTATCATCTTAGGGCCGCACCCCCAGCATATGGAGGTTCCCAGGCTAGGGTTCTAATCAGAGCTGTAGCTGCCGGCCTACACCGAGCCACAGCAACGCCAGATCTGAGCCTCACCTGCAGCCCACACCACAGCTCACGGTATCGCTGGATCCTTAACCCACCAAGCGAGGCCAGGGATCGAACCCGCAACCTCATGGTTCCTAGTCGGATTAGTTAACCACTGAGCCACAATGGGAACTCCCTCCACAGACTGTTTTAAATAAAGCTGTCTTTACACTTAATTTTTTGAATTGGCCAGCAAACACTGCTGAGACTGCAGCTGAAAAACATGTTCAAGTACGGTTAAAAGAAACAAGGTCCTTTGAAGAAAATCAGCCCCTAGTTTGGTGGCAAGATCCATTAACAAATTGTTGGTCCCTGGGGAAGTTGATTACCTGGGGAAGAGGGTTTGCTTGTGTTTTACCAGGAGAAGGGATCAATCCCGTGTGGGTGCCATTGCGAAGAGTTTGCCCTCATAACTATCGCAGTGAGTATTTCCATTGCACCTGCAGTAACTCCAAATTATACATATTGGGCTTATATGCCCAATCCTCCCCCTCTAAGACCAGGTAATTGGGGAGAGGCATCTATACCTGTTTGTGTTAATGATTCCTCTTGGATTCCCAGCCTCAAAGATGATAGATTGCCATATCACAGGGAAGAGGAAGGGACCCCCTTCAATCAAGTCTTAGGATTCAAAACTTGGCCCATATGCAAAGGAGAGGAAGAAGGATGTTTCAAGCTACAGTCACAGGCTTGGTTTTCAGGAGATCTTTCCCGGTTTACAAATTCCAATATACGTCTATTGACTGGACTCAGTTTCATGTTTCAAAGAATTAGAAATTATAATAAAGACATCCCAAAAGACCTCATTGTTCACTAACAAAAGAGTACATTTGAGAATAAAAATCAGATTCATTGGGACAGTTGTCATGGAGAAGAGGGCATGATACTACTCAATGGTTCCTATCGAACGGTATGGGACTGCTCCCCTAAGGGTACCCAGCCCCCACATGTATGCTCCAAGGACCTCTCTGCTTTCCCAGTGTTCTGCTCTCATGGAGAGTCCACAGTGATGGGAAGAATTCAAAAATCTTAACTAGATCTTTAGTTCCAATAGGATGGCATGAGTCAGGTTTGGTGCCTTCATGGTCACAGTTTAAAAACAGGAAAGCTCAAACTGACTATGGAAAATAACAATAAGTTTTAATGATATACAAATCTGGGATGGTCAATGTGTTAAGGACTTGGATTATAGCCTCTCTTTCAATACGTCAGCAGAATGGATGTTTTATGTTCAATCTTGTGTCAAGGACCCATATGTTTGAAATTTAAAATTCAAAAGGAAGAAAAAAATTTAGTCTGTGCTGATTGTAAATTATATACCTGCTTGGATCAAGACTAATATGATCCCTCATAGTCATATGCAATTTTAAAAAGACACATTGGGGGTCTGGATTCCTGTTTAGCAGTCCAGACCTTGGGAATTATCCCCGAACACACATGCTTTGCTTACCATGCCAAGTGATCTCCTCAAAAGATCAAAACATTTTATAGGCCTGCTTATAGCTGCTATAATGGGGATAATTGCTATTGCCTCTTACTGCAGCAATTGCTGGAGTTGCTTTGCATCAAACTATTCAAACAACTCATTTTGTACAAGAATGTACATAGATGAAGAAGTTAATCATAGACTAATGGACTTGGAAAGTGCTGTCCTGCTATTAGGAGATGAAACTCAAAACCTAAGAGAACAGATTCAACTGAAATGTGACTGGAATGTCACCTCATTCTGTGTGACTCCCCATGAGTATAATCCTAATGAAACATCATGGGAGCAAATCAAAAGACATATCCAAGGTCATACTGATAATCAAATGCTAGATATTAAAAACTTACAAGCAACAATCTTGAGCATCTGACATTTCTCATTAAATGATTTACCTCATGAGGAGGTCTTAAAAGGAATAGTGGAAAGCTTCAAAGATAACAACCCAATAGAAGGGTTTAAGGATGTTGGTGGTGGGCTACTTGGAACTGTTATTGCTTTCTGTGGATTCTTAATTATTTTTTATTTAGTCTTCAGATGCTGTAAAGGAGCAATCCAAGAAATAATAAAGAAAGAAGTGACAAAATCTACCTTTGCTCTCCTGAAAAAACAAAAAGGGGGAAATGTGGGAAGAAATCTTCCTGAGGTATTTTCTAAACACTAAGGAAAGTATAAGTAAGGGCTAGAGGGAACTGGCTCAGCAAGTTAGGCATTAACTGAGAGAACAGTGTGTCAACTTTGGAAAACCAGGTCAGCTCAAGTCAGAAAACTGCTTGACAGAAAAACAGCTCAGTGATGAGGAGATGATCAGCCTTCCAGAAAGAGACTTTAGACTGTTGATGCTGAAGATGATGCAAGACATTGGAAATAAACTGGAGGCAAAGATTGATAACTTACAGGAAACACTGAGCAAAGAAATACAAGATGTAAAAATTAAGCAAGAAGAGATGCAAAATAGAATAACTGAAATAAAAAAATCATTAGAAGCAGTCAACAGTATATTACAGGAGGCAGAAGAACGAATCAGTGAGATAGAGGACAGATTAGTGGAAATCACTAATGTAGAAAAGAAAAGAGACAAAAGATTGAAGGGAAATGAGGAGAGTCTCAGAGAATTCTGGGATAACATTAAATGCACCAACATCTGTATTATAGGGAAGACAGAGGGAGAAGAGAGAGAGAAGGAGATATAAAAAAACATTCAAAGAGCTAATACCTGAAAATTCCCCTAACATGGGAAACGAACCATTCACTCAAATCCAGAAAGCATAACGTGTACCATATAAAATAAACCCAAGGAGGAACACCCCGAGACACATATTAATCAAAATGACCAAAATTAAAGACAAAGAGAAAATATCGAAAGCAGCTAGGGAAAAGAAACAAATAACATACAAGCGAACCCCAATAAGGTTATCAGCAGATGTTTCAGCCGAAACTCTGCAGGCCAGAAGGGAGTGGCATGATATACTTAACGTGATGAAAGGACAAAACTTCCAACCAAGATTACTTTACCCAGCAAGGCTCTCATTCAGATTTGAAGGAGAAATCAAAACCTTTACAGATAAGCAGAAGCTAAGAGAATTCAGCAACACTAATCCAGCTTTACAACAAATACCAAAGGAACTTCTCTAGGCAGAAGAAAAAAAAAAAGCCACAACCAGAAATAAAAATACCACAAATGACAAGGCTCACCAGCACCAGTAAAGGCATATATACAGTAAAGATACTAAATCACCCATGCACAGTTGTGCTACCAAAATCAGAAATCACAAGGAGAGCACAAATGCAGGTCACTGGAGATGCATGTGCAATTAAGAAACCAATAACGTAAAACAATCTCATTTATATATAGACTCCCTTCAGGGTAACTGCAAACCAAAAATCTACAGTTGATAAACAAGAAAAATCAACTCAAATACAACATTAAAGACAGACATCAAAACTCAAGAAGAGACAACAAGAGAATAAGGCAAGAAAAAAGAACAACAAAACCCCAAAACAGTTAATAAAATTGCAATAAGAACATACATATCAATAATTACCTTAAATGTTAATGGACTGAATGCCCCAACTGAAAGACATAGACTAGCTGAATGGATACAAAAATAAGACCCATATATATGCTGTCTTCAAGAGACCCACTTCACTTCTAGGGACACATACAAATTGAAAGTGAGAGGATGGAAGAAAATACTCCATGCAAACGGAAATCAAAAGAAAGCTGGAGTAGCAATACTCCTATCAGACAAAATAAACTTTAAAATTTTAAAGAGACAAGGAAGGGCACTACATAATGATCAAAGGATCAATCCAAGGAGAAGATATAACCATTTTAAATATCTATGCACCCAGCATTGGATCACCACAATATATAAGACAACTACTAACAACCTTAAAAGGAGAAATCAACAATAACACAATCATAGTGGGGGACTTTAACACCCCACTTATAGCAATGGATAGATCCTCCAGATAGAAAATTGCTGCGTCCAGCGCTGCAGGGAAGTGAGGAATCCTGGAAGAGGGACGGCGTGGTATAATAAAACACACAAGACTCTTCTCCATTTTGAAAGTGGGGGGCCAGGAGGCACTCTGTCCCGCAGGACAAAGGCGCCTAGGCTTTAGCTCACATGCCTTTTATTAGGGAGTGTGACGTAGCTTAATGAGCAAAATCAGGTAATAATTAAACCATCACTTCGTGGTTACATTTTGCACGTGTGCCAAATTTGTTTACTGCAAGCTTCAGCAGTTTCAATGGTCTCCAACATCTCCCCCTTTTTTTATTTATTTGTGGCAGAAGTAAATTTTGATTGCAGAGCCTTCATCTGGTTTCTATGGATCAATCTGATTCTGCAGGCCACATCCACAGTAGGTCCTCAGGTTGATCAGTCACATTTAGGTGATGCAGGTCTGTCATCATTTTCCCAGGAACTTGTTATTGCAAAGCAAAATGTCCATAACATACAAAAAAATGGTTTTGTCTGAAAACGTCCAGATGCACTAGCATATTTATT
Source organism: Catagonus wagneri (assembly GCA_004024745.2). NCBI lineage: Eukaryota > Metazoa > Chordata > Mammalia > Artiodactyla > Tayassuidae > Catagonus > Catagonus wagneri. Next base: position 36,019,457 of record PVHT021183666.1, read on the forward strand.
ACCTTTTGCAATTCTTTCCCTTTCACCTCCTCCAAACTACTGCTCACAGAGGTGGCTTAACAATTCCTTTTCCAAAGACAGCACTCCCCATGTTTTTAAAAGTTATTTTCAAAAAGCATTATTTTACAGCTTCTACTTCTAAATACATCAAGCACTTCTAAATGCCCAGAAAGACTGAGTATACAGCACTGTTAAATAAAATTGCACATGTGTAACAATGAATATAATCTGAGGTATCTTCTAAATATGACCATTTTGACATGAGGCATTCCCTCCCTTTCTTTTTGCATTTTTGCATATCCAGAGATCACCAACCTCACATGGAACTGTATATCATTTCAGAGACTCAGCTACACATTTGGAAATGCAAGAAATAGCAACTTGTGTGAAAACAGTTAACAACAAATATGGATAGCAATAAAGTCATAAACAAAATTTTAAGAGCTTTCACCCTATTCAGCTGGCTTAGTCGTTTATCTTTAAAGGAAATTATATATTGGCTTTGTCCATTCAGCCTAATTTCTTAGTATTGACAAATCAGTTCAGAAAAAATGGTTTTTCCTTAATAACCCAGTTAAAGGTTATAATAATGTAACATTGGCAAAGAACTATTTGGGAGGCGAGTTTTAGACAGTGAACACTAATCTCAATACACAAAACTAGGGTATGAATCAAAGTACTCTTTTTCTTTAAAATTACCCTCACTTTTTACTAAATATAGCCAAATTAGGATTGTAGAAAAAGTCTTACCCAAATGCAAAATACATTTTCTAACCATTTCTTTTTTATTACTTTGATTGCCAGGGAGCCAGGAAGAACCAAGCGGCCGTCTTGGACTTCCCATAGCCCTGACTTAAGAAAACCTTCTTTTAACAGAGACCAAATCCAAATTCAAGCTTTGCACTAGCTTACTTTTAAAATTAGTTTACTGAAATTTTAAACTTAGTCCTAATCATGCACAAAATTCTTTTCTCATTGTCCACTTCCCAAAAAACTTCCATCACTTTCTGTATCCCTATTTCTGTTGCCCCAACTTTCCATTCAAAATAACAAGCTAGAAGACTTTCTCTTAATAAAATGCAATTACATTCCTCCACTAAACCTAGGTACAATAAAGGTATCATACTTAATGTGGATGACTCTAAAGACATGTCTGTATTAATTAGAACAAAATTTAATATTAATACCTAATAATGAATATCAAATACTGAAATTTTCTAGCTCATGTGAAACAAAAGTTAGTTTACCTTATGTGTTGAGAATTTATGTAAGTGCTTAATTTCCTTTAAGCCAATTAAGTAGAGCTCTTTTATGAATTAATATTGGCAATGCCATACACATACAACACACACAAAGACACATACAAACAAGCAAAGCAAAGACATCACATATCCCATTCCAAAGTTTCAGCCATGAAGAAGCAAAATTTGTCTTAATAATCTTGTAGGGGAGGAGCCTTCTTGTTCCCCCTTTTGTTTTTAAAGTTGGAGTTTCAGTCCATGATGTGCACATGCTACTAGAGTTCTTGTGATTGATTCTTCCCCATTGTTATCCTGGCTTAAAGTTTCTACTTGCCACTCACGATCGCAACTCCGTCAAGTGCAAGGCTACCATCTCCGCCGTCTGTAGTTTCACCTTTTCCTGCTCGTGGCAGACCCTCTCTTTTCTCCGCTCGTGGCAGACCTTCTCTTCCAGCCCCACGTTGGCGCCACTCTGCTGCGTCCAGCGCTGCAGGGAAGTGAGGAATCCTGGAAGAGGGATGGCGTGGTATAATAAAACACACAAGACTCTTTTCCATTTTGAAAGTGAGGGGCCAGGAGGCACGCTGTCCCGCAGGACAAAGGCGCCTAGGCTTTAGCTCACATGCCTTTTATTAGGGAGTGTGACGTACCTTAATGAGCAAAATCAGGTGCAGGTAATAATTAAACCATCTCTTCGTGGTTACATTTTGCACGTGTGCCAAATTTGTTTACTGCAAGCTTCAGCAGTTTCAATGGTCTCCAACAGAAAATCAATAAAGAAACATAGGCCCTGAATGAAGTACTAGATCATGTGGACTTAATAGATATTTATAGGACATTCCAACCAAAAGCAACAGAATATACATTCTTCTCAAGTGCACACGGAACATTCTCCAAGATTGATCACATCCTGGGCTACTAATCAAGCCTTGGTAACTTTAAGAAAATTGAAATCACATCAAGCATCTTTTCTGACCACAATGCTGTATGACTGGAAATCAACAACAAGAAAAAAAATGGCAAAAAACACAAACACGTGGAGACTAAACAACATGCTACTAAACAACCAATGGATCACTGAAGAAATTGAATAGGAAATTTAAAAATACTTAGAACCCAATGACAACAAAGATACGACACTCCAAAACCTCTGGGATGCAGCAAAAGCAATTCTAAGAGGGAAATTTATAGCAATACAAGCCTACCTCAAGAAGCAAGAAAAAGCTCAAATAAACAACCTAACTTAACATCTAAAGCATCTAGATAGGGAAGAACAGACAAGACCTAAAGTTAGTTGAAGAAAAGAAATCATAAAGATCAGAGCAGAAATCAATGAAATAGAAATGAGGAAAACCATAGAAAAGATCAATGAAATTAAAAGCTGCTTCTTTGAAGATCAACAAAATTGATAAACCCTTAGCCAGACTTATCAAGAAAAAGAGAGGACACAAATCAATAAAATTAGAAATGAAAAAAGAGAAGTAACAACAGACATCACAGAAATACAAAGGATCATAAGAGACGACTATATGAAACTATACGGCAATAAAATGGAAAACCTAGAAGAAATGGACAAATTCTTAGAAAAATACAATCTTCCAAGACTAAACCAGGATGAAATAGAAAATATGAATAGGCCAATCACAAGTTCTGAAATTGAAACTGGGATTAAAAAACTTCCAACACACAAAAGTCCAGGACCAGATGGCTTCACAGGCAAATTCTATCAAACATTCAGAGAAGAGCTAACACCTATCCTTCTGAAACTATTCCAAAAAATTGCAGAGGAAGGGACACTCCCAAACTCATTCTATGAGGCAACCATCACCCTGATACCAAAACCAGACAAAGATACCACAAAAAAAGAAAATTACAGGCCAATCTCACTGATGAACATAGATGCAAAAATCCCCAACAAAATACTAGCTAACTGAATCCAACAATACATTAAAAGGATTGTACATCATGATCAAGTGGGATTTATCCCAGGGATGCAAGGATTCTTCAAGATCTGCAAATTAATCAGTGTGATACACCACGTTAACAAACTGAAGAATAAAAACCATATGATCCTCTCAACAGACACAGAAAAAGCCTTTGACAAAATCCAACACCCATTTCTGAGAAAAACCCTTCAGAAAGTGGGCATAGGGGGAACCTACCTCAACATAATCAAGGCCATCTATGACAAACCCAGAGCGCACATCATTCTCAGTGGTGAAAAGCTGAAAGAATTCCCACTGAGATCAGGAACAAGACAGGGATGTCCACTCTCACCACAACTATTCAACATAGTTTTGGAAGTCCTAGCCACAGCAATCAGAGAAGAAAAAGAAATAAAAGGAATCCAAATTGGAAAGGAAATAAAACTATCACTGTTTGCAGATGGCATGATACTATACCTAGAGAATCCAAAAGACTCTACCAGAAAACTGTTAGAGCTCATCAATGAATTTGGCAAAGTCGCAGGATACAAAATTAATACACAGAAATCAACTGCATTTCTATGTACTAACACTGATAGATCAGAAAGAGAAATTAGTGAAGCAATTCCGTTTACCATTGCATCAAAAAGAGTAAAATACTTAGGAATAAACCTACCTAAAGAGACAAAAGACCTGTACTCTGAAAATTATAAGATGCTGATGAAAGAAATCAAGGATGACATGAACAGATAGAAAGACATACAATGCTCTTGGATTGGAAGAGTCAGTATTATCAAAATGACTATACTACCCAAGGCAATCTACAGATTCAATGCAATCCCTATCAAATTACCAAGGATATTTTTCAAAGAACTAGAATAAAATATTTTAAAGTTCATTTGGAAGCACAAAAGACCCAGAATAGCCAAAGACACCCTGAAAAAGAAAAATGGAGCTGGAAGAATCAGGCTCCCTGATTTCAGACTCTACTACAAAGCTTCAGTCATCAAAACCGTATGGAACTGGCATAAAGACAGAAATATAGATCAGTGGAACAAGATAGAAAGCCCAGAATTAAACCCACGCACCTACAGTCAACTAATCTATGACAAAGGAGGCAAGAATATACTTTGGAGAAAAGGTAACCTGTTCAATAAGTGGTGCTGGGAAAACTGGACAGCCACATGTTAAAAAATGAAATTAGAACACTTCCTAACACTGTGCACAAAAATAAACTCAAAATGGATTAAAGACCTAGATATAAGACCAGATACTATAAAACTCTAGAGCAAAAGATAGGCCAAACACTCTCTGTCATAAACCACAGCAACATCTTCTCAGATCCACCTCCTAGAGTAATGACAATAAAAAGAAAAATAAACAAATGGGACTTAATTAAACTTCAAAGTTTCTGCACAGCAAAGGAAACGCTAAACAAAACAAAAAGACAACCCACAGAATGGGATAAAATATTTGAAAATGAAGCAACCAACAAGGGATTTATCTCCAAAATTCATAAATACTTTCTGCAGCTCAATACTAAAAAAACAAACAACCCCATCAAAAAATGGGCAGAAGATCTAAACAGACAGTTCTCCAAAGAAGACATACAGATGGCCAAAAAAACGTGAAAAGATGTTCAGCATCACTAATTATTAGAGAAACACAAAACCACTACGAGGCACCACCTTACACCAGCCAGAATGCCCATCATCAAAAAGTCTGCAAACAATAAGTGCTGGAGAGGGTGTGAAGAAAAAAGAATCCCGTTACACTGTTGGTGGGAATCTAAATTGGTGCAACCACTGTGGAAAACAGTATGAAGATTCCTTAGAAAACTAAAAATAGAATTACCATTTGATCCAGCAATCCCACTCCTGGGCATCTATCCAGAGAAAACCATGACTTGAAAAGACACATGTACTCCAATGTTCATTGCAGCGCTATTTGTAACAGCCAAGACATGGAAACAACCTAAATGTCATTGATTAGAGGAGTGGATAAAGAAGAAGTGACATATATATGCAATGTAATACTACTCAGCCATTAAAAGGATAGAAATAACGGCATTTGCAGCAACATGGATGGACCTAGAAATTATCATGCGAAGTGAAACCAGTCAGACAATGAGACACCAACATCAAATGCTATCAGTTACATGTGGAATCTAAAAAAAAGACACAGTGAACTTCTTTGCAGAACAGATACTGACTTTCAGACTTTGAAAAACGTATGGTTTCCAAATGAGACAGGTTGGGGGGATACACTGAGGGTTTGGGATGGAAATGCTATAAAATTTCGTTGTGACGATGGTTGTACAACTGTAAATGTAGAAAAATTCATTGAGTAATAAAAAAAATTTTAAAGGAACACACCTTTATTCAGGTATTTTCCACAATTAAATCAACTGAGGCATTTTCTTGGGCCTTAGAAACACAAAGCCTTTTAAACTCCCATCTTTTACTGTTTGGGAACTAGAAGCACTCAGATTTTCTAATTCTGTAGGCTTCAATATTCTGGATTTGTCTATTCTATTTAAGTAAGTTGGCAAAATAGCCAATTGTATGCTTGTTTATTTTAAATTGAGACATAATTTTCATAGCATAATAGTCACCCTTTAAGATTTATGATTCAGTGTTTTTTGGTTGTACAAACCACAGAGTTGTACAACCATCAGCACTGTCTAATTTCATCACCCAGAAAGAATCCTGTAACCATTAGCAGTCACTCCCCATTTCCTGTTCCCTCTATCCCCTAGAAACCATTCATCTGCTTTCTGATGCTATAGGTTTACCTATCCTAGACATCTCAGATAAATGGGATCATATAATATCTGATCTTTTGTGTCCAGTTTCTTTGACTTAGCCTAATGTCTTCCAGGTTCATCCACAATGTATAGGAAACAGTATTTCATTTCTTTTTAATGGCTGAATAATATTCCCTTGAACAGACATACTATATTGTGTTTATCTATTCACCTGTTTATGGATGTGTGGATTGTTGCCACTTTGGGACTATTATGAATAATGCTGCCATGAACACTATGTACAAGGTTTTGGGTGGATGGATATTTTCATTCCTCTTGGATAGATATCTAGGGTGGAATATGTGGGTCATATAGGAACTCTATGTTTACGACTTTGAGAAACTGCCCAACTCTTTTCCAAAAAGGCCATCCCATGTGACATTCTCACAAGCAATGCAAGAGGGTTCCAGTTTCTCCATACCCCCACCGTCCCTGCTTTGTCTCTATTTGATTAGAGCCAACTTAGTGGGTGGGGAGCTACATCTCATGGTATTATCTGCATTTCCCTAATGACTAATGATGTTAAACATACTTTTGTGTGCTTATTAGCCATTTGCACATCTTATCTGGAGAAATGTCTATCAGAGCTTTTGCCCATTTTTTCATTTTCATTCATCTCAAATTATGTTCTAATTTCCCTTGGGATTTCTTCATTGACCTATCGGTTATTTGGGAGATATATGTTTCATTTCAACAGGCTTGTGAATTTCTTTCTGTCATAGTTTTCAAGTTTCATTCTATTGTGGTCAGAGAACACACATTATTACAAACTTTTTAAATTTATTGAGATTTGTTTTATAGCTTGACATATGGTCCATCCTAGAGAATGTCCTATGTGTACTTGAGAAGAATGTATATTCTGCCACTGTTAAGTGCAGAGTCCCACTGCTCTCTGTTAGGTCTAGTTTTCTTACATTGTTGTTCAAGTTTCTATTTTCCTGTTGATCATCTGTCTATCCATTATTATCTGTGTGTTCCATTCTTTACTGAAAGTGAGGTACTGAAGTCTTCAACTTGCGCTGCAAAACTGTTTCTCTCTACAATTCTCATTTTTGGCATCACGTATTTTGGGGCTCTTTTGTTAGAGGCATATATATCTGTAATGTTATGTCTTCTTGACGGATTGATTCTTTTATAATAATAAAAGAATAAAAATATTCTTCTTTGTTTCTAGAAACAATTTCTGTCTTAAAGACTATTTTGTCCGATATTAGTATAGTCCTTTCAGCTTTCTGTTGCTTACTATTTGCATGGTATATCTTTTTTTATCCTTTTACTTGCAACCTATATCTGTCTTTGAATCTAACATACGTCTCTTGTAGACAGCATGTAGTTGGGTCATGGGTATTTGTTTCTTTGTTTGCCTGTTTGGTTTTTATTCATTCTGCTAATCTCTGGCCAATTCTATTCTGAGCTCATCTTTTTCTTGCAATATCTTGACCACTCCAGCCAACAGTAGCCAGCATACATGACTAGTGTTCTAGAGATATCACATAAATAAACCTGGGTTCTACCTCCCAAGTTAGATAAATTAATACCATTTCAGCACTACAACCCTGAGGTATTTCCAGTCTCCAAAAGCAGTTTTCTGCTCAGCACACCACCAGATAATTAAGCTGTTAGGACAAAGCCATACTTAGAGGTACTAATATCTGTGTGAACATGAAATTTATATTAATCATAGTATGATACATTGTACTGTGGTAATAAGTAAACCCCAAACTCTAAGTGGTCTAACCCAGCAAAGGTTGATTTCTCACTTATGTCACTGTCCACCCTGTCTACCTAGGCAACTTTTCTGCACTGCCCTCTCCAAGCAGTGAGAAGTTCCTTACCAAGGGCAATTTAGCTCTCTACAAGTTCTTAACCTCTAGAACCACTGATAGGAAAGAGAGTAGCTGATAATGCAAGGGGTTTATTGCCAGGCTCGACAATGGCACATGCCACTCCTGCCACACCTAATATGCCACACTTAGTCACACGTCTCCAACTCCACTGCAAAGCAGACAGAAACTCGAGAAGAACACACTGGCATTTGGCGGTCACTAGTAGACTCCACCACATCTCTGTCCCCTAAACATTCTAAAATTCCACCTCTAAAGCTGGAGAAGGAGGCTTAGAGTCCGCTATTTTATGAATTCAGGCCATCCAGAACAGGAGGAGGCAACATGATTAAAGTGCTGCAGGCTCTGGAGCCAGGGTGTCTGGGTTCAGATCTTGGATCTACTACTTGGTAATAATTCTGTCACCTACAGCTCCATATTTCACCCCTACGAGCTTCAGTTCCTCGTCCTAAAGTTGGGATTAAGTAGTACCTAGCTAGCTCCTAGGTTTAGTGCCAAGATGAAATGAGACAATCCATGTAAAAACAGCACAGTGCATATCATGACAAGTGTACAGTAGATGTTACATCCTATTAGTTAAAGAGCTAGAAAATAATGGGAAAGGAGGAGTTCCCATCGTGGCACAGCAGAAATGAATCTGACTAGGAACCATGAGGTCGCGGGTTCGATCCCTGGTCTCGCTCAGTGGGTTAAGGATCTGGCATTGCCATGAGCTGTGGTGTAGGTCTCAGACATGGCCCAGATCTGGCGTTGCTATGGCTCTGGCATAGGCCAGCAGCAACAGCTCTTTTTAGACCCCTAGCCTGGGAACCTCCATATGCCACGGGTACAGCCCTAAAAAGACAAAAGACAAAGAGAAAAAATGGGAAGGGAAATGAAACCACACAGCGAATATTATTGCCATTAGTGGTATTTTCCTCTGCATGCCTGATTGGAAATGTGTTTGTCTTGGGGGGGTGGGAGAGTCTAAGAAGTGGCAGGGAAGTCCAAGACCAGACAGAATAGGTGCTAATGGGTCTATTTATACGAGAGAAATGGGCATCTGATAATGGTGTTAGCTCTCGCAAGTGCATAGTCCAAGCCTGAGAAGGCTCCCCTGAGGACTTAGAGAGGAACAAAAGAGCCTTAATTGGAGTGTGACTAACAGCTTGATCATCTTCCTACCCACAGGAGAGTGAAGCTGCCTGCATGGTGTCAAGAAACTTGGACTTAACTTTGACTGCCTCCTCCGATAGTCCAAACCACACAGGGGTCTGCAGAGCCCAAGAGGAAAGACTAGAGGGAAACCGGCAGGTGGGCTTCTATCAGCAGCACTCTGGGAGGTCTGGACCATGGGCTCTTGTTGCAGGTGCAGCTGAGTGGTGATGCTGAAAGGAGATCAGAGAGTTCAAGGCCTCACCTGAGCTGTGTGTGGTCTGTCTGGCATTTGAATTCAGGGTCTTCGTCTGAGAGCACTGTGGTGAAAAGCACAGGTTCCAGAGTCAGACTGACTGAGTTCAAACCCAGACCCTGACCCTGAATGAACTGTGTGATTCTAAACCAGTCACTAACTCCTCCAAACCTGAGAGCCTTCATCCATGAGCTGAAATTGGTATTATTGTGCTGACTGTCTTCTATCCGCCCCTCCGTGTCTACTCTCCAGGCTTCGCTATGCGCCCTGGCCAGGGTCCTGGGAGACTGGCCTGTAAGAACCATAGTCAAGGGACCCCATCACTCTCTGTATTCCAGTAGTGTCCAAGAAATGGGCAGATAGGAGAACAGTAAAATCTTGGTATTGATTTCCATAGACCCCACACTGCTGGGCCGTTGAGGGTCGGCTGTGACCTTCTCCGAAAAACCACAGCTACTTTTCAGACAACCTTCTCCTTAGAGCTTTCTCCAGGGGTTTCAAAAACCACTACTTCCTCTGGAGTTCCCGTCGTGGTGCAGCAGAAACAAATCCGACTAGGAACCATGAGGTTGTGGGTTCGATCCCTGGCCTCGCTCAGTGGGTTAAGGATCCGGCATTGCTGTGAGCTGTGGTGTAGGTTGCAGATGTGGCTCAGGTCTGGTGTTGCTGTGGCTGTGGCGAAGGCAGGTGGCTACAGCTCCAATTAGACCCCTAGCCTGGAAACTTCCACATGCCATGAGTGCGGCCCTAAAATGACGAAAGACCAAAAAAAAAAAAAGGCAAAGTGAGGCTAAAGATGAAAAAAAAATACCAGGTCAGGAACAGGAGGGATCTAGGGCAAGCCAGAACACAGGGTGTGGGGCTGTCAGAAAGAGTTAAGATCCAAAGCTGTAAACCAGGAGTTCCCGCTGTGGTTCAGCAGGTAAGAACCCAACATAGTGTCCATAAGGATGTGGGTTAAGGATCCAGTGTTGCTGCAAGCTGCGGTGTATGTCACAGATGCAGCTGGGATTTGATGTTGCTGTGGCTGTGATTCAACCCCTAGCCCGGGAACTTCCATATGCCTCAGGTGTGACTTTAAAAAAAATAGTTGTAAATCAGAGGGCATTAGAGCCTGTTTTTTGTTTTGGGGATCCTTTTTTTTGTCTTTTTGGGGGCCGCACCTGAGGCATAGGGAAGTTCCCAGGCTAGGGGTCAAATTGGAGCTACAGCCACCAGTCTACACCACAGCTCACGACAACACTGGATCCTTAATCCACTGAGCGAGGCCAGGGATCGAACCTGCATCCTTATGGATGCCAGTCAGATTCGTTTCCACCGAGCCACGACAGGAACTCCTAGAGCCTGTTTCAATGTCATGTTGACTCTGTGGTCCCAAGACCATCCCTAGTATCACAAGGAGTCCAACGCAGAGGCAGACGCCCTGGATGAAATTAAAGCTCCTTGAAAGCATGGCCACAGGAGATTTGCTCCTTTTCTGTGAACTTGAAGTAACTGCTGGTGGAAAGACTGGGAAGCCTCTGCTCTTGACGCTAAACCACATTCGAAGAGGGGAAATGATTTCAGGAGAGACCGTGCAGATGGCTTGAGATGAAGAAAAGGATTAAGAACTAACACCGGGATAAAACAAAAAAAGAAGGGAAAGCCGACGGAATCGGGACAGAGCTACTTTCTCAGCCACAGCTGGCTGCAGTGACGAGGAATCAGCATCAGTAACTTGAACGACGCTTTGTCTTCTGTGCGGTCACTTGTGTCCAGGCATTTGCTCCAGTCCGCTTGTACGGTTCTCACTCCTAAGGTCAGCTCAGTCCTTCCAGGCTAACCTTTGTGTCCTCACTGTATTTCCAGACTTCCAAGGAAAGCCCTTCGCTGGGGATGGTACTAAGACACCTACCATCGGAGAAAGACACCTTGACCTGCTGGCTTCCACCAGGCAGTCAGCTGCTCAGATCCTGGTGCTCGGATTAAGCAGACCCGGGAACAGCTCGCCCCGCCTCCCCCATCCACATCCTCAGAAACCCGCAGAACAAGCCGGAACCGGTCTCAAGACCACGTGGGCTGCGTCACCTATTACACAAGCACGCGGACTCATCAAGAAACAAGGTGCCGATGGAGAACTGGGTCAGCCATGAAAGAGCCCGGGAGACGACAAGTATGCAGATCGCTGAGAACGTGACCAGGAAAGCTGCCAGCAGCTGAGCTGTGAGGTCAACAGGAATGTGTTGCCCAGAGATGCCCAGTCCTGCCAAGCTGCGTGAGCCTTCTTCTCCCCTGAGGGGCTGCACGAGCGTGGACGGCAGGCAAGGCGGGGGTGGGAGCTGGGTGGCATGGGGTGGGGGATGGGCTGGCCGTGGGGGGACGTTAGGGGCTGCGATGTCCCCGCGGGCAGCTGCTGCTCCTCAGCTCCCCTTGGGTAGAGCCTGCCCCGGGCTGGGCGCAGCGGAAGAGGAAGCGGTGTTTCCAAGAGCCAGGCCCGCCGCTTCCCTAGTTCCAGACGTGGCCCCGGAAGAGCGCTGGGATGGGGACAGACACACACACACACACACACACACACACGGCCCTAGAGCCTCAAGGTGCTCAGAAAGGAAAGCCGCTCAAGGCTCCCCTTTCCACTTTGCCTTCTTCAAAACAGTGAAATTGTCCTCTCTCCCTCTTTTCTTTTTTTGTCTTTTTTGCTTTTTTTTTTTTATCTAGAGCCGCACCCGTGGCATATGGAAGTTCCCAGGCTAGGGGTCGATTCAGAGCTACAGCCGCCAGCCTGCACCACAGCCACAGCAACGCTGGATCCAAGCCATGTCTACGACCTACACCACAGCTCATGGCAATGCCAGATCCTTAACCCACTGAGCAAGGCCAGGGATCAAACCTGCATCCTCATGGATACTAGTCAGATTCGTTCCCTCTGAGCCACGATGGGAAACTCCTGTATATTTGTTTTAATAAGCATAAGTGGGAGTGGTATTCCCCACAAATAATCCACATCGAACTGATGCTCTAGGAAGATGGTCCACAGCTGTCCTAACTTGACTTACCCTCAGCACAGCATCGTGCATCCCAGTTTGAGATGTCCAGGACAAGAACTCCAAAAGATTGCCAGTTACTAACATCTCTAAAACGCCTCAAAGTTGGAGTTCCCATTGTGGCTCAGCAGGTTAAGAACCCGACACAGTCTCTTTTTTTTTTTGTCTTTTTGCCTTATCTGGGGCCGCACCCATGGCATACGGAGGTTCCCAGACTAGGGGTCTAACAGGAGCTGTAGCTGCCGGCCTTCGCCACAGCCACAGCAACGCAGGATCCGAGCCGTGTCTGCAACCTACACCACAGCTCACGGCAATGCCAGATCCTTAACCCACTGAGCAAGGCCAGGGATCGAACCCGCAACCTCATGGTTCCTAGTCGGATTCGTTAACCACTGAGCCACGACGGGAACTCCAGAACCCGACACAGTCTCGTGAGGATGCGAATTTGATCCCTGGCCTCGCTCAGTGGGTTACAGATCCAGCATTGTCGCAAGCTGGGCAGAGGTTGCAGATGTGGCTGGGATCTGGCATTGCTGGGGCTTTGGTATAGGCCGGAGGCTACAGCTCCGATTCGACCCCTAGCCCGGAAACTTCCATATGCAGCCATAAAATAAGACCAAAAATACTACTCAAGGGAGTTCCCATTGTGGCACGGAGGAGGCGAATCTGACTAGGAACCAGGGGGTTGCGGGTTTGATCCCTGGCCTCACTCAGTGGGTTGGGGATCTGGCATTGCCACAAACTGAGGTGTGGGTCGCAGATGCAGCTTGGATCCTGCGTTGCTGTGGCTGTGGTGTGGGCCGGCAGCTGTGCCTCCGATTCGATTCCCTAGCCTGGGAAGCTCCATATGCCACGGGTGTGGCCCTAAAAAGCAAAAAAAAAAAAAAAGGAAAGAAAGAAAAAAAAATACTGCCCAAAAAAAAAAAAATTCAACAGGCCCAATCTCCACTCTGCTAACATGGAGCCAACATCCCCAAATCATCCTTTCCTAGAAGGAAGTCAAATCTTAAATGCTCTTTAAGCTCCTCCAACAGCTGAAAAGGGGTCCTCCGACAGCTGAAAAGGGGCCAAGGCGTCCCAGAGCATAGCCTGGTGAATACACCGCTGTCCTAGAAGCTGTGAGTCCAGAGCAAACGCAGGCGTTAAGTGGGAGCCGCCCCCCCACCCCACATGCTTTCAGGAGGTTGGCCTGCACCCACCAGACATCTATAATCTGACCCTCTGACCCTGGGGACATCCACTCCCGCAGCTGTCCCACCCAGGGGCGTTGTTTGAGCCTCTGTCTCACACTCTAAGGCTTTCTCTAGAGGCTGCGGTTGGACCTGAGGGCGGGCAGAGGAAAGGATCAGGGGGCGGAAATACAGGCCACCCCCTAGGCTGAAAAGGTAGAATGCACGCCTAGGGCGTGATGGCCAGCTGTCCCCTTTCCCGGAGGCATTCGTGGAAGTTGATAGTATTTAACCCTCTCAGACGCTTCCCCCCAACGCTGAACATACCCCTCAGGGTGGGCCCCTTGGGAGTGCTTTTTTTTTTTTTTCCAGGCCAGGGATGGAACCCGAGTCACCCATTCCTGAACCCCCAGGCCACCAGGGAACTCTGCGAGTTAAAGGAGCATCCTGAATCGCCCTCTCAAGCACCAGGTCAAAGCTTCCTGCCTGCCCCCATCTCACGTCCATACCTTTGCAAATGCTGTTCCCTCTGCTGGAAATTACCATCCTCCAAAACACACAAAAAAGGGAGTTCCCGTCGTGGCACGGCGGTTAACGAATCCGACTAGGAACCATGAGGTTGCGGGTTCAATCCCTGGCCTTGCTCAGTGAGTTAAGGATCCGTCGTTGCCGTGAGCTATGGTGTAGGTTGCAGACGCGGCTCGGATCCTGCATTGCTGTGGCTGTGGCAAAGGCTGGCAGCTGTAGTTCTGATTGGACCCCTAGCCTGGGAACTCGTATGCCACGAGTGCGGCCCTAAAAAAAAAAGCCAAAAAAAAAGAAAAAAGAGTTCCCATCGTGGCTCAGCAGAAATGACTAGTACCCATGAGGATGCAGGTTCCATCCCTGGCCTTGCTCAGTGGGTTAAGAATCTGGCGTTGCTGTGGCTGTGGCGGCAGCTGGCAGCTGCATCTCTGATTCAATCCCTAGCCTGGGAACCTCCATGTGCCTTGGGTGTGGCCCTAAAAAGACAAAAAAAAAAAGGGAAAGAAAGAAAAAGGAATTACCTTCCTCCCACCTCCCACCCACTTCTGCAAAAGTGCCATTTGTTCTGGGAAGGTGTCCCCAAGAGCTGCATTCTAGGCGGATTCGATGCCCTCATCTGAGCCCCACCTCATCATTTTGTGCAGTTCTTTTTCTTTTTTCTTTTTTCTTTTTTTTTAGGGCCCGCACCAGTGGCATATAGAGGCTCCCAGGCTAGGGGTCTAATCGGAGCTACAGTTGCCAGCCACAGCAACACAGGATCCTTAACCCACTGAGTGAGGCCAGGAGTCGAACCCACAACCTCATGGTTCCTAGTCAGATTCGTTTCTGCTGAACCACGATGAGAACTCCTGTGCAGTTCTTTACTACAGTATGCGGAGCTACAGTTGCTGGCCTGCGCCACAGCCACAGCAACGCGGGATCCGAGCTGCGTCTGCGACCCACACCACAGCTCACGGCAACGCTGGATCCCCAACCCACTGATCGAGGCCAGGGATCGAACCCGCAACCCCATCTCTTGACAAGTCCATCCATCCATCCCCGCTCCATGCTCTAGCCAGGAGCTTCCTGTTGGTGTCCACGCAGAGCCCGATGCCAGAAAGTCTCCTTTTATTATCCTTTGTGAAGGAAAGATGAAAGCAGCAGCCACAGCTCAAGCTGGCATGGTACCCGCCGCCTCAGAGGGCCAAGCTGCATGGCTTCGCCCACCAGTCTTCTAAGGCCTCGCAGGTAGCCTCACTCAATCCACAAAACACTGGGCCTCAGAGAAATCCCCTTCCTGCCACCCCCAAAACTGCCCTTTCCCACAGCAGTTACCCCCGGAGGCCTCAGCAGAGGACATCTGAGCACTGAAACTCCTTCTCGTTAAGACCCCAGTGGAGGTGGGAGCCTGGGTCCCCACCTGTCCCTAGAGAGGCCGAGGGAGCTGCTCAGCGTGGTTCTCCCTGGAAAAGGCAGCCAGCTTCTCTCCCCAGCAGGGCAGGGCCCCAGCAGGAAATCAGGACCTCGGCGTGGGCGCAGATCTCACCACCACCACCACCCTTTGGCCTTCTCCCGCTTGGCTTCTTACTCTCTCTGCCCTACCCCATGGCAATATTCCTGCCAGAGTGCCTTTCTTTTTGTTGTTGTTGTTTTGTGTGTTTGTTTTGCTTTTTCAGGGCTGCACCTGCAGTATATGGTAGTTCCCAGGCTAGGGGTCCAATCAGAGCTACAGCTGCCGGCCTGCACCACAGCCACAGCAACGCCAGATCTGAGCCGCGTCTGCGACCTGGACCACAGCTCACGGCAACGCGAGATCCTTAACCCACTGAGCGAGGCCAGGGATTGAACCTGCATTCTCAGGGATACTGGGCGGGTTCGTTACTGCTGAGCCACAATGGGAACTCCCAGAGTCCCTTTCTGTGGCCCTGACCTTGTCTTCATCTCCTTCCCTCTCTGTCTTGTGGTGTTACACGGCTCCCTCCCGGGTCCCCACCCCTCCTCGCCCCTGGATGCCCTGTTAGTCATCACGGCAGGGTGTCCTGGGGTACAGTGACCCACAGGCATCCTCGGTGGCTGAGGTCCCTTGAGGACCGGCAGCAGGGGCTGGCCACAGCTCCCGGGTTGCAGCCAGACTGGACAGATCCCACTAGTGAACTGTGGATTCGATTCCAGCCAGCAAATACTATCAGGGAACCCACTCGGCATCTGGCCCTGTTCTAGGTCCGGGAGGGACTCGCACAAGCCCAGCCCGGCGCCTAAGGGGAGGCAGGCCTGAGAACCCGCAATTACAATCTCGACTCCACAGGGAAGATAGCTGGTGATGGGAAGAACAGAGGGAGTGAGGGGAGAGAGAAGAAGGTCAGGGCGGCCAGCCCTCCGATGGCCACACCATCCTGGAAGCGTGTCTGAGGCTGGCTTCCAACTGGAGAGCGAGTGAAGGGAGCTGGGGATGCTAGCCAGCTTCACTACTCCTGAGCCAAACTGCCGCTTCCGCCCATCCCCGGCTCAGTTCGCAAATAGTCGGCACAGGAGAGCCCCCCGCCCCGCCCTGCAACAAGGGACAGGGCGGGAGGGCCACACGTGTGCCAGAGCCCCACCCTGGGGGACCTACTCCTAATGCCAGAAAGACACCCCAGAACAAAACCAAAATGACCGTGCATGTGACAAGGAGGAGGAGAAGGGACTAAATAAGGAAAGAAAGGGTCCAGGGGTGCAGAAGGAGAGTGAGCCCCGGGGCCCAAGAGGGAGGAGACAGGAAGCAAAAAGCAGAGTTGGCTGTGGACACACATGAATGCAAGCTGAACTGAGACACACACGCGTCAAGCATCACGCATGCCCAGAAGCAGGCCCTCTTCCAGCCCCTCCCGCAGGGACACTGCTTACCTGACCTGCCTGCTTTGAGGACCAGGGGGAGGCACTGCAAAGGACTCTTGATCCGGGGTCAAATTAGCTTGCTACCATGGTACCTGAAGGGGTTCCCCCGTCCTGGATTTTATTCAATCACACACACCTGCTTATAGACCACGAGAGAGAATTTGGTTACTCATAACCTTTGGTTCCTAACATATTTTTAAGTCAATTCAAGGCCCGCTTTTATTATTTTATAGACGTCATGGCCAATGATGTCTGAAAACCCATTTGAAGGTCAAAATCAAATGATCGGAAGTCAAATAACGCATTCGTATATTACGGATGGGGGTTGGACTCAAAGATGAAAATACATTAGCTCCTTCGAGGCAGAGAGAATTTCTGAGTTACGTGCAAAAGCAAAGAGGAACTGAGAACATCTCGGTAAAGCTAAAGGTCGTGGCCTCTGTAACTATGTTGAAACCAAGGGCCACCCCTTTCCAGAAGTATCCCCACAATAAACACCCCTCTCTAGATCAGTGGATGGCAAGCTGTGCCCAACCAGCCAGATCCAGCCCACCATCTGTTTTGTATGGCCTGTGAGTTAAAAATGTTTTTTTCTATTTTCAGCGGTTGGAAAAAAAAAATGGCACAGAAAACATCATACTTCATGACATGTGGAAATTACATGAACTCAGATGTCAGCCTCCACAAATAAAGTTGTGTGGGGATGCAGCTGAAGCCACTCACTTCCGTATTGTCCGTGGCTGCTTCTGAATTACAGTGCAGAGTTTAGTAGTTGCGATAGAAATGGGACAACCAAAAAGCCTAAAACACTTGCCATCTAGCCCCTCACAGCAAAACACGCTGGTGCAGCTCAATATTATCACACTAAGGGAAGTCAGTCAAAAAGAGAAAGGTAAGCACCGTATGATATCACTTATAGGTGGAATCTAAAATATGGCACATGGAGTTCCCGTTGTGGCTCAGCAGTTAGCATCCACGAGGATGAGGGTTCTATCTCTGGCCTCGCTCAGTGGGTTAAGGATCCGGCATTGCCATGGGCTGTGGTGTAGGTTGCAGACGCGGCTCGGATCCCGCGTTGCTGTGGCTGCGGCGAAGGCCGGCGGCTGTAGCTCGGATTCGACCCCTAGCCTGGGACCCTCCATATGCCACAGGTGCGGCCCTAAAAAGACAAAAAAAAAAAAAAGCACAAATGAACCTATCTACAAAACAGAAACAGACTCACAGAAAGGTAGAATAAACTTGTGGTTGCTGAGCGGGAGGGAGTGGGATGGGCGGGGAATTTGCAATTCGTAGATGCAAACTATTCCATTGAGAATGGATAAGCAATAAGGTCCTACTGTACAGCACAGGGAACTCGAGCCAGTCTCCTGGAATAGACCGTGATAGAAAATAATATCTTCAAAAAAGAATGTATATAAATGTATTACTGAGTCACTTGGCTGTACAGTAGAAATTGGCACCACACTGTAAATTCACTATAATTTTTAAAAAAGAAAGGAAGACAAAGGGGCTGCTCTAGATCAAAGTCCAGAAAAGGGCTTTAAGACCCATGTTTCTGGAGCTCCCATCATGGCGCAGCGGTTAACGAATCCGACTAGGAAACATGAGGTTGCGGGTTTGATCCCTGGCCTTGCTCAGTGGGTTAAGGATCCGGCGTTGCCGTGAGCTGTGGTGTAGGTCGCAGATGCGGCTCGGATCCCGTGTGGCTGTGGCTGTGGCGAAGGCTGGTGGCTCCAGCTCCTGTTAGACCCCTAGCCTGGGAACCTCCACATGCTGCGGGTGCGGCCCTAAAATGACAAAAGGCAAAAAAAAAGACTCATGTTTCTGACTGTGCTTTCTCTCCTCCATCCCCACTCCCTCTTCATCTTCTTTCTGGGGCCAAGAGATGGGCGTTGGTTTATTTCCTTTCCGTAATGCCTTCCTGCTTTCTGACTCCAGCCTCACGAGTAAGCCTCAGGGACTGGCATAGCCACACTCCCGAGACCAGAGCTTTCTAGGGAGCGGGCAGCTAGAGCACGTGGGCTGGTCAGTCCTGGGGAGAACCTGGCCTATAGCTGTCCTTGGAGGGCCACCGCTGCCCCCCCAAGTTCGCCCCCTTAGGCAGCAAGGGCAATGACTTTCCCCCAGTCATCGAAGGTGGCAGTGGGGGTGGGGGGGCTCCACCACCTGCATGTGTCCCCCGGTCACCAGCTGCAGAGTGTGGACCAGGAGGCACGTGTGCCCAGGGACTGCAAAGTGCCCGCCAAGGGGTGGGGGCAGGGCAAGGAGCAGGAGGGGGCTGCTGGTGGGCACAGCATCAGATGGCAGTGCTGAATCTCTCTCTTCATCAATAGCTACGGAAGCCATACGCTTTACTGTCCCAACTGGCACACTTTCTTTTTAAAACTTAACGGAAGGCATTCCCTCTGTGGCTCAGTAGTTAACGAGCCGGACTAGGATCCATGGGGAGGCAGGTTCGATCCCTGGCCTTGCTCAGTGGGTGAAGGATCCGGTGTTGCCATGAGCTGTGGTGTAGGTCGCAGACGTGGCTTGGATCCTGCCTTGCTGTGGCTGTGAGGCAGGCCGGCAGTGGCAGCTCCAATTCGAACCCTAGCCTGGGAAGCTCCATATGCCTCGGGTGCAGCCCTAAAAAGCAAAAATCAATCAATCGATCAAATCAACTTAAATGAAGTATCATGTACATATAATAAAATGCACCCATTTTATAAATGTTCAGTACTACGAGTGTTGACAGATGATAACATGGGGGATCCACCAGGGTAACTAACCACTGCCACAACCAAGGCAGAAAACCTTTCCATTGCCCCAAATTTCCAAGATACCCCTTTTGCAGTTATTCCCCCCTCCCTACCCCCAGTGCTGCCGCAGACAATTATGCATCTGCTTTCCATCACAGCAAATGCATTGTGCCTGCTCTAAAATTTCAAATAAATGAAATCAATCATCTCTTGTGCATGCACTTTCTTGCGTCTGGCTTCTTTCACTCAGGATAATGTTTATGAGATGTGTCCACGTTACGTGTTATCAACAACACCAAACCGATGGGCTTTTTTTTTTTTTTTTTTTAGTGAAAGGAGATGCTATGAACAGTCGTGTCAGGTCAGAAGGCATAAATCAGAACCCTCAGGACAATGGTCACTTCACGTTTACAGGCCACTTCTTATCTCTTGCAGCAGCTGAGCTTTTGTTTTTTTGTTTTTTTGCCTTTTCGGGCCGCGTCTGCAACCTACACCACAGGTCACGGCAACGCCTAATCCTTAACCCACTGAGCGATGCCAGGGATCGAACCCGCAACCTCATGGTTCCTAGTTGGATTCGTTAACCACTGAGCCACGACGGGAACTCCTTTACTTAGAATCTTATCCAAATTCAACATTACTAGTTTACTCTGGGTCTTACTGTAATGCTAAAACATGAAAGAAAAAGTTGTGCGTTTTTTTTTTTTTTTTTTTCGCTAAGCCCAAAGAGGTATCTCCAAGTCCCCTTCACTTTACCCTGGAGCGCCAGACGGATATACGCATTTTCTCTGTGCTCTGGGAGGCATCGGGCAGCTCAGGCCCAGTCTATGCGGAGGTGGAACCCGGGCTGGAAGGCTGCTGTCTTGCTAAAGTCTCTCCTGCCCTCTAGTGATAACAGGTGACGGAGTCTCCTCGGGAAATCAGTGACATAAGGGGTCATTAAGCATCAGTTTTGGAGTTCCCATCGTGGCTCAGTGGTTAAGGAATCCGACTAAGAACCATGAGGTTGCGGGTTCGATCCCTGGCCTTACTCATTGGGTTAAGGATCCAGCGTTGCCGTGAGCTATGGTGTAGGTGGCAGACACGGCTCGGATCCCGCGGGGCTGTGGCTGTGGCGAAGGCTGGTGGCTACAGCTCCTGTTAGACCCCTAGCCTGGGAACCTCCATATGC
>PVHT021183666.1:36041138-36104993 GCA_004024745.2 Catagonus wagneri
TGGCTCCTATCCTGTGATTCCACCGCCTCTCCCCCGTCACCTTCTCCACTAAGACAGACAGGCAAAAAACTCCAACTTGCAGCGCAGTCTCCAACGTCCCCAGCCAGAAGATCACCCTTTGCCATCATCTGAATCACCAGCCACCGAACTGCCGCCCCATCCACACCAGAGGCAAGGACCACAGGAGGGGAGGGGAGCGCCCACCCCGTCCAGCAATCTGATTATCAACGGGCAAGCTCCAAGCCCCAAGTATCCACGCGATTTGAGGTCCCCTTGGCACATCGAGGGATAAGGAAGCCGACTCCACCATACACATTTCTCGTGGCCCCCCCACCAAGGTAACAGCAGCAGGCAGCAAGTGGCTACCAAGCAGCAACACACGATCCACCGGCTGATAGATGAAGTACCTATTTCAAAGCATCCATATACAGGAGCTCCCGTCGCGGCATAGCAAGTTAAGGACCTGACATCTCTGTGAGGATGCGGGTTCAATCCCCGGCCTCGCTCAGTGGGTCAAGGATCCAGCTCTGCTGCAAGCTGGGTGCAAGCCAGCACCTGCAGCTCAGATTTGACCCCTAGCCTGGGAACTTCCATATGCCGCAGGTGCAGCCATAAAGGGAGAGGGAAAAAAAAGAATCAATGTATAGTTATATACGTGAAATTTATATGAAAATTGGAACATTTAAAAACTGAGGATCGTTTATGCAGGTAGCAAAGAAATAACTGAGGACAACAAGGTTCTCCGCTGAAAGGGGACTAGAGAGCATTTACTTTTTTTTTTTTAAGGGCCGCACCCACTGCATGTGGAGGTTCCCAGGCTAGGGGCAGAATTGGAGCTGTAGCTGCCAGTCTACACCACAGCCACAGCTAGGCAGGATGTGAGCCGCATCTGTGACCTACACCGCAGCTCACAGCAACACCAGATCCTTAACCCACTGAGCAAGGCCAGGGATCAAACCCACGTCCCCGTGGATACTAGTCAGGTTCATTAACGACTGAGCCACAACGGGAACTACAGACCATTTCCTATCAAGCTAACTTCAGTTCTGCTCTACATGCACATCCAGAAATCCACCAATTTGTACAGTATGTTCTAGTATTCAGTGCTGTCCCATCTTCATCCTCATCTGCCACATCTGGAGACCTCAGCAGGCCAGGGGCCTTGGCTCCCTGTCGAAGCCCCACTTTTCCAGGTCAAGACCCAGAAATGCATTTGGTGGAGAGCCGTCAGAGGGTTAAGGCATAACGAGGGAGTGGCAATGTCATGACCGCTATGATGAAGGACATCAGAATGACACAGGATTTCTCTCCCAGCCTTTGCTTCAGAAACACGCACACCCCCCCCACCCCAGCCCTGCTTGCCAGGAAATGTCATCTCAGACTTCGTGTCGAATTAATCCCTTTTCCCTGGACTGTGTACATGGAGCCATAAAGCAGCTCTCCCCTGCCTCCCAGGATGTCAGTCTCTGGATCAGTGGGGCCCCACTGGACCCTACACAAGACGGCAGTCATCATCGGATCAACACCACCGAGGCACCGTGGGGCCGAGTTCTCACGATCTCTTGAGGACTCTTCCCTGAAGCCCTACCACACTGGTCTTTATACAGATGAATTTTGGAGTTCCCGTCGTGGCGCAGTGGTTAACGAATCCGACTAGGAACCATGAGGTTGCGGGTTCGATCCCTGGCCTCGCTCAGTGGGTTAAGGATCCGGCGTTGCCGTGAGCTGCAGAAGCGGCTCGGATCCCGCGTGGCTGTGGCTGTGGCGAAGGCCGGCAGCTACAGCTCCTGTTAGACCCCTAGCCTGGGAACCTCCGTATGCCGCCAGTGTGGCCCCCAAAAAGCAATAAAAAATAAAGATGGATTTTACCGTGGGTTCTATATTGGGTAGGACTTGTTTTGGTTTCAGGTGATACACACACACACACACACACACTTATAATTAGTTCAAGCAAAAAGAAAAAGAGTCCATGAAACTAGAAAGTCCCAGGGTTGGGTACATTCAGGCAAAGCAGCCTAAGTGACTCAAAAAGATGGCACCGGTCTAGTTTGGCCTCTGCTCTGCCCTCCTCCTCGTTCATTTCAATCTCAGATTTCACAGCTCAAGGAAAAGGACTCCCAGCCTTCGTCTTCCCAGACACAAGCCCAGCGGAGAAAGATCGGCTTTCTTCCCCAAAGCTCCAGCCCAAGTCTGGGAATTCACTCGGATCGACGGCTCCTGAGCCACAAGCCGCCCCCTGAACTAAGTACCCCAGTCAACTGATGGAACAGGACACAAGCCCAATATGCCCAGGCCGTGTGTGCTCTCCGCTAAAGTCTGGCCACCAAAGGCGGCAGGAAACTCCGCTCCCCAACCCTGAGTCAAACCAATCTGCGCACGACCCATTCCAGGTCTGACGTCGACTCCTCCAGGTTTTTCTTCTTCTTTTGCCTCCTCTGCAGAGCTTTTTCCTTTCTTCCCTGTGCTGTCTGTCCGTCCGTCCAGAGGGGTACCCTTGGAGGCTCTGCAGGTCAGCTGGCCCTCCCAGGTTCTCCTTTGAACCTGCTTCTCGGTGCCCCTCCCCCACCCCCAAGTGTAGACCGGAATGATTCAAGGAGGGAGAGACCTTCCAAAAACCTTTAAGTCTTTTAGCACCAGGCAGCCCAGGAAATTCTAGGCAAGACAGAGCTTCTTTGTACGCAGGGGTCCTGAGTGTGTCCTTGCCAGCCCGCCTGGCACGGGAGACCAGCTGCGGCTGCAGGTGTGCTGTGTGAAGGACTGGGCAACCGGGTCAGGCTAAGAGCAGTTCAGGATCAGCACCTCTCAGCCAGCTCCCTCCTAGATGGCTCAGGCTGTGAAGGGCCCTAAAGGCCATGCTGAAGGGCTGACACTTTATCCAACACGGCCAGGAAATGGGGAGTAAACAAACGGCTTATTGGATGGATGCACGGACAGATGAACCAACCGGTAACCTGAGCCCAGAGACGGAAAGTGACTTACCTGACATCACACAGCAAACAAGTAGGAGCCGCAGTTTCACACTCCAGGTTGTGCCAACCTGGGGCCTGGGCTGTCTCCATCTCGGCCGGGCTCCTTGGGGCTCCTGAAATCATCAGTCATGGTTTTAGTTCTCAGGTGCTCCCGACCTGGGCTCCTGAGCTCTTAGCAAAAGCAAGCCTGGGGATTAGGAACTTGGACACAAAATCAGCAAGGGGGAAGCTGCAGGAAGGCTCAAGCTGGTGCCCAAGGTTGAGCTGGGGAAATGAGAGAGACTGAGAGGGCGGTAGAGGAGCGGCAGAGGGAACCAGCTCAAACTCGGCTACACTTGGCTCTAGGCGGGTCAGCCCGACTCAGGATGACCCACGCCTGATAAAGCCCAGAGCTCACCCCGCTTTATAAGAGTAAAATTCCCTGAGGAAGCTGTGGGGGAGAGGTATCACCTCTGGCCTCAGAAGCCTTGGCATTGTCCTTGCTGAGCCTGACATTTTGCCCCGGGGCACAGAGTTCCTCCAAGGCCCTCATTAACAGAGGGCAGGGGAAACGAATCCGACTAAGATCCACGAGGAGGCAGGTTCCATCCATGGCCTCACTCAGTGGGTTAAGGATCCAGTGTTGCTGTGGCTGTGGTGTGGGTCACAGATGCGGCTCAGAACCCGCGATGCTGTGGCCATGGTGCAGGTCCGCAGCTGTAGCTCTGATTCCACCCCTAGCCTGGGGACCTCCGGTGCAGCCCTAAAAACGAAACGAACAAACAAATGAAAACAGAGGGCAGGGATTGATGGAGGGGAAGAACCCTCTGGCCCCCGCTTTAGGAAAACCTGAAACTAATCCAGCGCAGGGTTAGGACCTAACAGGTGAAAAAAGTTGGGAATTTCCGTGCTATCTGGCTCACTACTGACCCCTAGTGCCTGGAACAGAGCCTGACACATAATAGGTGCTCAATAAATATGTGTTGACTAAATAATGGTCTCTTGATAAGCGTTGGGCGAGCAACTTTTCACTCCTTTTTGATGCCTACAATCCCCTCTCTAACCCACTCCCACTACATAATAAAAAGTCCGGGCGGCAGCTGAGCCAACAGCGTTTAGCGTGGTTGGCTGAGGACTTACCGTCCTCAGAGAGGTGGCCCATGCCAAAGAGAACGCTTCACTCTTAGCTCACAGTGGATGGATGCAAAAGGTATTAGGTATTCGGCTGGAACTTGGGAAATCAAGTCCCAGGGACAGCCAGCCAATATCGGTGACAAGTGTGAAAATGCTTTCAGAATATTTTCACTTTTAATGGTCCTATTACCTGCCGCATTTTATCGCTGTGAACACTAAGACTGTGGATGGCACTAGATTCCACTGCAGGAAGCGGCAGCGCAAGCCCCTCCAGCGGCTGCGACCTTTAAGCATCTGGGCCACACCCACCATGGCGTTTGGGCAGAGGCAGGAGAGGCAGATGGTCTACAAACGAAGGCAACAGGCCTGGGGGCGCCCCCTGCCGGCTGTCGCTGGGACCGCCGCGCTGGGCAGTCCTGCCTCCGTGCCTGGATGAGTCTCCATCCCCCGTCCCCCGGCGGCAGGTGGCAGGCCAGTCTGAGTGCTGCCGTGCTGGGGGCTGCTCCGGCCTTGAACGTTTGAGACCAACTGGCGTGGATCCTTGAGTCATCTTTCTCCACAACACAGAGACTGCAAGAGCCGGGTTAGGAAAGAGGAAAGAAAGAAAAGGGAATACGCGGAAAATAGACAAGCAACAAGAATATACCGTAGGGCACAGCGGAACACAGCCATTATCTTGGAATAGCTTTTAATGGAGTTTAATCTGTAAAAATACTGAATCGCTACCCTGTACACTTGAAATCAGTACAATATTGTAAATCAACTATATTCCCATTTTTTAAAAAAGGAAGGGAGGGAGGGTTAAGGCAAAGGAGAAGAGATACCCAGTCTCCCACCACAGCCCCTCTTCTTACTCTCAGTTGGGATCCTGGGCATAAACCCACAGTCAGGAGAGCCCCATTCAGGACATAGTTATTTCAGCACCCATGGGGGATTGTGACCAGCTGTGCTAGGCTCAGGGGTCCCACAGATGAGCAAGACATAAGCCTGTCCCCTCAAGAAGTTACAGTTCCGGGAGTTCCCTTCGTGGCTCAGTGGTTAACGAATCCGACTAGAAGCCATGAGGTTGCGGGTTCGATCCCTGGCCTCGCTCAGTGGGTTAAGGATCCGGCGTTGCCGTGAGCTGTGGTGTAGGTTGCAGACGCGGCTCGGATCCCGCGTGGCTGTGGCTGTGGTGTAGACCGGCAGCTACAGCTCCGATTAGACCCCTAGCCTGGGAACCTCCACGGGAGAGGCTCTAGAAAAGGCAAAAAGACAAAAAATAAAATAAAATAAAATCTATACCTCGCACGTCTCCCATTCTTTCCCCTTAACTCACCAGTGTTACCCATCGCTTGTCCTTGCTCCACTCAGCTCTCCGAAAGATAGACAGATACATGATAGACATAAACTCACGGGGTATGTGTGCGTACATGCGTGCCTGCGTGCGCGTGCGTGTGCGCGTGCGTGCACGCGTATGCGCACACGCACGCGCGCACTGTTGGTTCTGCTTCCCTGGACCCTGACGATGCATCCGCCCCGCCCACTTCATCCGCAACAGAGAGGGACATATCTCAGACTTCCTGCTGGGGGGGATTCAAGTAAGCGTGAGATCACGTGGAAGGCTCAGGAGTGCCAGGGTCCTCTTCTCGGCATCAAGCGTCCAGCTGAAGCATCACCCTGCCGGCCTGTCGTGCTCATCTTTCCAGGAATCGCCTGGTTCTTGGTCCAACACTGAGGAGATTTCTTGCGCTGATAAAACGAGATTAGTGGAGAATGGATTTAATTTAAAGATCGTGTTGCTAAGTGTGACAAACATTCACTCTGCTTATTACATGTCAAGGCTAATGAGTCACCAAGAGCTCTAGCCCCACTGGATTTAGTCATTCATTCACTCACTCGACAAATATTTATTGAATTCCTCCACGTGCCAGATGCTGATTTAGGCTTTGGAAATGCAGCAGTAAAGAGAACAGTTTACCTGCAAGTGGGGGAAGGCGGATAAGAAACAAGCAGACAGGTATGTAACAGGTTACAGGGGCTGACAGAGAGGTGTGAAGAAAAATTAAGCAGCGGAAGGGATGGAGAGTGGAGAGGCAAATGAAGGGGTGTGTGATTTGGGTTGGATGCTTGAAGAAAGCTCTTCTGTTAAGGTAGCGTTTGAACGGCAGCCTGAATGAGGGGGTGAGCTGCACGGGTCTCTGAGAGAAGAGAGCAGAGGGAACTGCAAGTGCAGAGACTCTGAGGCGTAAGGTGCCAGCATCTTCAAGGACCGGCACGGAGGGCAGGGTGCCTGGAATAGTGGGAAGAGGAAGAACATAGTAGGAGAAGCAGTGGGAGACGGAGTCACATACGATGCTAGGTTCATGATAGGAGCTTTGGGTTTTCCTCCGAGATATGGATGAGAAGCCTCTGGAGGGCTAGTCCAGGGTAATTGAACTCCATAAAACAATAAGACGTGTGGAAAAGAGAAGAGGGCAGGTGTGCTTTTACCATCCAGAGCTCCTGGGTCAGCCAACGTACGCCCCAGAGAAACCTCTGTGGTTGCCTTTTCAACAACCTTGGCCTTGCCTCCCGATTAATTACATTGTCTCAACGCCGGAGGTGGCTGGGTTTTAACCTTAGGGGGAAGCACCTGGGGCGGGAGCCGGGGGTGAGCGAGAAGGAACACCAGGGACCACGCGTCAACGACCTTCTCTCTAAGGTGATGCCTGTGCTTTCCACATCGCGTCCACTAATCGCTCTAGTTTTTTTTCCTTTTAGGGCCCTAACTGAGGCATCTGAAAGTTCCCCAGGCGAGGCTAGGGGTCGAACTGGAGCTGCAGCTGCTGGCCAGGGCCACAACCACAGCCACGCGGGATCCGAGGCACATTGGAGCTACACCACTGCTTGTGGCACACACCAGATCCTTAATGCACCGAGCGAGGCCAGGGATCAAACCCACATCCTCACAGAGACAACGTCAGGTCCTTAACCCTCTGAGCCACAACGGGAACTCCATGAATCTCTCTTCTTGGTAATCTTGACAACTGTCGTGTCAACATATCACCTTAAAAGTTGCCTTCTAGCAGTTCCCGTTGTGGCTCAGTGGTTAACGAATCCAACTAGGAACCATGAGGTTGCGGGTTCGATCCCTGGCCTCGCTCAGCGGGTTAAGGATCCGGCGTTGCCGTGAGCTGTGGTGTAGGTTGCAGACGCGGCTCGGATCCTGCATGGCTGTGGCTGTGGCGAAGGCCAGTGGCTACAGCTCTTGTTAGACCCCTAGCCTGGGAACCTCCATATGCCGCGGGTGCGGCTCTAGATAAGGCAAAAAGACAAAAAAAGAAAAGAAAAGTTGCCTTCTAGCAAATGTGCTGGTGCGGGCGGGGGGTTGGGTGGAGACAGGGGTCCCCTTTTCTTTGCCACCAGAAGTTCATCTCCACCATGATTCAGCCTCCTCGAATACTGAGTATCCAAGTCTCGGAGCTTGAAGAGGTACGTCCTGGGTCAGGGTGTGTAGAAGCATCTCTGCTCCTCCCTCTCTCACTTGCTGTTCCCACCGTCATCACTCTACAGCTCCGGCCAGCACCGTCAGCCCTACACATTTCCTCAGCCCATTACGAGGGAGAGTCTGGAAAGAAAGATATAAGAAAGGATGGAGGTGGGGAGGGAGGCAATAAAGAGATGAGAAGCAGGAGTTCCCGTCGTGGCTCAGTGGTTAACGAATGCGACTAGGAACCATGAGGTTGCGGGTTCGATCCCTGGCCTCGCTCAGCGGGTTAAGGATCCGGCGTTGCCGTGAGCTGTGGTGTAGGTCACAGATGCGGCTCGGATCCCGCGTGGCTGTGGCTGTGGCGAAGGCCGGCGGCTACAGCTCCTGTTAGACCCCTAGCCTGGGAACCTCCACATGCCGCGGGTGCAGCCCTAGATACGGCAAAAAGACAAAAAAAAATGGAGAGATGAGAAGCTGAAGCAGGGGAAAGGACTTTGTCCCTGAGGAGTTCCCTGGTGGCCCAGTGGGTTCAGGATCCAGCGTTGGCACCGGTTTGATCCTGGCCCATGCTGAGGACGCAGCCAAAAAAAAAAAAAAAAGCAAAGACACTTCATCCCGGGTCAAGTAGCCCAGGAAGCCCTGCTTCCCCAGCTGTGTCCTCTGAGGTCAAGAATGCAGAAGGAACATCCCCTGGAGAGTCCCTGGGGTCAGGTCACAGTCTTTTCTTTCCCAGAGAGCTCAGTTACGGCAGAGAGCGGAGTTCCATGCAGGAAACATTCGTCCTGGAAGCTGGAGAAGCACATTGTGTTCTCCTGCCCCAGAGAAATAACATTTTCTCCTCCTTTTCCAATTTTTTCCCTTCCTGCCTGGGATATCAGACACGGCCGAGGGTCCCCGCTGCCCTGCCTTCACGTCGCTTGAAGCCCTGTATGGTTTCTTAGGAGTGACATGTGGCCAGGACTCCGCCTGGCCACCTGCATCCATTTTCCAGCTCTTTTTGCCTCTAGCGGTCCTCGGGGATGGCCCCCGCGGCACAGAGCAAACGCGCCACCTCTGCCTTTGCAGCATCCAAATCCAAAAGCATTTTTCCATGATTCGTCACTTTCTGAGAGAGCTTACATAAAAAGCAGTTGTTTCCAGGGAAAGGCAAAAAAAAATAAAATAATAATAATGATAATAATCCATGGCATTTAGAACGATCCATGGCCAAAGGAACTTCCTTGCCTCAACTGAATCTTTGCTTGTGCTCAATCCTGACCCCACAGGAACCCAAGAGCCCACACTCCTATGAAAAGGGTGTCCTGGGACCCTCAGCCCTGACTGCTTTCCTCAAGGCAGCATGAAGGACTGTGGCTCCGGTGCAAAACTCCTAAATAGAAAGTGTCTCTCCTCGGAGTTCTCGTTGTGGCTCAGTGGTTAGCGAACCCGACGAGCAAACATGAGGTTGCGGGTTCGATCCCTGGCCTCACTCAGTGGGTTGAGGATCTGGCGTTGCCGTGAGCTGAGGCATAGGTCACAGATACGCCTCAGATCCTGCGTTGCTGTGTCTGTGGTGTAGACTGGGAGCTACAGCTCAGATTTGACCCCTAGCCTGGGAACCTCCATAGGCCATGTGTGCAGCATCAACAAGACAAAAAAAAAAAACAGAAAAAAAAGTCAGACCACATCAGTCCTTGTTGAAGTCCTTTCCTTTTCCAGTTTCCTCACTGTGGCCAAAAAGCTGTGCATTCGTATGTCTCCTGCCTACCTCCCCAGACTCATTTCAATCCACTTACTCATTTGCTTACTTTAGCCACACAGATTTCCATTCCTAGAACGCATTTTCTTTCCCAACCCAGGGCCTTCACGTACTTTATTTCCTGCTGCCTGTGTGTTTTTGTCCTCTCTGCCATATTCTTCAGATCTTAGCTTAAAGGTCAGTTCCTCAGAAAGCCCACTCCAAACATCCTGTCTAAATAAGTCTCCCCTAGGAGTTCCCGTCGTGGCACAGCGGAAACAAATCTGACTAGGAACCATGAGGTTGCGGGTTCGATCCCTGGCCTCACTCAGTGGGTTAACGATCTGGTGTTGCCGTGAGCTGTGGCGTAGGTCGCAGATGTGCCTCGGATCTGGCGTTGTTGTAGCTCTGGCATAGGCCGGCAGCTGTAGGTCCGCTTAGACCCCTGCCCTGGGAACCTCCATATGCCACAGATGTGGCCCTAAACCCCCCCAAAAAAAGGTCTCCCCTAGAATTCCTTGTTGCTCTCTTCTGCTGCCCCATTCATTTCTTATATAACACTCCCCCAATTAGTGTTCATTACTCTTTGCATGTTTATCATCTTTCTCCCTCCCGTTTTTGTCTCTCATCCCCACAAGAATGAGCCCCAGCCTAGAGGCAGACACGTCAGTAACTCCAGCTGAGATGTTGAGGGGACAGGCAGGGCTTAAGGTTCCTTGAGGGAAGAAACCAAGTCTGACTTTTTTTTTTTTTAACCCCTGTGTTCTCATTGACTAGCGCAGAACCTGGCAGAAACATTTATTGAATGACTGGATGGATGGATGGGTAGGTGGGTGGGTGGATGGGTGGGTGGATGGGTGGATGGATGGATGGGTGGATGGGTGGATGGATGGATGGGTAGGTGGGTGGGTGGGTGGATGGATGGATGGATGGGTGGTTGGATGGATGGATGGATAGGTGGGTGGATGGGTGGGTAGGTGGGTGGGTGGATGGATGGATCGATGAATGGATGGGTGGGTGGATGGATGGGTGGGTGGATGGATGGATGTGTGGATGGGTGGATGGATGGGTAGGTGGGTGGGTGGGTGGATGGATGAGGGAACTTCAGCCTTGGACAAAAGCTAAAGGAGCCACGTCCAAGAAAGAGGAAATGATTAAACAGAACAGACCTGGCACCTGTAGGAACTTTAGAGATCCAAGTTTACAGATGTAAACATGTCATTTCGCTAGCTGGATGGTAAAAGGGACTGTGAACGCTCAGTCTGGAGCAGCCTCAGGTGACACCTACCTGCATCACTGGAGGAAGAGTTACAATCACGAGAACGAGGAACGCAGTCTGCTTTTCTCCTTCTTTTACCTTGGGCGGAGCCGCTTAGATTCAGGTCAGTCCTGTTGGGGGATGAGCTGATGCAGGATGATCTGCAATATTCTGGGGCATCTTTACATGATAGACTTGATTCTAAACTGTCAGCCTTCTCCTTTGGTACACTAGAAAATCTGTTCCGGGGGGGGGGGGAAGGGCTGCTGCCCTCCGACTGCCAACAACCCCTGCAACCCCCAGAAGAGGGACCAATGGAAAGGACAGAAGAATCCACCATAGGGTCTAGTGGGATGGGAAGCGCAGTCCATGCCAAGTGTCACTAGATTAGGCACACAGAAGAAGTATGCATGGCCAGAGTTCCCATCGTGGCTCAGTGGTTAATGAACCCAGCTAGTATCCATGAGGACGTGGGTTCAATCCCTGACCTCGCTCAGTGGGTTAAGGATCCGGCATTGCCGTGAGCTGTGGTGTAGGTTGCAGATGTGGCTCGGATCCCACGTTGCTGTGGCTGTGGCGTAGGCCGGCAGCTGCAGCTCTGATTCGACCCCTAGCCTGCGGCCCTAAAAAAAAAAGACAAAAGACTGAAAAAAAAAAAGGGTGCGCAGGGCCAGGGAGAGGAACAGGAGAGGATGGGGAGAGCAACCCTGGACCAGGGGTTCAAGCTCAGCTGAAAAAAGTACTGCCGATTGGCCTTAGTATTAAAGAAAGCCAGCCTCATAGGCAGAGATGACAGAGATGAGAGATGACATAGAACCAGATGAAGCCAGATCCTGGTGCCCAGGGTTTCCCTTCATCAGTGACTGGAGGAACAAACAGCCGTTCAAAGGCTGTAAGTGGACTTTGAGCCCCAGGCAGTCTGGATTTGGAGAAGTGTTACCAAGGGGACTAAGAAAAAGGGACCAAAGTTGGAGCCCGGTCTGTGAGTATCCCAATGCAGAGGGGCAGAGGCCCAGCCTGGCGCTCTCCGTGCCGGGTCCACCAGTAGAAAGATGATTCCAAGCCCCCTGGAATGGACTGAGGCTACCATCCGACGGACTCAGGCCCCGGACTGGGCTCAGACTTGGCAATGGCAACAGCGGTGCTTGCCGTCGCGAGGGGGCTGGGAAGACAGAAGCGGGAGCAGCGAGATGTACATGAAACTGACAGAATCCGAGAGGACTTTAACACCACTTCCCACACCACCAAGGTGGACTAAAAGAAAAATGCCATTGCCAGGAGGTTCAAAGGATGACCAGGAGATAGCAGATGTCTCTGGCCTGGCTTGCGGACCCTCCTCTTGAGCCTTTCCACCAAAGAGGAGGTTCGCAGGCTAGGGGTCGAATCGGAGCTACAGCCACAGCAACGCCAGATCTGAGCCGTGTCTGGGACCTACACCACAGTTCATGGCAACGCCGGATCGTTAACCCACTTAGCGAGGCCAGGGATCGAACCTGCCACCTCATGGTTCCTAGCCGGATTCGTTAATCGCTGCACCATGACGGGAACTCCAAAAGACTTTTTTTTTGTCTTTTTGCCTTATCTAGGGCTGCACCTGCGGCATATAGAGGTTCCCAGGCCAGGGGTCTAACAGGAGTTGTAGCCGCCGGCCTACACCACAGCCACAGCCACGCGGGATCCAAGCCACACCCCAGCTCACAGCAACGCCAGATCCTTAACCCACTTAGCAAGGCCAGGGATCAAACCCGCAACCTCATGGTTCCTGGTCGGATTCGTTTCCGCTGCGCCACAACGGAAACTCCCCAAAAGACCATTTTTATGACTCTCTAGTTCAAGCCGGGACTCCGGAGAAAGAGGCCCCTCCTGCCTGCGCTGGCCTGGCCTTTGCCACATTCTGTCTTAACCAGATTCCAGGTAAAGAAGACGATCAAAAGGGGCCGCCCTTCTCCCAGGAGGCTCTCAGCCTCAGAGAGAGGTCACCCTCTCCAGGGACCTATGATGTACACCTTCTGGTAGTTTCTCCAAGGCCAGCAACCAGCCCCACCGCTGGCATTTGGCTCCCAGCTCCCTCCCAGCATGATTCTCTCTAATCAGCGCTGCTCATTCTAGAGCTGCTGGGTGTAGGGAGGGGACCTGCGCGGGCAGCCTGTTTCACAATCGCTGGCTTCGCATCAGGACCAAAGGAGCAGGGTGTAGTGGAAAGATCACTGGGTTGGGCAGTTAGGGGGTCTGCTTCTGACCCTCAGCGGGCCAGCCTCGCTGTCCTGTCGCCCTCACAAAGGCAGGTAGGTGGGAGGAGGTGCCATCTGCAAAGTGCCTCTTCCTTAGAAGCACTTTGCACCGAGAGCCCCCCCACCCCAGATCTGGGATCTCCCCCGCTTAGCCCCGTGTCCACGTGTGGCTCTGATCCCTGACCGCAGCTGACTTTACCAAGAGCGCGTCTGTCATCGACCAGAGTCCATCTGTCCATCAGACACGTTTTCCCAAGGATTCTGAAACTGGCGGAGGGGGGAGCCAGAGAGAGAAAAGAAAACTGACCGTGAGTTCGGGAGCTGTTGGCGGGGGTGGGGTGCGATCACGTTTTCTCGCTACCCCAGCCTGGAGAGCAGAGACACCCAGGCTGCAGAGAGAGAGGAAAATGAGACAAATATGCAAGACTTAGCAGCCATGAGGGGCAAAGAGGGTGCTGTGGACTTCGAGTGCTGGGTTTCAGGTCTCCCTGAAGCCGGGCTTTTTTTTTTTTTTTAAAGCTGGCTTTTCATGGTTCCTTCTGGAATCTCAAGTGTCCCGACAGCTTCGACATGGTGAGTGCTGACAGGAGCTGTCATGTGTCCCCACTCGTCTGCCAGCTCGCCTGGCTGGCCTCGCCCCAGGGCTGGGCGCTGTGCTTGGGGGGGGGGGCAGGGACGGGCAGAGGTTCACATCTGTATCACACCCCCGCCCAGTGACCGCCGCCTGGTGCTTTGGCCACGGAAGGTGCACGGTCAAGTTTGGTCAGATTGAGACGGATAGACTCCGAAGACATCCATTGGTTCAGGAGGCATGCTCCCCGGAGCCAGGCTGGCAGCCCTCCTGCCCTGGGCAAGTTTCTGTTTGGTGCCAGCCTCACCGGCCAGCCCCGTGAAATCCATGACCTGCTCGAGCCCTTCCGGCCGTGCAGTCCGTGACCCTGCCTGAGCCCAAGACTCACCCCCGATGCAGCCCAAGCCAACAGCTTCCCAGGTTTTATTTTCATTAACCCAACTGGAAAATTGGACTTCGTTCAGGATTGTGCTGAAAACCAGATGCTGGAGCTGGGCTCTGGTTTCCTAGATAAACACGCTGGAATAATATGCATTTACCCGTGAAATGCTCTCTGTGGCGGCACGTGGCAGCTCTCCAGAAGAAAGAAAAACAGTGTCAAAGCTCCATTTGAGTCTTCTCACTCCCCCTTCCTGGCCAGAGGCTGGTGAAAATAGCCAAGTTTTTCGGTTGGCCTCACTGCCGGCCAGCTCCCTCTCTACTGGCTCTCCTCACCCTGTCCCCATCTCTGGCCGGGAACATAGCAGCTTCTAGAAAGAACTTCAGGCCTTCCCCAGTCCCGCTGTCTGCATGGGGGCCCTTCTTCTGAGCTCCCACCACGCCCCGTGGACCCCCTCCTAGTAGCAACGAGACTCTAGTGTCATGGTGTGGTTCATTTGCTTCTTCCAGAACCATCCAGAAGCTTCTTGACCTGAAGGAGGGAGCCTTGTTCTCTCTGAAGACAGTTGTTCGTGAAGATAAGTTGTTGGTGAAGATGGTCGTTTGTGTTGCCGAATGAATGAATCCAAAGAAGTCACACCAGGCACGTGTGAAGGAGGCTTGAGTTCTGGAAGGCTCTTGAGGTCTGCTTTGCTCTGCCTGAATGTTTTCACTCAGGCAGCATTCGCTGGGCTCTTGCTTTGTAGCAGACCCCATGTCTGGTGTGGGGATGGGAGGGATTAATGGCACATCCCTGCCCTCAAAGAGCCCACCGTCTACTAGGGGAGATGGACTCAAGGAATATATATGGCAGCTGCATGAGGTTATCTTTCCTACCCATACCCCCGCCTCCTCTGCCTCCTCTTAAGGGGAAGACTTGTCTCTAAGACAAGCAGAGTGGCGGGAGCTCTGTTAGCACAAAACCCCCAGGCAATCAATATTAGGAAGAGGATAACGTGGTTGTTTTTTTGCTTTTTGTCTTTTTATCATTTTAGGGCCACATCCACGGCATGTGGAAGTTCCCAGGCTAGGGGTACAATCAGAGCTACAGCTGCTGGCCTTCGCCACAGCCACAGCCACGCGGGATCCGAGCCGCGTCTGCAACCTACACCACAGCTCACGGCAACACCGGATCCTTAACCCACTGAGCGAGGCCAGGGATCGAACCCGCAACCTCATGGTTCCTAGTTGGATTCATTAACCACTGAGCCACGACGGGAACTCCGAGGATGATTTGTTTTATGGATGCTTCCCTCTGCTGATTTTGAAAGACATTAAGGCCTGGGGACCTCAGGATATGATGCCTCAGGAGTGGAGTTAGGGCCCCAGGGAGGCCAAGGAGTAGAAAAGAGAAATGGGAGTTCCCATCGTGACTCAGCGGTTAGCGAACCCAACTAGCACCCATGAGGACACAGGTTCGATCCCTGGCCTCACTCAGTGGGTTAAGGACCCTGCTTTGCCGTGAGCTGTGGTATAGATCTCAGACGTGGCTTGGATCCCGCGTTGCTGTGGCTGTGGCGAAGGCCGGTGGCTACAGTTCCGATTGGACCCCTAGCTTGGGAACCTCCGTATGCCATGGGTGCAGCCGTAAAAAGACAGAAAAAAAAAAAAGGAGAGAGACAGAGAAACAGGGTCACAGGAAAGTGAAGAGAACAAAGGGAACTCCCACTTGCCCCTCTAAGGCTACTTCTAAAAGGACCGATGAATGACTTGATGAGAAAATCAAGTCTTTTGCTGAATGCGCTGAACGCTACGAGTGGACATAAACCCCGAGTGTAAGACGTGTTTCTTGTGGTGGGCTGTACCCACCCTGCACTCCACCCAGATGTTGCAAGAGTAGTCCAAGAGTTTTCAAAGATACTTCCTTTTTTTTGTCTTTTTTTTTTTTTTTTTTTTTGCCTTATCTAGAGCCACACCCGCGGCATATGGAGGTTCCCAGGCTAGGGGTCTAACAGGAGCTGTAGCCGCCGGCCTTCACCACAGCCACAGCCACGTGGGATCCGAGCCGCGTCTGCAACCTACACCCCAGCTCATGTCAACACCGGATTGTTAACCCACTGAGCGAGGCCAGGGCTCGAACCCACAACCTCATAGTTCTTAGTCGGATTCATTAACCCCTGAGCCATGACGGGAGCTCCCAAAGATACTTCTAGTCAGGCATAATTGGCAAAGAACAAGGGCCTGCAGGAGCAGAGAGGAAGGGGTTTTTTGGGGGGGTTTTTTGGGGGAGTCATGTCCTCATTCAGGAATGTATAGAGTCTGACATTGGGGTTCAGGTCTTGCTGCTGTCCTTGTTTCTATCCTTAGCCCCTCTGGACCTCAACCAACTGCTCAGGTGAGCAGTAAACACCCCATCGCATTGCCCCCTGGGGGAGCGATGGGGGAGGCCGAGCACATGGGTTTTGCAGAGCTGCCAGCAGGAATCACAATAAAAACCCCAGCTGTTGTCGTTGTAAAACCCCAGCTGTTGTCATTGTCGTCGGGGCCATTTCCCTTTGATCCACGCACAGAACTGCAGTTCTGCTCCGGTCCACACAGGGTGTCTGGGTTCTGAGCACAGTCAGATCCCAGAGGGGCATTCAGCTGCTGCCCCCTGTCCTGGCCCGCGGCCCCTGTCGCCTTAGCCAAGACAGAGATCAGATCTGCCCCCAGGAGAACAGGGAGGGCAGAGCCGATTTCTCAGTGACCTCGCAGTTTGATATAAAAGCAAGCAAAATACCAAAAAAGGCCTGACTTGGACAATAAAATGTAAGCAACATAAATGCAAAATAGGTCATTCTCCTTTTTATGGGGAAAGGAAATTAAGTGTTTGACTAAGAGCGAAGCTAAGCTTAGGAAATCGACATAATTATGGCCGCAGCTGTTTAAGGATCGCTTTTATTTGTAAATGACAGATAACGACATTGCATCTCAGACTTCTGTGTGACTGCTCTTCTAGGAATGACGGCATTTGCTTTTGGTCTAAATAAATGACCATTCCTGAAGGGGGAGGGCTCAGCTGAGAGCCACGAGGAGCTGAGACTTCCAGAATCTGGGAACTGGGGATCTTGCTCTGAGGGGAACCAGAACACCGTTAAGCCACTTACATTTCATCTTCCAGTTGCCTATGTATATCCGGTTTCCTAGTGGCACTTCGACCTTTTGGTAGATTTAGGTTTGCTGTATGTATTTTATGAATCTCATTTCTTTGGCGTGTATATGCTGCAAAGTCACCCCCCAATTCCACCCTTTTTTTTTTTCTGACTGCTTCTCAATCCACGTGTGAGCTCACTGTTTGCCTGGGACCCCCGCTGGCTTTTCTCAAGGAAAGCAACTGTGAGACAAACACAGAGACAACAAGGGGAAAAACTCAAAGAGGAAGGAGGATCGGAGACCGAGAGAGGGAGGAGCAGAGGTTCAGAAAGGGAGAGTGGAGGAGATTCAGAAAGGAGGCCAGGGACTGAGCAGATCATCCTACAGGGAAAGACCAGAACTAGAGAGGGAGAGACAGAGATCCAGAGTTCCTTTTGTGTTCGTGATCTGTTCGTGGTGTCTTAGCTCGCACAAAAGTTTTCAGTGTTAAGTGGTCACATCTGGCAGCCTCTCCCAGGCTTCCGATTTTTTTTGTCTTACTTAGAATGGTCTGCCCCACCCCAAGATTAAAAAAAAAACAAAACACTCCCATATGCAGCGCTATATGCAATAGCTAAGACATGGAGACAACCTAAATGTCCATCAACAGAGAGGCTAAAGAAGATGTGGTACATATATACAATGGAATATTACTCAGCCATAAAAAGGAAAGAAATGATGGCATTTGCAGCAACATGGATGGACCTAGAAGTTACCATGCCAAGTGACGTCAGTCACAGTGAGACACCAATATCATATGCTATCACTTACATGTGGAATCTTAAAAAAGGACACAGTGAACTTCTTTGCAGAACAGGTGCTGACTCACAGACTATGAAAAACTTATGGTTTCCAAATGAGACATGCTGGAGGGTGGAGGGGAATGTTCTGGGGGTTTGGGATGGAAATGCTGTAAAACTGGGTTGTGATGATCATTGTACAAGTATAAATATAAGAAAATTCATTAATTTAAAAAAGCACTTCATATATTTTGTCCTAAAATGTTTTAGTTTTGTTCTTTTGCATCACTTCCACATTTGAGTTTTATTTCTGTGTATGTGTGGGATCTAAATTAATTCTTTTCCAAATGGATATCTAATAATGCCACTTATTCTATAACTCACCCAATTCCCCCTCCCTTTATCCTCTCATTTGAAATTCCTTATTCATCATATGCTAAGCACGCATACAGATGACTCTCTTTTTGGACTCTCTATTCTGTTCCATTGAATTATATGTCTATCCCTGTGCCAAAACCACAATGTTTTAATCACTATAGCTCTATAGTATGCTTTGACATTTGCTAGGACGAGACAAATTCTTCACCATTGCTCTTCTTCAAAATGTCCTTGGCGAAGTTAGTGTCTTTTCTCTTCCAGATGAACCCGAGAGTCAGTAGTCAAGTTTCATTAAAAGTTCAGAACACATTAAACATTCTGTTTCTAAATGTTCCTCCTTTTCCAATTACCGATGTGTTTTTCTTCCTCATCACTCCCAGCCCTGGAAGCGGCACATGTGCTCATCAGCAAGGCACTCCCCAAATTCTAAGAAGTAAACAATTAAAATCCCCGTGTACTAAGTAAAACTAGAAACATATAAGAAAGCTATAATCAAAGATTATTCCCAGATCAGTCAGGTGCCTCACTGTCTGATGGACTTCACTTAGCCATGATAATTTCTAGGTCCATCCATGTTGCTGCAAATGCCGTGCACATGCAAATCTCAATTCCATTTTAGAAAGAGCAAATTCTAATTGAGGAGGCTGAACAACATGATTTTCAAACAATGAAAAGAATGGGTCGATCATTATGGGCACTGGTCCGTGATCCAAGTGCAGTAAAAAAGAGTGAGTGCAGTCGGAAGCAGTGACAGTGCCCGGTGTACAACTGGCCAGATAAAGGATGGACAGAGGATGCAGCCTATGCCACCTGTGCCCCTCTTTATACCCCCTCAGCACTATCCATTTTGGTGCCCACCAGACCGTCTTCCAACTGCCTCACCTGTGTCGACCGACCTGAGGACTTTCCCTGGCCGCCAGCCTCATCCCGCACACATCCGCAGAAGACCGGATTTGTCAGCAAATTAACTACTCCACCCCAGAGCCACTCAGCCAATGATGCATGAGAATCGAGGGGTAAGGAGCCTGGAAATCTTGCCCTGGGGGTGGGTTATCGCTGATAACGCACATCGTACACTGCCTCTCAAAGTCCCCCATGGAAGTAAGTTCCAGTTGCCCGCAGGAGTAACTCGTTTGAAAACACACCTGTACTGGTTTTCCTCCCTTTCCTGCTTTAATTCCCCACTCTGCTACCACCTTCCAAAGGAACTACTTGCCCTCCAATCCTTGTTTCGGAGTTTGCTTTTGGAGGGATCCAAACAAAGAAGACCAGCTTTTTGGTTCAAGGCCTGAGCTTATCTAGCTTCAGCAGCGGCTCTTCCCCCATTCTAGACATGACAGGAAGAGCTGTTGCCATCAAACGCCACCTTCATCAAACTACCTCCCCTTATTCTGAGTCCAAGCTCTCCAAAGAGTCTTCTGATGATGACTGGGCCTCCTGATGGGTTTTCTATTAAAAAACAAAAACAAAAACAGAAAAGATACTGATTAGGAGCAGCAAGTGATCAGTCCCCAAGAAGTTTTATTTTATCATTGCCAATGAACATCTGGAGAAGAGGTGAAACTTACCTTCACCTACAGTGAGACCATATTCTGAATGAGATGGAGGCCACCCTCCCCGTATTGACAAAACTGTTATTTCCAAACTTGTCAGGCTGGGAACCAGACTCCGGGCCAAAGTGCCTTCTCCAAGTAAAGGCTGCTTTATAAGGACCTAATGGAAGCCAACCAGCCTCTCCCGACAACACCTGACCTGGCCAGACACATTCTTACAGGCTTCGCTGGTAGTGTTCCATTTCCATTAAGTGAAACAATAGATGAAATCACACTTTTTTCAAAGCTTTCTGCTCACTCCTAGCAGGAAAATCTCTGTGCACACTTGAGTATCTTAGTTCCCAGAGTGTTCACAGTTCCAGGAGCTCCATTTCCAGTTAGACTTCTCTCTTGTACCTGAGTCATTCTAGACCGCGGATTATGACCAAAACTCTGGATTTTCTGGGACATCTCGGATTTCGCATATTCTGAAAATTAGCCTAAAAACTTTCAAATATCCTTGAAATGCTATGATTTCAGTGTCCAACTAACCTCGCCCATATTGCGTTAGCACTGGAAAGGAGCCCAAAACGATTTTTGTAAAATGATGTTTCCTTGATTTGGGTTTGGATCTGGAAATGCTGTTGGAGAAGATTCCTGAGCTATTGCACACACAGACATCTCTGAGCTGCTTCAAACTCGATCGCCGAGGCTCTTATGATGAGCCAGAGGAACCCTTTATGCAGACCAATTTAATATTCCTTTTTATATATTGTTTCGGGTAACTTAAAGAATAAAGACTCTTGAGTCCAATCTCTAGTACAACAAAGTGAACGTCTTAAGAAAGAAAAAAGGAATAACAAGAAAGAGACAAGGCCTCGTTCATAGAACGCCATGACCCTGCAGAGGTGGGCAGCTCTTGGGATGGGTGGGGAGCTGTCCACCAGGCAGGTGCTGACAGCATCCTGGAGTTGGACAGGGGCCGCCCGCTTCAAGAGTTGTGAAAGACCCCTCCACACTCCTACCAGCACCCCATCCCCAAATAAATGTTAAAAAAAAAAAAAGCAAAACTAGAATGTATGGAACCATAGACCACATACCTTGGTTGGAGTAGAGAAGAAAATCATTGGTGGTCAGTCTTCTGAATCTTTGCCACTCAAATCCAGGCATAATATCTGCCCAGGATTCCTTTGCTCTGATTCTAAGCATTCAATGTACAGATGTCTCCAGGGGGTCTTGAAGTCCCTACAAATGCTAATTCTGGCAGACTTAAGAGGAAGATAGGACTGGCTGATGGAGAGGGAGAGGTGGTGGCCTCAGTCGCTCTCTCACGCTCTGACATTGAGCCTCCTTCTCCAATTTCCAAATCAAGAGTGACGTCCCGTGGCCCATCTCTCCTTATGCATAGGGCTTGGGGAA
Organism: Catagonus wagneri; assembly: GCA_004024745.2. Lineage (NCBI taxonomy): Eukaryota > Metazoa > Chordata > Mammalia > Artiodactyla > Tayassuidae > Catagonus > Catagonus wagneri. The sequence goes on from PVHT021183666.1 coordinate 36,062,046, forward strand.
AAATACTGGCTGCCTTTGAAGTTGTGCATTGGATGTGTGTGACAGGCTGGCTGGCACTGAATGAGTCATTCTTGCTCTCTTGGCTTGGTGTCTGCATATGTGAAATGAGGAAATGCCAGGGACAGCAGAGCCCTCCCCCTTTGTTTTTTGGTTTTTTTTTGCCCTTTGTCGTTTTAGGGCCGCATCCACGGCATGTGGAGGTTCCCAGGCTAGGGGTCTAACAGGAGCTGGAGCCACCGGCCTTCGCCACAGCCACAGCCACATCCACGCGGGATCCGAGCCGCGTCTGCGACCTACACCACAGCTCACGGCAACGCCGGATCCTTAACCCACTGAGCAAGGCCAGGGATTGGACCCGCAGCCTCATGGTTCCTAGTCGGATTCGTTAACCACTGCGCCACGACGGGAACTCCAGAGCCCTTTTCTTATCTCCCTGTCATGGGCCATCTTGCCTCCATTATAGGCCTCCCTGGAAGGCTAGTCACAGCCTCTTTGAAAAGAGTCTCTGCAACTTAAGTTTCCCACCATTAAGGATTCCTGTGAGTTCTGGGAGCAGGGACCTGGGATGGGACAGCCGTGGGTACTGGATGAGACTGAAAGCCTTGGTTCTGGAATGTATTGGAGTTGGAGAGCAAGGAGACCCCAAAAGTTGGGGAAAATCCTCTTTAAATTTATTTATTTATTTAATCTTTTCAGGGCCGCACCCGCGACATATGGAGGTTCCCAGGCTTGGGGTCAAATCAGAGCTGTAGCCGCCGGCCTTCACCACAGCCACAGCAACGCGGGATCCGACCCACATCTGTGACCTAAAACACAGCTCACGGCAACACCAGATCCTTAACCCACTGAGTGAGGCCAACGATCAAACCCGAGTCCTCATGGATGTTAGTCCTTTATGTCTGTGAGTCTGTTTCCATCTTGTAAATAAGCTCATTTGTATCATTTTTTTAGACTCCACATATAAGTGATATCATATGATATTTGTCTTTCTGACTTCCTTCACGTAGTATGATAATCTCTAAGTCCATCCATGTTGCCGCAAATGGCAAATACATATTTATTTATTTTAAAGCTGAAATGTTGGCGTTCCCATCGTGGCTCAGTGGTTAACGAATCTGACTAGGAACCATGAGGTTGCAGGTTGGATCCCAGGCCTTGCTCAGTGGGTTAAGGATCCGGCGTTGCCGTGAGCTGTGGTGAAGGTTGCAGACACGGCTTGGATCCCACGTTGCTGTGGCTGTGGCGAAGGCCTGTGGCTACAGCTCCTGTTAGACCCCTAGCCTGGGAACCTCCCTATGCCACGGGTGCGGCCCTAGAAAGGCAAAAAGACAAAAAAAAAATCACTCTTGTAATTTCCTTCGTGGCACAGCAGAAACGAATCCAGCTAGGAACCATGAAGTTTTGCATTCAGTCCCTGGCCTTGCTCAGTGGGTCGGAGATCCAGAGTTGTGAGCTGTGGTGTAGGTTGCAGGTGTGTCTTGGATCCCGTATTGCTGTGGCTGTGGTGTAGACTGGAGGCTTCAGATCCGATTTGACCCCTCACTTGGGAACCTCCATATGCAGCAGGTGCGGCCCTGAAAAGCAAAAAAAAAAAAAAAGAAAGAAAAGAAAAGAAAAAGGAGCTACCGTTGTGGCGCAGCAGAAACGAATCCAAGTAGGAACCATTAGGTTGCGGGTTTGATCTCTGGTCTCGCTCAATGGGTTAAAGATCTGGTGTTGCCATGAGCTGTGGTGTGGGTTGCAGACGTGTCTCAGGTCCTGCATGGCTGTGACTGTGGTGTAGAACGGCAGCTGTAGCTCCATTTCGACCCCTAGCCTGGAAATCTCCATATGCAATGGGTGTGGCCCTAAAAAGCAAAAAAAAAAAAAAAAAAGTTCACTTTTCACATACTGTTTGGTAAAAGGTATAAAACTCTGAAGTAAAGCTAATGGAATTACTTAACTTTGTTTATTCTCCACAAGAGGTATTATTTCTCAAAGATACCTCTAAGGTTAAGAAAACATATTATGAAACATATTAAGAGATTGGAATCACTACGTATTTTTTTAAAATACGCTTCCATTTTAGACAGTATCAATTGACTGGAGGCTATGAGAGGTAAGGAAATTAACACCCTTATGCTTCCTCTCATTTCTTCTCCCCCCACTTCCCGAATATTATGAGTAATACTGTTTTCTTTTTCTATTTTTGCCTCTTAATGTGAGTCATTGTCAGTGCATACTATCAGGATTAAATGGTGCATGTAACAGAGAAATGTGATGACATGGATTTCTACAACAGACAACAGAAAATAACCATAAAAGAGAAAAATTAATTTTTTTACTTGCCTACATCAGTTCGAGAATAATTTCAACCGTTTATGTGAACCACTGACCTTCTGTGCCTGATTACACACCAGAGTAATTATATACGATTATCCTCGAACGTCAGATTTTTTAAAATAATAATAAAAGTAAATACGAGGTCAAACTGGATTACCTTTAAGGCTTTTGCAACACTGTGACTTTGTCTGGAGGAATCCCCATCGGGAGCTCAGAGAAGACGTGTCTTGTCTCAGAGCAGAAAGTGTCTTGAAAACAGTAATAATCTCTAATATCACCCAGCCCTTACTGACTGCTAAATACAGGGTTAAGAACTTCGCATATATTGGCTCTTTCAATCTCCCCACAGTCTGATGAGGGTTATACTATATCCTTTCTTAACTTTAAAAGTGAGGAAACTGGGAATTCCCCTTGTGGCGCAGTGGAAAGGAATTCGAGTAGGAACCATGAGGATGAGGGTTCGATCCCTGACCTCAATCAGTGGGTCAGCCATCCGGCACTGCCCTAGGCGTGGTATAGTTCTCAGATGCGGCTCAGATCTGGCACTGCTGTGGCTGTGGCACAGGCCAGCAGCTGTAGCTCCAATTTGACCCCTAGCCTGGGAACTTCCATATGCTGCGGGTGTGACCCTAAAAAGCCAAAAAAAAAAAAAAAGTGAGGGAGTTCCCGCTGTGGCTCAGTGGTTAAGGAATTCGACTAGAAACCATGAGGTTTCAGGTTTGATTCCTGGCCTCACTCAGTGGGTCAAGGATCCGGCGTTGCTGTGAGCTGTTGTGTATGTAGGTCGCAGACACGGCTCGGATCCTGCATTGCTGTGGCTATGGCATAGGCCAACAGCTGTAGCTCCTATTAGACCCCTAGCCTGGGAACCTCCACATGCTGCAGGTGCGGCTCTAGAAAAGACAAAAAAAAAGGTGAGGAAATTGAGGCAGAATTGCTATGTAATGCGAAAGACCTCATAACTAGTGAATAGAAGCCACTAGGTTGAAACGCTCTTCCGGGTCAATAGCAGAGCTGGAATTTGAAAGCTTTCTCCGTCTCAGTAATTCACGAGCTGTGTGACCTTGGGATAATCATTCACACTCTCTGGGCCATAGCGTCTTCTATAAACTAGGGACTAATAAGGACTCCCCTGTCTATCACCCAGGCTTTCACTGGGGATCAAGTGAGTGGTGCCTGGAAAACAGCTTCATAACACAGCATGACCAGCTTCTTCCCTGCAGAACTCAGCATGGCACGCAGCCTTGGTCAGGGCTCAGGCAGGAATCAGCCTCTGCTGATGAGAAAAACATTACCGCGAGGCCGCAAAAACATAACAGTCCTTCTGCCAGAAGACAAGTTTGATGGTGTAGGCGGAGAGTTTCAATGGCCGTGAACACTTTACAAAGTTCACGTTCAGGGTGAGTTCCAGCAGGAGACGATTTGTTCATTGGGTTCACTGTCAAACCGCTGTCTGACAGACGGCATTACGTGGAGAGAAGGTCAAGAGGGCTCCCAGCTCTTGTCTCCGCACCCTTGGGCCCTATCTTTTTCGTTGGACCCTCAGCACTAGTCCTCGCCTGGAGCAGACACGCTTGACCCTGACCAAGTCCCCAGCCTGCCTCTCCGGGAAGGTGAGGGCCGGAGAAAGGCACTTTCAGAACGCCCCCAGGCAGAAGGAAGAAGGAGGCCACCCCCAGGCCAGCCTTCGGAGCCCGGGTCACCCTGGGAGGCCCGGACAGCTGACTTTCTGGCCCTGAATCGAAACCGTGACCTTGGGCGAGTCCCTTCTCTTCACGGGGGGGTTTGTTTTTCTGTCTATAATACAAAGGCTTCCTGGACGCTGTCCCAGGGCCCTTCTAGCTCTGCGCTCATGCTGGCTGTTCTGGGGAGAGCTGCAGCACCGATATGGCTAGTCGTGATTTATCTGGGAGATTTATCTTGATTCCAGAGAGAGGCATCAAGCAACAATCTGTAGACCGCAGACTGTTGATAAAGGTCAGTTTAAGAACCCTGGCTGGGAGTTCCCGTTGTGGCTCAGTGGTTAATGAATCCCACTAGGAACCATGCGACCTTAGAAAAGGGCAAAAAGACAAAAAAAAAAAAAAAAAAAAAAAACCCTGGCTGCCAGTGTTAAGTCGTAAAGCGACCGCAGCTGTTCTGCAGGGTGGAGGGGAAGATATAATACCCCTTAGAGAAGCCTCTGGAAGCATGGGTCTTTAACACATAGTCACTGGTCTCCTCTATTATACGTTACATGCAAAGCACAGGGAGAGAGGAAAGGAAAGAGAAACTACAGAAGCTTCCAAGATGAAAAAAGACATGGTGTCGATCCTCAGAGGGGTCATAATTAGCCTGAGACGGCTGTGGACTGAGCCAAGAGGGGCGTGAGGGGGTGTGGAGCCCTTTTTAGCGCCTGCGCTAGGTGTGGCATGGTCAAACCTAGGGGTCCTCCCTGATGCAGGAGCTCTTTTTTTTTTTTTTTTGGTTTTTTTAGGGCTGCACCCGCGGCATAAAGGGGACAAAAGGATCATTGGAAAGACCTGAACTCATCCTATGTGACCAAACATACATTACTGTTCGTTAATTGTATATACCTTGGAGTTCCCGTCATGGCTCAGTGGTTAACGAATCCGACTAAGAACCATGAGGTTGTGGGTTCGATCCCTGGCCTTGCCCAGTGGGTTAAGGATCCGGCGTTGCCGTGAGCTGTGGTGTAGGTCGCAGATACGGCTCGGATCCCACATGGCTGTGGCTGTGGCGAAGGCCGGCAGCTACAGCTCCTGTTAGACCCCTAGCCTGGGAACCTCCACATGCCGCGGGTGCAGCCCTAAAAAGACAAAAAGAACAAAAAAAAATTATATATACCTGAATACGTATGATATATAGAAAGCATAGCTTATGTTGCATAATGTAATATGTATTACACTACTGCACAATTGCAACTATATATTAAATGATGTTATTATGTTACTATATAACATTATGCATAATGACATAATTATTTATGTAATAATATTATTTTGTGTAACTATTGTATTACATACATATTATATATAAAAATACATTACATTACATAGTGTAATATATGCTATATTTTTATACAGTAATTTCAATTGTAGAATAGTTATGCAGATATAACAATAATCATAACGATAACAGTTATTACATATGTAACATTACATAATAATGTAATATTGTGTAACTACACTATATGCATATATTGTATATGCATAGCTGTAACATATATAGTGACTGAGTGTGGCTGCAGTGTCATGGCCACAGGCAGGGGCCTAGGATGAAGTTCCAGTCCCTCCTCTCCAGTCCTGGCTCCTGGCAGAGCTTCTGTGACGGTCCCATCAAGTCCTTCCTGCCACAACCCAACAGTGTATCACCTGCTTCTTCAGCTTGTTGACCCATATCCCACACAGACCCATAAGAAACCTCCTTAGGGAGTTCCCATTTTGGCGCAACAGAAAGGAATCCCACTAGTAACCATGAGGTTGTGGGTTCGATCCCTGACCTCTGTCAGTGGGTTAAGGATCTGACGTTGCCCTGCGCTGCAGTGTAGGTCGCAGACTCGACTTGGATCTTGCACTTCTGCAGCTGTGGTGTGCGCCGGCAGCTGTAGCTCCAATTAGATCCCTAGCCTGGGCACCTCCATATGCCATGGGTTCAGCCCTAAGAAGCAAAAAAAAAAAAAACATAGAAAAAGAAAAGAAAAGAAATCTCCTTAGAGCAGTCACGCCTTTCTATCGGGTTCCACTTACTAAGTGATGACAATTCCCAGTATCCCCTTTTTTTGATGGTGGTAAAATTAACATGAAATATACTATCAACCTTTCTCTTAGTATGTAGTTCAGTGATGTGAGGCGCCTTCATAACGTCGTTACCGTTTCTCCTTTTGCAATTGCCTGAAACTCAGTCGTGAAGTGACAGAGTCTTTGCTCATTGTGACTACATTTTTCCAGGCATTTGCCTATATTTGCTCCTGCCTAGATATGCGTAAAGCTAACGTGCGGGAGATTCATACTCCACCTCGAAGGCACTCTGTCAATGGCTACTACAAGTCATCTGCGTATTTTGTGACTCAGTGGATAAAAGCAGGTCGGTTCCCTTTAGGTAAGAGCCTTTGGAGTTCCCATCGTGGCTCAGTGGTTAACGAATCTGACTAGAAGCCATGAGGTTGCAGGTTCGATTCCTGGCCTCGCTCAGTGGGTTAAGGATCCGGCGTTGCCGTGAGCTGTGGTGTAGGTTGCAGACGCGGCTCGGATCCCGCGTGGCTGTGGCTGTGGCGAAGGCCGGCGGCTACAGCTCCTGTTAGACCCCTGGCCTGGGAACCTCCATATGCCGCGGGTGCAGCCCAAATAAGACAAAAAGACAAAAATAATAATAATAAAAAAGGAGCCTTAGGTTGGCGGTGGCATGGGCTCGCTTCCAGTGGACCTACTCTCACAAAGGGGCCAGATCTATGTGCACTTAGAACACACCGGATGGAGTTCCCTGGTGGCCTAGCAGGTTAAGGATCTGACACTGTCACTGATGTGGCTCGGGTCACTGCTGTGGCACAGGTTCCATTCCCGGCCCAGGAACTTCTGCATGCCATGGGCATGGCCAAAAAAATAGAGAGAGAGTGGAAAGTGTCTGCCCACGTGGCCCCTGCTTCGACTTTCAGAGGAAGCAAGCTATGCAAGGTCAGTTTCTGCATCTGTAAAACAGGAATAAAATCCACTTTATAGATTACGTCAAAGCTTGAAAAATATGATGTACGTGAGCAATTTACTTTGGAGTCAGACATGGCAAGTGCTTACTAAGTGGAAGAACAGTATTCGTTGTCGTTGCTATTGGACTTCAGATTTTCCCAAGCCTTGCAAGGCTAGAAGCCCACATGGAGATGCTTTAACAGCAGTAGTTCCGATTTCACCAGCTTCTTGCTCCCTCCAAGCTACTTAGGCCCACACGCCTACGGAAGGTGTCACCTACCTCTGGGGTATCCGTTACTCTACTGGGCTCTGTGGGTGAGCTGGAATCCTCATAGGGTCCCCCTGGCCCTCTGTGTGTGTGTAGCAGTCAGCAAATTTGTCCTAAAGGAATGTGACTATTGGAGTTCCCATCATGGCGCAGCAGTAACCGAATCCGACTAGGAACCATGAGGTTGTGGGTTCGATCCCTGGCCTTGCTCAGTGGGTTAAAGATCCGGCATTGCCGTGAGCTGTGGTGTAGGTCACAGACATGGCTCGGACCTGGCGTGGCTGTGGCTGTGGCTGTGGCGAAGGCCGGCGGCTACAGCTCCTGTTAGACCCCTAGCCTGGGAACCTCCATATGCCACAGGTGCGGCCCTAAAAAGCAAAAAAAAAAAAAAAAAAAAAAGGGAATGTGGCTATTGCATCCATGTTTTACATTCTTTATAAATTGGTTTCAGAATTTATCACAAGGCAAGCCTGAGTGAGCCTCTTGGGACTGAGTCAAGAGCCCTTGCTAAACTATAGACACCAAGCTGTGTTCATTTCCTGCCCCTCTTCCCCAGGGCTGAGCGCTGTCCGAGAGGACCCTCAGAAATGATGTGTAAAGGCCCCTGGCAGCCAACGCTGTCCCAGCGCAAGGGACACAGACTAGGCTAAACCAAGATCTCTCCTCATTACTGTACTCAGCTTTGACATCCCCAAAACTATCTCCCCGTATTTACACCCTGGGTGTCCCCTCCCACTTGGTACCAGTATAGGTCTTCAGAGAGAAAGACAAAAACTACCATCTTTTATAACCCAATCTAGGAAGTGACACACCACTTCTGCCATGTTCTGTGGATCTCACAGACCTATACTGGTACCGAGTGGGAGGGGACACAGAAGGGTGTAAATACAGGGAGGTGAGGATCAAAAAAAAATGCACTGAATTCAAGATTATATAGGTAAGGACTATGATTCATTTTATCAGTGGAGGCTAAGGAACCCCTTTTACGAGGAGTCAGCAATTTGGAACCTACGAGTTTTTAGCAGCATCAGACGATACAGTTAAGGGATAAGATAGAAAGCTATAAATCTAGAATGCCTCAGACTCTTCCGAAGCCAGTGGGACAGACTAGCTAACGTCTTGACAAGTAGACAAGTCAGCTCTTTTTTGTCCCATAACTGTGAGCACCTTTGCTGACACTGTCAGATATATAGCTGTCATTTCGTTATTTCTTGCTGCATAATGAGATATTCCAAATTTAGAAGCTTAAGACAACAGACGTGGGTTGCGGAGTCAGGAATTCGGGAGCCACTTAGCAAGGTGGTTCTCCTCCGGGTCTCTGGTGAGGTTGCAGTCAAGGCGTCAGCCAGGGCTGCGGTCATTGGAGGCTGGATTAGCGCGTCCACTTCCAAGGTCACCCTCAAGGCTCTGGGCAGGGGGCTCCCGTTCCGTGTCACACAGACCTCTCCATAGCATCTCGTGACAGGGCTTCCCCCAGAGAGAGAAAGGCAAAAACTGCCATCTTTTGTAACCTGATCTAGGAAGTGACACACCACTTCTGCCACTTCTCACAAACCTATTCTGGTACCAGGCGGGAGGGGACACAGAAGGGTGTAAATACGGGGAGATGAGGCTCAAAAAAAAAAAAGGCACTGAATTCAAGGTTATATAGGTAAGGAATATGATTCATCTTATCAGTGGAGGGTCCCCAGGGCCAACTTGGAAACTAGTTATCAGGTACCCTCTGCCCTCTCCCACTCCAGCCTCTGCAGTCTTGCTTGATGAGTGTCCGCCTTTCCTCATGGTCCAAGAGGGAACTCTGGCGCTCCAAGGAAGGAGCTAAGATAGCCCTGAGGCCCAGGAATATGGGTGTAAAGGATAAGAACTAGGAAAAGAAAGAGCAGGACAGATAAGGACAGAAGTAAATCAAAGGACACGGAGTCTTCATGGGGGAAAAAAAAACAGGTCTTATAAGACTGTGGGAGAGTAACACGTGGGAATGGACAGGGGACCCATGCCCTCTGCGAAGCAGAAGTGATAGAAATGAGTGGTTTATAACAACACAGGTTTATTTCCCTCTTAGGCCACTTGTCCATGGACTGGAAGCTCTGCTCTCCATCTCCTCTTTGGGAACCCAGGCTGATAGATCAGCCATCATCTTGAACATTGCCCGCAACCTGGGCAGAAAGCGAGCTCCAGAAGGTCCGATATTGGCCATGAGATGCTCTGGTCCAGAAGGAATGGATACCCCTTCCATTTACAACCTATTGACTTCCTATGGCCATACTGGCTCCACAGGGTACCTTCAAGGGCAAGTGTATTATGTGCCTGGAAGAGAGGAGAACCGGAACTATTTGGAAAGCAGCACCCACGATTCCTCAAAGACTAAGAGAGGAAATAACTGCTCAGTGAAAGCCAAGGAAGGGGCCAGGGCTGGATCCTAGAGTCTAGGCTGGATTATGGGGAAATGAGGCTTTTCCACAACTCTGCTCCATTACCCCGGGCTCAGTTTCTCCTTTGCTGCTTCACACAGCAGTTCAAAGCAGCAAGCATCTCTCAAGTCCTCTGTGTAAGACCTAGGTCATTCCCTGAACTTCCTCTTATACTCATGACCCCACCCAACCCTTTGTTCCGGGGGTGGGGATGTCTAGACTCTAAGTCACATACCCCTGATTTCATGCTCCAAAGCATGGCCAGACCCTTGGAATCCCTGAGGACAGTGCCCAACCCTCAAGGTAAGTACACTTCTCTCCCTAGCCTGACCTTCTGCCTGTGGTTCTCTGTAGACAGATCTAGCCCCAGCTCCCATCATACCTGAGAGGTCCCTGGAGAAATAACGTCCTTGCCCCCACTCAGATCCCAATTCCCTTCCTTCTGACTAGTTCAACACCTAGGAATGTCAAGTTCTCAGCCAGCCCAGCCCACTCAACCCAAGCAAAGTCCCATCTCCATAGCAGGACTTTCACAAAGATCCCTGGGGGTGGCCTTGGGACAACACATAGAAATACATTGGCTGGTCTCTCAGCAGTCTCCACATAACCACCTTGCACCTTTGGTAACATCTTACAACTCTCTTTCAAGGACAGTTTAGGTTAGAGCTGGTTTAGTTACCATCAAGTTCTAAGTACTCCATTCACTCACACACTCAGTCACTCACTCACTCACTCACAGATTAGGAAATTTCCACGGTTCATCAGTAGGACCAGTGTAACCCAACCCCAACCTCTTACCACTCCCCTCCAAGCATCCGCAATAAACATACATCACAGTGAAATCAGTGTGTTTGCCATGCAACCCTAGCTTCTGCTTCTGCAGGACTGCCTCCCAGCACTCTCAGTGGAGAAATTCCAGAGCCAAGGAAGCCTCTAAGGCCAGACGCATTCAGAGATCAGCATTCCAGGAGGGGCTTACCCCTGGCAACCCAGGACACTTGTTATCTGAATTTTGACATTCAGTTTCACTCTCAGGGGTCAGTCTGATCTCCTGGTTCTTGCTTGAAAGTAACCCTAACACTCTTGCAGGAGGCAGACAGCCTCCGAATAGGGCAGCCAGGAGCTCCTCATGGCCTCGTGGGTTAGGTGATATTTAACTTGGATCTTAACAATTGGAAAGTTTCTAAGCAAAAAATGATGAGATGGGAAGAGGTTAAGGGAACAGCATGAGCAAAAGCAAGGAGGTGAAGGTTTGGTTGATGAATAGAGTATATGTGATGAAACAGTGGAGACAGAGTTAGAAAGACAACCTGAAAATTAATTGTAGAGTCTGGAGTGTCAGCTAAGGAGTCACTTTGATTTCACAGGGGACAATAATCAGAATAAGGAAGAACTTAACTGACACCTACAGAGTATGTACCAGGTCAGGCATTAGGCCATGCTTTATACACATTACTGTGTCACAACTACCTAACAAGTTTATCTGTTATTTTCCTATTTTAAAGACGAGGAACTTTGGCACAGAGAGGTCAAGTTACTTGTCCAAGGAATGTAAGTGTCAGACCCAAGGCTCAAAGCCAAATCTGCCTGACCCTTAACCGCTCGGCGGGATTAAATAATGACCAGCAACGTCCTTACAAAAGTGCCTCCTCACAGCCTTGGCTTTAAATGCCATCAGGGGAGACTGGCAAGGAAGCTGTCAGCCCAAGCCAGATGGTTCACGGAATAGCTCAGGCCTCACCAGCTGGTGCCATTCACAGCTGGCAGCTGAACAGAAAGGCTGAACTGTACCTATTGTTTCAGGTGGCAGGAAAGCATCATAGGGGCTGCAGGTGTAGAGGTGCAAGTCATGCCTCTTGGGCCACAAATGTCTCTGGGGACACCAGATTCACCTTGGACAAAGGTCCAGACTGAATGTGACCATTCCCCACTCTGGGACTCACAGAGCTGCCCTGCCAAGACCGCACCAGGCCTTCTCAAAGGTGCCCTTTGGGAGAAATATGATTCACGGTAACGGGCAGAGTCTGGCCTCTGGGTGTATTCTGGCACTGTCTTCAGAGGCAGCCAGGACAACCTGTCCCGTTCATACAGCACCCTCTTCAAACCAGTTGCTCTGGAGAACTCCCAGCAGCATCAAGACACCCGTGGTCACTGAACCCAAGGACGTAAGCCCCGTTCTTGATGCCTCTGGGTGCAGGAAGCTGTGACAAGGGTGGACATGATGGCCAGAGGGCAGGTGAGGGCAGCAGAGAGCTGGAAACGGAAGCCCAGGGGGAGCCCAGTGACTGCTGCTGGGAGGGCTCCTGGAGGAAGCGCCCGGAGCACACGGAGAACCTGCATCTGCCAAGGAAATCCCCTCCCCTGGGTTCACCCCGAGGCCAGCTCACTTGGGAGCACAGATGCTAGGGGAGCGCGGCTGGGGAGCCAGACCAAAGGAGAAACAGAAATGCCAGAGACAACAGCACCGAAGAGTCCAGAACAGGGCCGGGAACATGCTGGAGGTCACCAGGGGTCCTGGAAGAGCTCTGAATGCAGGCCAGCCTGGTTCTCCCCGAGCCAGGAAGGCAGAGAAGCAAAAAAAGCAAAGAAGAGCTGCCCGGTTTGTTTTATGAGGTCATCATAACCCTGACGATGAAACCTGTCAAGAACAGCATAAACACAAAAAGCAACAACAGAAAGTCTCACTTTCGAATGTGGACAGAAAATATTTGAGAACAGTCACAGACTGAACTAACGCACATTTAAAAAAAAAGAAAAATGCACAATACTCAAGCAGGGTTTATTCTAGCAAGGTAAGGATGGTTTGACATTAGGAAATGTGTTAAAAATCCTACTTTCGTCAAGAAGAAAAAGAAATCACCCAAACCTAGATTCTGGAAATCATTTGCTAAAATTCCACGTTAATTCCTGTTGGCTCCCTTTTTTTTTTTTAGTTGCTAAAATTTTGGAAGAGTTAGATAATCTCTTAATATGATGAGGAATAGCAATAGCGTACTTAAAATTGAAATACTACAGACTGATCTATTAAAATCAGTAACCAGAAAAGGATGCTCAGTCTCGCCATTATCTTTAATATTGTTCTGGAAGTTAAGGTCAATGCAATAAAGGAAGACCTGAAAGAGAAACGAGTTACTAAGATAAAATTATCAGTATATCAATTGTCAGTATATCAATTATCAAAATTATCAGTATATCAATCCTATACCTTAGTTATCAGTGCTATCTATTAACTTTCCAAGATGATGTCCAGAAAAAAAAAATACTAGTCAAGAAGAGCTAAAAAGAAAAGAAAAAAGTCACTCAGAATAAAGAAAAGTGAATCAAAACAATGAGCAAGTTCAGTTTTCCTCACTCCGCCTCACCCAGTATGAAAACTATCAAAAACTTTGAGGGACTACCGTGGTGCTCAGAGGATGGAGGATCTGGCATTACCACTGCTGTGGCTGTGGTTACAGCTCTGGTACAGATTTAATTCCTGGCCTTGGGACTTCCACATGCTGTGGGCACCGTCAAAAAAAAAAAAAAAAGTCATTGATAAGGGTGTAAGTAAACACATTCTCTCATACATTGCTGATGGTATGGTATCTTGGTACAGCCTCTATGGAGAAAAATTTAGCAAGAGTTAAAAATTATAAGTACTCCTGCCTTTTAATCCAAAACTTCTAGGAATTTATCCTATGGATATCCTTATATCTGTGTATAAAAGTATATGTACAAGGGAGTTCCCATCGTGGCTCAGCAATAATGAACCTGACTAGTACCCATGAGTGTGCAGGTTCGATCCTTAGCCTCACGCAGTGGGTTAAGGATCCGGCGATGCCATGAGCTATGGTGTAGGTCACAGGTGCGGCTTGGATCCCGCGCTGCTCTGGCTGTGTTCTAGGCTGGCGGCTGCAGCTCCGATTCGACCCCTAGCCTGGGAACCTCCTTATGCCACAGGGGCCGCCCAAAAAAAAAGAAAGAAAGAAAGAAAGAAGGTATATGTACAATGTTATTTTTCATTTATTGTTATTACATCAGAAAATTGAAACAAATATGTATCGATAGGAAACTGTTCAATAAACAGTTGTGGTAGTCATTCAATGGCATGCTACGCAGCTTAAAAAAGAATGAAGAAGCTTTTAATATTCTGAAATGGAATGAACTCCAAGATAAAATGTTAAACGAAAAAGCAAAGTACATAAGACTGTGTAAGCTTGCTATCATTTGTACATATATTTAATAGGAAAATTATATTTTTATTTATTATTTGATTCGTAAAATATAGATGCATATAAAAAGATGGCTAGGGAGTTCCTTGGTGGCCTAGCAGTTAAGGATTCCACATGATTACTGCTGTGGCTCTAGTTTGATCCCTGGCCCAGGAACTTCTGCGTGTCGTGGGTGGGCACGGCCAATGAAAAAATAGGTAAATACACAAGAAATTAGTAACATTTACTGCATCTGCAAATCCTTTGCTACAATGTGATTTTTAAGCCAAATAAATATATTACCTGTAATAAACACATTTTTCAATGAACTTTATTGTATTTATAGTTGTACAATCATCATCACACCCTAATTTTAGAATATTTCCATCCCAAAGCCCCAGCCCACCACTGTCCCCTTTGGTAAACATCAGTTTTTCAAAGTTAAATTTAAGAAAGAAGAGCTGGGAGTTCCCGTCGTGGCTCAGTGGTTAACGAATCCGACTAAGAACCATGAGGTTGCGGGTTCAATCCCTGGCCTGGCTCAGTGGGTTAAGGACCCGGCGTTGCTGTGAGCTGTGGTGTAGGTCGCAGATGCGGCTCGGATCCCACGTGGCTGTGGCTCTGGCGAAGGCCGGCGGCTCCAGCTCCTGTTAGACCCCTAGCCTGGGAACCTCCATATGCCGCGGGTGCGGCCCTAAAAAGAAAAAAGAAAGAAAGAAAGAAGAGCTGGAGACAAGGGTCACATCATAAAACTATAACACTGGCAAAAGTTACCAACAAACATGCAAGTTAGTAACTTAAGCTATGACAGAAACATCAGAAATGAAAATGGGAAATGCCAAATTTTTCAACAAATGGTACTGGAAAACCTAACTTCGGCAAAAAAAAAAAAATCATCGTCTCACCTGGCACCCTTCACCCAAATAAATTTCAGATTATTTAAAATTTTTAACATGCAAAAAGAAAACTCTAAAAAAGTCAGTTGTAATATTTGAGTAGTTATCTACAGATATTGATGGATTTTCAGTTTCAAATGTTAAGCCAACCTCTCATTCCTGAAATAAACTCCACTAGGTCGTGATCTATTACCTCATACACTGCTGTTTTTAATTTGCTGGACTATTAAGGATTTTTTCATCTCTTCAGAAGCGATATTGGTCCTTAGTTTTCTTACAGTATCTTGTAATATCTGTAACAAAGACATCTGGTTTTGCTGTCAGGTTAATATCAGCCTCCGAAACTGCAGGCCGTTCCTGCAGTACATGGAAGTTCCCAGGCTAGAGGCTGAATATGAGCTGCAGCAGCAGACCTACGCCACAGCCACAGCAACATCAGGTCCGAGCCACATATGCCACCCATGCCATAGCTTGCAGCAGCTCCAGATCCAAAACCCCCCAAGCAAGGCCAGGGACTGAACCCACATCTTCACAGAGATTATGTCAGGTTCTTAACCTGCTGAGCCACAATGGGAACTCGCTCCACTTTCATTGCTAATGCTGGCAAACACTCTCTCTGTCTGTTTAGCGCTTTATCCATTTTACTGGACTTTTCAAAGAACGAGATTTCGGTTTTATAGACCTCTTATTTTTCTGTGTTCTATTTCATTGGTTTCTACTCAATGATTTCCTTTCATCTACTTATTTCATGCTCAATTTGTTCTTTTCCTACTTTGTTTATAAAGTGGAAGCTTAGATCGTTGATTTCCAGACCTTTCGACTAACAACACTTAAAGCTAAATTTATCTGAAAGCACTGCTTTAACTACCTACCCTCAATTTTGATTTATGTTTTTATTATCATTCAGTTAAAAATAGCTTATAATTTCCTTTGATGTGAGGGTTAGTTAGAACAACAGTATCATTTAATGTCCAAATATTTGTGAATTTTCCAGTTATCTTTTTGTTACTGACTTCTAATGTAATTCCTTTTTAGTCGGAGAGTGTACTCTATGTGATTTCAACTCTTTTAAATTCATTGGGACTTACTTTATGACCCATTATGTGTTCTACCTTCGTGAATGTCCCACGTGCACTTGAAAGGAATGTGTGTTCTGTTGTTATTGGACGTTAAGTTCTATAAATGTCAACGAGGTCAAGTTGGTAGGATCAGGTTCAAGTCTTTCTACTGATTGTCTCTTCTATCAGTTATTGAGAAGGGAGTATTACTCTTCCCATCTCCACTTGTGGATTTGTCTGCTTTTTTTTTTTCACTTTTGTCCATCTCTTTCTCATATATTTTGATGCTCTGATTGGGTATACACACTTAGAATCATGCCTTCTTGATGAATTGACCCTTTCATCTTAAGAAATGCCTCCTATTATACTTGGTAATATTTCTTGCCCTGAATCCACTCTGTTTGATATTAACATAGACACTCCAGAGTTCTTGTGTTTGCAAGGTAAATTTTTTTTCTCTCTTTTTAATTTTAACCCGTCAGTGCCTTTATATTTAAGGCGGGTTTCTGAAGGCAGCGTAAAGTTGGGCCTCTATTTTTTTAACTGGAGTGTCTGGAATATTTATACTTATTGAAACTGTCTCTATGGTTGGATTTAAATTTATCACCTCATTTATTTTCCACTTTGGTGGTCGTTGTTGTTTCTTTACTGTTTTTTTTTTCTTTTACTGACTTCTTTTGGATTACTTGATAGTTCTTTAGGTGTTCTATTTTATCTCCACTTATTTGGAGCTTTGGGCTACGCTTCTTTGGAGGTACTTTCTTTTGCCTTTTGTTTTGTTTTTAGTGATTGCTTTATTTTTTTTAGTGATTGCTTTACATTTTATCTATGGATATTTATCCTACCACAGTCTACTTTCAAATAGTATACCACTTTATACATAACATAGACCGTATAACAATATGCTTCTATTTCCCCATCCTGCCCCTTGTGCTATCAGGGTCATACATTTCACTTCTACCTGTATTAAGGCACCATGAAACTTTTTTTTTTTTTTCAGGGCTGCACCTGCGGCATATGGAAGTTCCCAGGCTAGGGGATGAATCAGAGCTGCACCTGCCAGCCTACACCACAGCCACAGCCACGCAGGATCCGAGCCACGTCTGCAACCTACACCAGAGCTCACGGCAACACCGGATCCTTAACCCACTGAGCAAGGCCAGAGATCAAACCTGCATCCTCATGGATACTAGTCAGGTTTGTTACAGCTGAGCCACAACGGGAACTCCCTGTTATTATTATAAACAGTGAATTATTTTGTAATAAAATTTTTAAATGAGAGGAAATTCTTTTATGAATACTCACATGTTTACCATTTATTTCACTCTGCTTTCATTCATGTAGCTCCAAGTTTCCACGTGGTGTCATATTTCCTTAGCCTTAAGAACTTCCTTTAACATTTTTTTCAATGCAGATAATAGTCACAGATTCAGTTTTTATTTGTATGAAAAAATATTGATTTTTAACCTTCATTTTTAAAGGATATTTTCCCTGGATAGAGAATTCTAAGCTGACAGAGTCTTCTTTTAGTACTTTACAAATACTGCTAGAAACATGGCTTGTTTAACAATCATTCTTATCTTTGTTCCTCTGTATGTCACATATCTCTTGAGTTCCTTCAGCTGAGTTTAAGATATTTTGCTGTTGTTTTTAGCTCTCAGCAATTTGATTACGTTAGGCTTTGGTGTGATTTGCTTTTTAATTTTCTTGCCTGGGGTTTGTTATACTTCTTGGATCTGTGGATTTATAATTTTTTTATTTTTTTAGGGCCGCACTCACGGCATATGGAGGTTCCCAGGCTAGGGGTCATATTGGAGCTACAGCTGCCGGCCTACACCACAGCCACAGCAACACGGGATCCGAGCCACATCTGCCACCTACACCATAGCTCACGGCAATGCCGGATCTTTAACCCACTGAGCGAGGCCAGGGACCAAATCAGCATGCTCATGGACACTAGTCAGGTTCATTACCGCTGAGCCACAATGGGAACTCCTGTATCTTACCAACATTTTATTCTGCTCCTCGGAGTTTCCCTTAGTGTGTGGGGCCCTGTCTTGAACTGACCCCAGGGCTAGTCAGTCTCGAGAGTTTACGTTCAAAGAGGTCAGAGTGTCTCAGGCCCTTTAGGCCCCACCACAAGCCCTCTGTTGTCATCCATCACCAGAGTGGGCAAACCCCTTCCAATTTTAGCTCCTGTTCTCCGATCGACCCACCAGACTTCTACCACATCTGATGCGTTCTCATAATTTCTCAAGTCCATTATTTCCCTATTTCCTCTCTCTACTTTCTCCCACGTAGATGCCCAACCACAGCACGCGTGTTGGTGCTTGTATTGTGTTACCTAGTTTTATTGTGAATGTTGACCCTAAGTCTTCAATTTCTTTTAACTAGTTGCTCTGTCTGGTTTTGGTCTGGTGATTCAAGAAGATGTGAAATCTACACTAACCTGCTAATTTGTATCCTTTTTTTAAAATCAGAGCAAGTGTGGAGAACATCAGATATTCTGAAGTGCCTTTATACATTCCTTTCAGAATTTAACCTCAGAAGTAGGAATTTCGAGTAAATTGGCGGAAGAGTTCCCTTCGTGGCGCAGCGGAAACGAATCCAACTAGGAACCATGAGGTTGCGGGTTCGATCCCTGGCCTTGCTCAGTGGGTTAAGGACCCAGCGTTGCCGTGAGCTGCGGTGTAGGTCGCAGATGCCGCTCGGATCCCGCGTTGCTGTGGCTGTGGTGAAGGCCAGCGGCTACAGCTCCTGTTAGACCCCTAGCCTGGGAACCTCCATATGCTGCAGGTGCAGCACCTGCGGCCCTAAAAAGTAAAAAAAAAAAAAGGGGGAATAAATTGGTTGAGACAATGAAAAACACCCAACACATTTGCACTGATGTAGCAGTTTATATGTAGCACTTTGTATACTCCTTTTTTATGAAATAATTTCATATGTGCTTTCCATGTTTGGTACATAATTATCATCAGGACCTTTTTAATGCTCTCAGAATATTCCTCTGAATGGAGGTAACAAAATTTACTCAGCCTTATTGCTGGACACATGGCCTGTTCCCACTTTTCTGCTGCCTCAGATGATGTAATCATAAATACATTTCTGCACTTGGCTTTTTGTTTTTGTTGAATTCTTTCCTATGCTGGAATCCCATGAGTGGGATTATGGGGTCAAGGCTAGGAACATCTCCCTGGCCCTGGCAATCTATAATTTGAAAATATGTTTTGAGGATTATTTTTCTTATTAGAGGGGAAAGGTTAAGACTCAGTTGTGGATGACATGAAGGAAACAGAACAATTTTCCACATCACTGCTGGTCTAGCCATTTCTCCCAGCTGTCAGTCTCTCCTGTTTATTTTAATTTTTAATGATTTTTCTCTTTTCCATTAGAGTTGGTTTACAGTGGTCTGTCGATTGTCTACTGTACAGCAAGGTGACCCAGTCACACACAGACATACACACACACACAAACACACACAGACACACACAAACACAGACACACACACACCACAGACACACACACACACACACCACACACACACACAAACACACACACACACACACCACATAGACACACACACATATTCTTTTTTTTCACATTATCCTCCATCATGAGTGACTAGATATAGTTTCCTGTGCTACAAGGGCACAGCAGGATCCACTCCAAATGCCATCATTTGCATCTATGAACCCCAAGCTCCCAGTCCATCCCACTCCCTCCCCCTCGGCAACCACAAGCCTCTTCTCCAAGGCCACAAGTTTCTCTTCTGTTTTCCTGTTTACCTTATTCAACTTTCCTTTTTCATTGACTCAGCCAACATTTACGGAGGGCCTGCTGCATATGCCGGACCCGATGTCTCCCAAGTGGGTGCAGTATTCTGCTCAAGGACTGATTCAATTGCAGTTCCCGTCGTGGCTCAGTGGTTAACGAATCCGACTAGGATCCGTGAGGTGGTGGGTTCAATCCCTGGCCTCGCTCAGTGGGTTAAGGATCCGGCATTGCCGTGAGCTGGGATGTAGGTTGCAGACGCGGCTCGGATCCCGCGTGGCTGTGGCTGTGGCGAAGGCCGGCGGCTACAACTCCTGTTAGACCCCTAGCCTGGGAACCTCCATATGCCGCGGGTGTGGCCCTAGATAAGGCAAAAAGACAAAAAAAAAAAAAGGACTGACCCAACAAACATGATAGAAAGGGAATCCAAGCCCAGTGTGCCCTGCCTCTGCTCACTGCCAGGCTGAAGAGAGTGGTGCTCTCACACAAGGACTGTGGCTTGTCCTCACCTGACCCCTCCTGAAGGGCCGAGGCTGCTCAAGGAAGCCTAGAATGTTCTGCGTGGAGAGATCTGGTGCCAATAATCCACCCTCCCCCACAGGCAGCTTCAGCCCCTTCTAGAGCAGCCTGGAGTAAAAAAAAAAAGGCTTGGACCCAAAGCATTTTAATTGCATTGGCTGATACAGTTGCTGATAGAAAAAATTTATCTTGTTAGTTTTACCCCCTCCCCCCAAAGCTAGGAAGCTAGAAATAACCCCCAAGTTCTCCTAGTCACAACCTGCCGGGTATTTCAATTCACTTCATACTCCTGACTTTCCAGCCTCGGTTTCCCTGTTTTTCCAGGAAACTGTTTCAGTTTCCTGAAAACTGCATCCTTCGTCTTTCCTGAAAACTACACAAACTTCCATCACCACCACCCTGGTTTGGATTCTGGTTGTGTTTCTGAGTCCCTGTCTGTCCTGACCAGAATCCTCTCACAGAGGGGCTAGATCCTCAAACTCCCAGCCACTGGCTGAGTTCGTGTCTTCAGTGGCCTGAGTATTGAAAAACAAGATTCTGGGAGTTCCCGTCGTGGCTCAGTGGTTAACGAACCCGACTAAGAACCATGAGGTTGCGGGTTTGATCCCTGGCCTCACTCAGTGGGTTAAGGATCCGGCGTTGCCGTGAGCTGGGGTGTAGGTCGCAGACGCAGCTCGGATCCCGCGTGGCTGTGGCTGTGGCGAAGGCCGGCGGCTCCAGCTCCTGTTAGACCCCTAGCCTGGGAACCTCCAAATGCCGCAGGGCCGGACCTAGATAAGGCAAAAAGACAAAAAAAAAAAACAAGATTCTGCACTATCTCCACTTTACACTCCGTGGCCACACCCGAATCATGAGCCCTGACCCACACCTAGCCTGAGTTTCCCCACACCTCCAGGCTTCTGGCAGGACCAGCGGACTCTTTGCTAGCCTAGTCCTTTGCTGGGGAGCCTATATAACTCGTGTCCAAGCCCGCTGAGTTAATGATCATCTTCCCAGCCACAATGTTTGACAAAGGGAGGCATCCAAGGGCCAGAGAGTGAACATGACTTTGCTAAAGTCAAAGAGCTGTTTTATATCA
Organism: Catagonus wagneri; assembly: GCA_004024745.2. Lineage (NCBI taxonomy): Eukaryota > Metazoa > Chordata > Mammalia > Artiodactyla > Tayassuidae > Catagonus > Catagonus wagneri. The sequence continues at coordinate 36,083,241 of PVHT021183666.1, forward strand.
GATCTAGGCCTGGGGGCCCAAGGTTCCCCACTCCTAAGAGCGAATGAGCAGGGGGAAGATCAGAGAAGAAATTTAGGAATAGATGCCAAAGCGGAAGTCCAGTTACAAAGGCTGAGGACCTCGAGGTACAGAAGGAGAGACAGCAGAAAAAGAGCGTGAGGTCAGGAACGTAGGAGCAGGTAAGTTGATGTTAAGTGCAGCCCTAGGAGTTCCTGTTGTGGCTCAGTGGTTAACGAATCCGACTAAGAAACATGAGGTTGTGGGTTCGATCCCTGGCCTCGCTCAGTGGGTTAAGGATCCGGCGTTGCCGTGAGCGGTGGTGTAGGTCGCAGATACGGCTCGGATCCTGCGTGGCTGTGGCTGTGGCGAAGGCCGGTGGCTACAGCTCCTGTTAGACCCCTAGCCTGGGAACCTCCATATGTCACGGGTGCGGCCCTAGATAAGGCAAAAAGACAAATAATAATAATAATGAACTTGGCATGGAAAAAAATCCACAGACACCGTATATAAGATTAGGATTTCCTTAAAGTGTTGTGGGGGGAGGGGCATCACAGGAGGGGGGCCCATCACTCATCACCAAGGCAACCCAGACATCCTCATAGCACATTCCTGCTGTCCTCAGTCCTGGCAGTCAGCCCCTTTTGATGTTTTTTTTCTTTTTTTTGTCTTTTTGCCTTATCTAGGGCCACACCCGCGGCATATGGAGGTTCCCAGGCTAGGGGTCTAACAGGAGCTGTAGCCACCGGCCTTCGCCACAGCCACAGCCACGCGGGATCCGAGCCGCATCTGCAACCTACACCACCGCTCACGGCAACGCCGGATCCTTAACCCACTGAGCGAGGCCAGGGATCGAACCTGCAACCTCATGGTTCTTAGTCGGATTCGTTAACCACTGAGCCACGACAGGAACTCCCAACCTCATGGTTCTTAGTCGGATTCATTAACCACTAAGCCACAACAGCAACTCCCAAACCCGTGGTTTGAAGCAATACATATTTATTCTTTGAGTTTCTCTGAGTAAGGCGTTTGACCACAGCTTGGCTTGCTCCTCTGTGGCAGGATCTCTCGCAAGGCTGCCATCAAGCTTTCAACCAGGGCCGGGGTCTCATCTGAAGGTGCAAATGGAGAAGGATCTGCTTCCAAGGTCATTGATGTGGTTGCAAAGTTGAATCCTTTGAGAATTACGGGACTGGAAGTTTCTAGTTCTGCATTGGCTGTTGGCTAGGGTAACCCTCAATTCCCTGCCATGTGGGCCTCTTCAGCAACGGTAAATTCCTTCTGAGAGAGAATGGGTATGTGTTCATGGATGAGTGGGTCCCTTTGTTGTCCCGCAGAAATCATCACAACCTTGTAAATTAACTATACCTGGAGAAAGCTTACGAAAAGAAAGAAAAAACAAACAAACAAACAAAAAAAGCCGGCCACTTTCTTCCTCAAAGCCAAGCAAGACAGGGAAAATCTGAGAACCAGACAGAAGCCAGAATCTTTGGCCACCTAATCAGGGATGGAACAGTCCCTCAAAGTTAGCATATTTTATTGGTTAGAAGCAAGTTACTCAAGGGGATGGGATTACACAAGGCTGTGACTACCAGGAAGAAGGGATCGTTGGGGGGGGGGCCGCCTTAGGGACCTCTGACCGCAGAGCCTAACCACTGTTCCGTGAGAAATCCCAGATGGGGATGTCACATGCAGATGTTGCAGTGTTATAGACGTGAGTGAAAGAGGCTTCAGATAATTCCAGCACCCAGTCACTGAGTAAACCCCCCCAGCTTTTCAGACGTCCCAGTTGAGGTTACAGACCCTGTGGAGCAAATGCAAAATGTCCTTGCCGTGCCCTTTCCGAATTCCTGACCCGTATAATCCTTGAGAATAATAAACTGGTTGTTGTTTTACACCACGCGGTGGTAGCTAGAACAAACCACCTATCTGGAAGCTTTATTGCTTACCTGGTCACCTGGTCTGACCATATGAAATACCACTGCATATTTTTTGCCATTAGATTGATATCGCATTTCAGCCTAAAGTTTGCAACCTGAGAATACTCCAGGAGTCCATGCAGGATTGAAAAAGCCTCAAAGATTCTTGTGGCCGTAGGCACTAGTTACCTTTCGGCTCCTCTGAAAAAAGTAACACCCTCCCTACTTTGGGTGTCTTTCCTGGATCAGCAGTTTGTAGATTGTCTTCACAAGGGGCCCCAGACAAAATCGAATGTTCCCAGGCTCAGCTCTGGGGATCCAGCTGAGCTTTCGTGGCCAGGAGCGCACTCCTGAATCAGACAAGATGTTCTCAACTTTCTTATCAGCTCATTTTGAACAGGACTGTCCCCAGCGCTTGGTCAGCCATGAACTATGCATCCGAATGGTTCTGCTTACATTTTTGTTTACACATGTGTCTCGAGATGGAAAAAATTCCGAATCACTTTAACATCTGGCGCTTGAAATTCCTCTGCGGGAGGGAAGTAACTTTTTTGTCTGAAAAAAGAATTTGCTAAAGAAGCAGGAGCGGGCAAGACCAGGCCCCACCTCACCCTCTGCTCCCTGCGTGAGATAAGGAAAGGAATTTCTTTGTGACTTTGGGGAGATGCTGGGGAGAGGAAGGAGCAGGTGACAGGGAAGGGAGCAGGAAGGCAGAGGAACCTAAGGGGTTTGTGAAGGTGGGAGCCGTGAGAGAAGGTGTTGAGTTGGGGCCAACAGAAGAAAAACCATCAGGAGTTCCCTTCGTGGCTCAGTTGTTAATGAATCCAACTAGGAACCATGAGGTTGAGGGTTCGATCCCTGGCCTCGCTCAGTGGGTTAAGGATCCGGTGTTGCCGTGAGCGGTGGTGTAGGTTGCAGATGCGGCTCGGATCCCGCGTAGCTGTGGCTGTGGCGAAGGCCGGCGGCTACAGCTCCTGTTAGACCCCTAACCTTGGAACCTCCATATGCCGCGGGTGCGGCTCTAGATAAAGGCAAAAAAAAACCCACTGGTTTGGGGGTGATTTGTTAACACAGCAATAGATATCGAACAGGTTCCAAGAGTGAGCAGCCCACAAGAACCAGATGGAAACTGTATCACGTCTTGTGATCTGGGCTCAGTCGCATAGCACTACCTCCCCTCAAAGTCACAGACCTGCCCAGATTCAAGAAGATGGAACATATATCCCATCTCTCAAAAGATGGAACATCAAAGTGTCATCACAGGAACAGCACATAGTAAGGGAGGTGGTGTTGTGGCCATCTTTGGAGAATACTGTCTGCCACATGGCTCTTTGGCCTTGTCCCATGTCCCATAGCAGGGCCTGACGTGTTCATGCCTAAATTTTTTTTTTTTTTTTTTTTTTTGCTTTGTAGGGCCACACCTGCAGCATATGGAGATTCCCAGGCTAGGGGTCGAATCAGAGCTACAGCTACCAGCCTACACCACAGCCACAGCAAGGCAGGATCCAAGCAGCATCTGTGACCTACACCACAGCTCATGGCAACACCAGATTCTTAACCCACTGAGTGAGGCCAGGGATCAAACCTGCATCCTCATGGATACTAGTGAGATTCATTTCCACTGCACCACGAGGGAACTCCTTCACTTGTACCTTTTAAGAAAAATTTCTATTTTGTTGCTATGTTGAAAGCGAGGTTTTGTTTGGGCTCCTCATGAAATGTCTCCCCTGCTTTTCAGAAATGCTTAAACAATACCTCAGCATGTCGCAAGATGAATGGGAACTGGCCCTCCTGCAGCCAGGGAGACCTCAGAATCCTAATTTCTAAGAATGTGACCAACTAACTGAAGTACAAGCTTCTCTCCCCTTGAGAATGACTCCTAATGCATTACAACACTGCCCATGTTCTGAAACATTCCGGCATTGCCCCACACCCCATGCCAGTTAAGCAGAAACAGGACAGCGAGCGAGGAGGAGGCAGTGGGGAATGCAATGGACCCTTGAGCAGGCTGACTCCATGGGTGTTTCCAGCAGCCCAGAGACTCCGAGAAATTCTGAGCAAGAAGGCATCTCCGAGGTCCATCCGTTCAACTCACGCTAGTAGTGATAGCAGCTAGTTAGTAAAACCTGAATGGAACAGCAAGCCCTTTACCACCAGAGGACATAGTTTTTAGAACCCTGATGTGACTCACATGTGGCCAACTTCACCAGTTTGTAAAGTCATACTTCTACTCAAGGCCTCAAGCACTAGAGCTTAAGCCTCATCCCACTTGCCTTTAAGAAATCCAAGCACTGGAGTTTCCATCATGGCTCAGTGGAAACGAATCTGACTAGCATCCATCAGGTTGCAGGTTCGATCCTTGGCCTCACTCAGTGGGTTAAGGATCTGGTGTTGCTGTGAGCTTGTGGTGGAGGTCACAGATGCGGCTCAGATCTGGCTGTGGCTGTGGCTGTGGCTGTGGTGTAGGCCAGTGGCTATAGCTCTGATTTGAACCTTAGCCTGGGAACCTCCATATGCTTGAGGGTGCGGCCCTGAAAAGGCAAAGAGAGAGAAAGAGAGGAAGAAAGGAAAGAAGGAAGGAAGGGAGGGAGGGGGAGAGAGAGAGAAAGAGAAAGAAGGAAGGAAAGAAAGAAAGAAAGAAAGAAAGAAAGAAAGAAAGAAAGAAAGAAAGAAAGAAAGAAAGAAAGAAGGAAGGAAGGAAGGAAGGAAGGAAGGAAGGAAGGAAGGAAGGAAGGAAGGAAGGAAAGAAAGAAAGAGATGCAAGCATTTACCATGCTCCCCGGGGAAATGCCTACGTGGCCCACCCATTTCTCCTGTTCCCTCCACCTCAGCCAGCTGCCTGGCCCCACACGGAGGGCCCTGGGTCCGAACATCAGCTTCCCTCCGGGTACAAATTTCCTAGGCCCACTCATGTGCTGTACAGACGCTCCCCCTAGTTTCTCATTATGATAACCCAGACGGAGAAGAGAATGCCAACAGAGGGAAACTCAAACTCCAAGACTCGTGCTAAGATGTCCCAAGCCCCGCACTGGCCTTCTGCGCTCTTTGCTGCTGCTACGGGGCAGGGGCCAGCCTGCCTCCCCCAGCAGGACACGTTTCACTCCCCAGATGTTTGCGGTCCAGATAAAAGAGGTGGTTATTGGCGCACCCTCCCAGCTAAGACCTCTTTTCCGTTATCTTGAGCTCCTGCTTTAAGGACTGATCTCATTCCGGTAAGCCAGAGAAACTGAACTGCCCGTTTCAGGGAAGATGCCAATGATTCCAGAACATGCAAGCAGACCATAGAACACCACGTGTGTGATGCTACACGCCAGACAATCCTGAGCCCCATATACAACCCAGTCGTGTCCTTGTCCACACTGTCGCCTCTGACAAGAATTTATGACCAGGGTGATGCAGGCTTCCAGGCATCTTCAGCGTCTCGGCTCCTGAGTTTCTGTGATTAATTCGTGGAAAATGGCTCATCCATTTTCTAAGAGCAATAATAAACAGACAGATGGCAGTCTAAATACATACTTGGGAAATAAACACTGGTCCAATAGAAACACTTTCAAGAGATTAACTCTAGTATGGTGACAGCATGTGATACCGTTTTGCCAACCATTTTAGGTTATTGGAGGCCCCAGAATATGAGATGCTCCCCATTCCCGAGTAAGATCTGTGCTCTACGCTTGCTTAAGGCCCCTAAGAGGCATTTAGGAGACATTTCCTCTTTAGGAGAATTTGGGAGACAAAATTGCTTGTGAATTTCCATATCACCGTTCCTTCTCCGTCTTTTTCTCTAATCAAGAAATCAGGAGTTCCCGTCATGGCTCAGTGGTTAACGAATCCGACTAAGAACCATGAGGTTGTGGGTTCGATCCCTGACCTCACTCAGTGACTTAAGGATCCGGCGTTGCCAGGAACTGTGGTGTAGGTCGCAGACACGGCTCGGATCCCATGTTACTTGGTGTAGGTCGCAGACACGGCTCGGATCCCATGTTACTGTGGCTGTGGTGTAGGCCAGCAGCTGTAGCTCTGATTGGACTCCTAGCCTGGGAATCTCCAGGTGCTGCTGGGGTGGCCCTAGAAAGGAAATCAAAAAATTGGAGTTCCCGTTGTGGCTCAGCGGTAATGAACCAGACTAATATCCATGAGGATGCGGGTTTGATCCCTGGCCTCTTTCAGGGGGTTGGGGATCCTGTGTGTGTAGTTCACATACGTGGCTCAGATCCCATGTGGCTGTGGCTGTGGCATAGCCAGCAGCTCTAGCTCCAATGCGACCCCTAGCCTGGGAACCTCAATATGCAGTGGGTACAGCCCTGATAAGACAAAAAAAGGAAAAAAAAAGAAATTAAAAAATTGGAGTTCCCGACGTGGTTCAGTGGTAACGAACCCAACTAGTATCCATGAGGATGCAGGTTTAATCCATGGCCTCGCTCAGTGGGTTAAGGATCCAAAGTTGCCAGGAGCTGTGGTGTAGGTCACAGATGCAGCTCAGATCCCATGTCCAGCTAGCAGGTCCAGCTCAGATTCGACCCCTAGCCTGGGAACTTCCATATGCCACACAAACGACCCTAAAAAGACCAAAAAAGAGAAAAAAAAAGGAAAGAAAGAAAAAGAAATCAAAAAAATCTTGGGTCCAGTCTCAGCCAGGTTCATCTTGCTGTACCAGCTTTAGGGACCAAGGAAATGGAGGTTTCATGAAATCCCGTAACTTCTCTAAATTTCCCCCCCTTAGAAAGAGGGAAGGCAGAAACTGAGAGCACTAAGAGCCTTCGGGCCCGGGTGATTGCCACTGTACCAGGCCACACTTGGTGTGAAAGGAAATGTTCTGTATCATGAAAAAAAAAAAAAAAAAAAAACAGGCTGTGTGAACACCAGCCAAGCATGCAACAAACGGGTCCCATTCAGCCTGGGCTGACGAGCAGCACAAACAATAGGGCAGCCTTCCGAAAGAACTTCCGTTTCCAGGATGAGAAGGAAACAGAGGGACAGGGGTTCTTAGGAGACACCTGCAGGGAGCAGGGACCCAAGCCAAAGAAAGAGTGTGAAGAGAAGCCTGCAAACAGAGGATGAAAGGAGGGACATCGCGTTCCTCCCGCCAGCCCCCAAACTTGAGCCCCACAAGGTCTTTGTGCCTGGCTTTGTGCTGAGCCACAGGCAGCGGGCACGTGGCAGTGAAGCCATCCGAGCCCCTGCCCTCTCAGGCGACACAGCCTGGTAGCAGGAGCGAACAAGTAAATATAGAACCCGCGTCCCACTGATTCCAACGAAAGGGACATCCTGCTTAAAAAGATCTACGGCAGCTCTGAGGGCGTTTGTGCCCAAGGATGGCAGGGACCCGAACGGGCTGTCGTTTCCTTTGCCTGCCAGCTCCGTTATGTACCTGGAGTAGAATCCCGGAGGCCGGCACCCAACTGGATCCCTCCAGATCGCTGCGCGGCTCAACCCCCCTCGTGAGCGTCCCCCCCGCCGCCCCCGAAATGGTGTGGCCTTTAAGATACAACGCGTGCCTGCGATTGTTGTCAGCAGGCAATGACACGACGCAACTGTCGTCTTTTGGCCAAGGCCATCTGAGCAAAATGCTTCACTCAAAAGCCTCTTGGAGTCATGGAGAAAACAAATTACATCACCGCTTACCCAGGGGTCTCCCAACCAGGCCAAAGAGCGTCTATGCAGCGGGCGGGAACGCTGCATAGAGTGAAGTGGTGCAAAAGTCCCTGATTCTCTGAGCTTCGTCATGCTTGTCATGCTCATCAAGCTGAGCCCTTGGAAAACCCGCTTGGCAGGGAGGCAGACATTCTGAGAAGTCTCCGCATGCAAGCCCTGTGCTGCGTTTGGAGATGCAGGAACGTCAGCTGAGGTCAGTAGGGAAATAGACCTTTACGGGGTGACCTCCACGGGCCAGGTGCTCAGCCTTGTCTGTTCAGTCGTAGCCAGTGGGTGCTCGGCTCCATAATATCACCCGGGCCGAATCCTTAACACATCCATCCTGCAAAGGAAAAAAAAAAAAAGGTCCCCTCCACCCCTCTCCCTGTCACTTACCCAGCCCCACCCACAAAAGGCCAATACTTAGCTAAAAGGCAAGAATATCGTAATATTCCTCAAGCAGGACCCTGGCGAGTTTCACTTTGTCTCATTCATTCGTGTAATAAATAGTTATCAAATGATGATTTTCGGGGGAGTTTCCTTCGTGGCTCAGCGGTTAACGAATCCGACTAAGAACCATGAGGTTGCGGGTTCGATCCCTGGCCTTGCTCAGTGGGTTAAGGATCCGGCGTTGCCGTGAGCTGTGGTGTAGGTTGCAGACGCGGCTCGGATCCCGCGTGGCTGTGGCTGTGGTGTAGGCCAGTGGCTACGGCTCCTGTTAGACCCCCTAGCCTGGGAACCTCCATATGCCGTTGGTGCGGCCCCAGGTAAGGCAAAAAGACAAAAAAAAAATTATGATTTTTGTACACCTATAATTGTAATAAAAATCATTAAGCGATTCAAAATAAATAAATAAATAAATAAATAAAATTTAAAAATAAATAGTTATCAAGTGCCCAGCACTGTTTCCGATGCAGAGGATGATCAGTGACCACGAGAGACAAAAATACTTGTCCTCCAGTAGCTCCCGTAATCCTGTTGTAACCCATTTTTATGTATAAGAAAACTGAGGTTCAAGGTCATTTGATCCCCCGGAGTCAGACACATGGAGCCCAAGGACAAAAGCCAGCCCAGAAGAAGTAGCTCACAGGCCCCTTGGAGGGTTTCAGGGGCCCCAGGTCGCACCCTGGGTTTTGTGGTGAAACTGGGTGCCTAGAGCCTGGAGAACCAGGTATGGGTGTCATGTCATAAGAACAGCCCTTGGAAACAAGCATTTGGGTTCAAGTTCCAGGCCAGCTCCTTACTTAAACTAGTTACTTAATTCTCCTCGAGTCTCTTTATTTTCATCTGTCAAATGGGGATAAAAATTAACCTTACCTTATTGCCTTATGAAACACACAGCAAGAGATACATATAGTGTCTAGCACAAAATAATTTCTACAAATATTAGTTATTGTCTGTTCATTCATTTGCTTTGGTTGTTATTATTGGGGGTGGGGGTTGGGAATGGACTGCTAAGCAGTAGACCCTCAAAACTTGTCAGCCCAGCATCCTTCCTTTTCTTCCGGGAACTGACTTTCTCCCAATGACCTTGACCCCTGCTCCAAAGCTTCTGACCAACCAGCTCTCTCCGTGAGGTTCTCACGGAAGCCGCCACGTTTGCGCAATATGACCCCCTCCCCCAAACGCTGAACGAAGCTGGACGCATGAGAATTCTTCCCCAGGAACTTTGCAACTGGAACAGGAAAGAGGTATAGGTCTCCCTCCGGGGAGCTGATGCTATTGCTACCAGCTGCCACGTTTTCAGTCACCTGAGCGGAGGAGCAGAGACGACCAGTGTGCTGTGAGAACGCAGCATGAAATTGACGTGCAGAGAGAAGCAGGAAGGAAATGTGGGGAGCTGGGCCAGCATTTGAGAGCCTGGCTCTACTTTATTCCTGAGGATCAAATGAGGTCTGGGCTTCGCTTTCCAGGAGACAGTTTTCTAAGTAAATTCCTGGTTTTTCTCAAGCTGCTCGGATTTGGGGTTCTATTTTTAGGGCAATCAATAGGACCCCTGATTAAATGCAGGTCTAAGCCAGCAGACTTGGCCTTGATACATGGGTCGCATCAAGCCTCTAAAGACGGAGTTCCCTTCGTGGCTCAGCGGTTAACGAATCCGGTTAAGAACCATGAGGTTGCAGGTTCGATCCCTGGCCTTGCTCAGTGGGTTAAGGATCCGGCGTTGCCGTGAGCTGTGGTGTAGGTTGCAGGAGCGACTCGGATCCTGTTAGACCGCTAGCCTGGGAACCTCCATATGCCGTGGGTGCAGCTCTAGATAAGGCAAAAAGACAACAACAAAAAAAAGCCTCTAAAGACTCCTCTCTTAGGAAAATCCAGATTCCCCTTGATATCAGAATCAAATAGCCAGCCAGCTTAGTAACCCTCTTCCTTGCCGTGGACGTATTGCATGAAGAACCCAAAGCGGCCAGGCGGTGGTCTTTGCTTCCAGCTTGATGGTACCATTGAGGTGTTCCCTGAAGGAAACCTTCCTCTCTCGGGAAATCAGACTTCTAGACCAATAGAACCTAAAATGACATAGAGAGAAAGCAGAAATTTTACTATTGGGCCACTAGTAAAGATAGTAAGACTAACCATTCCCACTTCCACTTCTCGGTTCCTGGGACCATAGATATTAGCTCTAGGAGAAACAGCAACATAACACTAATTGAGAGCATACCTTGCATTGTGGAGGACATCGCCCCAGCTCTACAAAGTATTTCCACCCAGCTGGCATGGCAACTAAGTCTTCTAAAAGTCACACCAGCATTTTATCAGGGCAGCTGCTTCCAAGGGCTGGGCAACACTGCAGGACAAGTGAATTTCATGAGCGTGAGCCCAGTGTCACACTTCATTTGCAGTGTGTTCCCTGGTCGGAAGCAACGCATTGTGACATACGATGTGAATAACACATTCTATAAATCCCTGGATGGTGGTTTTGGTGAAAGCACTGTAAATAGGGAAGGCAAACCTATAACCAGAGTCTTAAGTGTCTATTTCACTGAGAGCAAAGCTCTGTCCCTTGAATGATGGAAGTGATTTGTAATCAACCTCTACCAAGTGTGGCTGGTGCTCCCAGGAAATTGTGCCCTATCAGATGCTCAGTGTTGGTCTCTGCTATGGGCAGGTTGAGCATTCAGCAGTGATGATTGAAAATCCATGTTGTTCAACCCATGAATAATCTCCATGGACCACTTTGCTTGGTTTCCCGTGAACTAAGACAGAAGTGGCTGAGGAAAAAAGCTAACAGAGCTACACAGGCTTGTCACTGATGTCCACAGACTTGTCATTTCATTGACTTGCTCATTAAGATCTTCTTCTGGGAGTTCCCGTCATGGCGCAACAGAAACGAATCCAACTAGGAACCATGAGGTGGCAGGTTCGATCCCTGGCCTCGCTCAGTGGGTTAAGAACCTGGTGGTCCCATGAGCAGACACGGTGTAGATCCTGCGTTGCTGTGGCTGTGGTGTAGGCTGGCAGCTGTAGCTCCGATTAGATCCCTAGCCTGGGAACCTCCATATGCTTTGGGTGCGGCTCTAAAAGGCAAAAAAAAAAATTCTTCTGATGAGATTTCTGTTTGGTGAGCATTCACGTGGGACAGAGTGTCATAACACCACGTTCATATTCAGAGAGTTCTATCCGCAGTCCTTTCTTGGACCTTGTCACCAATTTTCCAATCATGATCCTTCCAAGTCTTGAATATCCAACCAAACCATTATCCATTGCCCCCGAGTCAATACAGAAACATACTTCTGCCCACTAGGAAAATATTCCTCCACTCCTACTTTTCGAATCCATCATCACAGCAGGCCTACAGTGTCACAACCATTCGCTTATGGGTAGTGCCAGCATATTGTACAGATCCATCTTTAAACCAGGCTTGGAATTCTTTTCTCCTCAGCCAAATTGTTAGAGGGAGCTCCCCAAGAGGTCACAGATTCAGGATGAGAGGGAAGAGGCAATGTGACAGGCACATGGGCCGTAGGCACCTGTGCCATATCCTTACACCAATTATTTGTGCCTTCAGAATTTGCTTGAGCGTGGTCTCATATACCCACTTCCATTTAATGATGGAATACTGCTGCAAATGCCCAGTGATGAGCCCTGGAGGGTCAGGCAGCCTTCGGTTCATGCTGGGCAACTTAGATCACTTAGTAACTTGGTAACTTATGATCAAGCAGCCAATCTCTACTAAAGCCCATTTACAGCCTAGAAACTCTTTCTCCGGAGAATTTTATCTTCAGAAGATGGTAAAGCTTTGCTCCAAAATCTTAATCGTCTGGGTTGTGACTCACCTCGAGGAGACAGTTAAAGTCTCCGTACGGTGTCCCTATCTGCCACAGGCACCTCCAACACCTCTGGATCGTGTGTTATACAGACCAGGTGGCAGAGGAGCTTGCATAGCGGCCTGGATCTCAGTAGCCTTTTATTTAGGGTCCACTCGAAACTGGCAGATTTTTAAATTTCTCAGGAAATGAGTGAGAGTTGCATGTTCTAATGACTTAGTTAAATATTGCCTCCAAAAACGAAACAGAGTGCTGGACCTCTTTCTTAGTGGTGGGAGGGGCCAGAGGCAGCAACTTGTCCTTTACTTGGAAAAAGATAACTCACTCTGCCCCAGACCACTAGACCTCTAGAAATTTTACCGCGATGGCAAGCCCCTGGATTTTTGTGGGGTTTATTTCCCACTCTGTCCACGAATCTGTGTTTCCACTGTATCTAGAGCAGATGCTACTTCCTGCTTCTCAGGAACCACAATAGCGTCGGCATGATATCATCCGTGTGAGGCACCGCGGTGATTCAGGATGGAAAGGCAAACAAGCTTCCTTGGCACCCGATGAGGACACGGGGCTAGAGAGTGGATGCATTCCTGAGCTAAGATAGGGAAGGTGTCTTGTGGGCTCTGCCAGCCGAAAGCAAACAGCTTCTGATGGTCTTTATTAGCAAACAGAGAGAAAGAAGCCTTCAGATCCACAGCTGCCTACCGGCAGTGTTAACTGGGTCAGCAGCGAAACTGCATCTGGATCCACCACCTGGCTGGACTGACGATAATTCACTGTCATTCTTCAAAATGTACCTGTCGTAAAGTCGGTGCTATTCTACGCGTTTACAGATGAAACGATAAAACCACAAAGATGTCATAGTGCCTCAACAGGAAGAGCCTAGTTTGAATCCAGCATCTGTTAACGCTTTATCATTATTTTATCACAGACTTTATACCACGATTGCTCTCATTTGGGCCAGGTACTTATCTTTTTTTTTTTTTTTTTTGTCTTTTTACCTTTTATCTAGAGCCGCACCCACGGCATATGGAGGTTCCCAGGCTAGGGATCTAACAGGAGCTGTAGCTGCCAGCCTTTGCCACAGCCACAGCCACGCGGGATCCGAGCCACGTCTGCGACCTACACCACAGCTCACGGCAACACCGGATCCTTAACCCACTGAGCAAGGCCAGGGATCGAACCCACAACCTCATGGTTCCTAGTCGGATTCGTTAACCACTGAACCACGAAGGGAACTCCTGGCACACATCTTGGAACACTGTGAGGAGTGTGTTCCTACTAAGGACGGTAATAAAGATGGAGCTGATTGGAGATGGGGAATTTATATGCTTCTGTTATCAGATACAGTTTCAACACATGTATTATAACAATAGTGTTCCCCTGGGAATAATAAAAACAGAACAAAATCAAAAAACAGTGGTTTAACAAACTCATGGGGAGTTCCCTTTACAGCTCAGCTATAACATGCCTGACTAGTCTCCATAAGGACAAGGGTTAAGGATCTGGCATTGCCGTGAGCTCTGGTGTAGGTCACTTGGATCCCATGTTTCTATGTCTGTGGCATAGGCCAGCAGCTCCAGCTCTGATTCCACCCCTAGCCTGGAAATTTCCATATGCCATGTGTGATGCCCTAAAAAAAAACCAAAAAAAAATTTAAAAATTACAGAATCTGAGGTTCCATCACCAGAAATTCCCATTCAGCCTGTAGTATGAAGGGTCATTTAAACATTGGGAGCATTATTCAAGTCTCCACGCAGGTTATTCTAATGGATAGCTAAGTCTGAGAACCAGTTTACGGGTATAAAGATGTTAAGGCTTTTTTTTCCCACATAACACAAAATCCAGAAGTGGGTGGACCAGAGTTAACACAGTTGCTAAAGGATGTCATTAAGGAATCAGGCTCAGCTTACACTCTTCATTCCTTTGGTGACAAGATGGCTGCCATCTCCAGGCATTGCATCTAATCTCCATGCTAGGAGAAGTCAGAAGGGCACAAAGCTCCTCATGAATCTTTGCTTATCTATGCAGAAATGGAAGCCCACCGCAAGGACTTCTGGGAACTCCTCAGGAACCCAGACTGTACTTAGTGGCCACCTCAGGTTTTAATGAGGCCTTGGAATTTCCGTGTGTTGCTTTCCAGCCTCTCTAGTAGAAGAAGGCATGAGAGAAAGTGGTTTCAGTGGTTACTGAGTATCTGCACAGCATGGAAGTGCCACTTCTGTAAGTTTTTAAAATTTTTAAGTACAGTGGTATAAAGACTGTAAGAAAATGGCATACCTGGGAGCAATGCCATCATAATCTAGACTGTCCACCCACTCTATTTTCCACTGCCACAACTCAGTTCAAACCCCAAACCTCTCTGCTACTTTTTCTGAGGCTGTATTAATTAGCGAATATAGCACTCTTCTCGGGTCCCAAAGTTTCATTCTAGTAGAAGAGAAGCAGTCATCTGCCTAAGCCTGGTGAATGGAATGACCACAGAATCCTCCCCAAAGTCCTGGCCTCCTTTCGCCTCAGAGTCTCCAAAATAAATTTAATTTCTCTGCTGACCTGAAGTTCACATTCAACTCTTGGCTGCCAAGGGTTTGAATTACTGCAAATATGTCCCTTGGGTTTATCCCAGTTGAATTCATAATCAGGGCCCCTGCCACAATCACTTATTTGGCAGTTGCTCTTCTTCCAGTCTCCCTCCTGAACTCGAGCCTCATGATTTCCAACCCGCCTGCTGGACAAAAAGATCTTGATGGCCCAAAAGTAAATCAAACTAGGTATGTCATCGTGATCTCATGATGTCCCCCCCTCCCCAAGCCCCTGCATTCCCCATCTCAGGGAATGGGCATGTGTCAGAACTGTGCTCAAATAGTCTTTATTTCATAGATCCAATCAGCTGACGCCTTTCAGTTCCACCCTGTACATGTTCTCTGAGCTATCCCTTCTCTAACTCAGACTTCTTCTGAGCTTATAAAGCAAAACCCGTTCAAACATCCTAAGGGGAGCACACCTTGCACCTTCAAGAAATGAAAACAAGCGAGCTTCTGTAGTAGCTCCGTGGTAACGAACACGACTGGTATCCATGAGGATGCAGGTTCGATCCCTGGTCTTGCTCAGTGGGTTCAGGATCCGGCATTGCCATGAGTTGTGGTGTAGGCTGCAGATGTGACTCGGATCCTGAGTTGCTGTGGCTGTGGTGTAGGTTAGCAAATGAAGCTCCGATTTGATCCCTAGCCTGGGGACTTCTATATGCCACAGGTGCTCTCCCCCCCACAAAAAAAGAAATAAAAAGAAAAAAAGAAACGCAAACAAAGGCCAGTGGGGCTGAAGCATAAAGAACAAGGAGGAGAGCGGCAGGAGATGACAGACAAACAGGCTAGGTCCAGTTCCTGCATGTTTCTGTACAAAATGTTCACTACGTTAAGTCTTGTTACCATCTGGCATTAAAGAGTACCATTTTTTTCTTCCAGTTTTATCGAGACATAAAATACTGTGTAAGTTTAAGGTGTACGGCATAAAGATTTGACTCATATACACCATGAAATGTCACCACAATAAGTTCAGTCAACAGCCATCATTTCAGAACAGACAAAAAAGAAAAGGAAAAAAATGTTTTTCCTTGTGGCAAGAACCTTTAGGGTTTACTCTTAACAACTTTCAGCTACAGCATACAGCAATGTTAATAATATCTATTCTGTTGCAGAGTTCCTGTTGTGGCTCAGTGGTTAGCGAACCGGACTAGCATCCATGAGGATGCGGGTTCGATCCCTGGCCTTACTCAGTGGGTTAAGGATCTGGAGTTGGATTTCCCATCATGGCTCAGTGGTTAACGAATCCGGCTAGGAACTATGAGGTTGCGGGTTCGATCCCTGGCCTCGCATAGTGGGTTAAGGATCCGGCGTTGCTGTGAGCTGTGGTGTAGGTTGCAGACGCGGCTCGGATCCCGTGTGGCTGTGGCTGTGGCGAAGGCCGGCGGCTACAGCTCCCGTTAGACCCCTAGCCTGGAAACCTCCATATGCCGTGGGTGCGGCCCTAAAAAGACAAAAGACCAAATAATAATAATAATAATATCTATCATGTTGCACAATACATCCGTAATAGTTATTTATTTTATAATTGGAAGTTTATACTTTTTGACCTCCTTGATCCAAATTCTCCCCCCTCATCCCCACCCAACCCCCTGGTCACCACGAAACTGATCTCTTTTTCTATGAGCTGTGTTTGTTTTTGAAATATAATGGACCTACAACCCTGTGTTAGTTCCTGGTGCATGACGTAATGACTCCATGTTTCTGTACATTACAAAATGTTCACTACGTTAAGTCTGTCACCATCTGGCACCATACAAATATATCACATTATTATTGACTCTATTCCCCACACTGTACATTTTATCTTCATGACTCATTTATTTTATAACTGGAAGTTTGTACCTCTTAATTTTCCCATCTATTTCTTCTCCTTCCTCCAGTCTCCGCCCCTCTGGCAACCACCTGTTTGTTCTCTGTATCTATGACTTTGTTTCTGTTTTGTTATGTTTTTCATTTGTTCTGTTTCTCAGATTCCACATGTCAGTGAAGTCATCAGTATTTGTCTTTCTCTAAATTTTTTTTTTTTTTTGGATGCACTCACAATGCCATATGGAAGTTTCCAGGCCAGGGACTGAATTCAAGCTGCAGCTGTGACCTAAGCCACAGTAGAGGCAGTGCTGGGTCCTTAACCCACTGCACCACAGATGGAACTCCTAGTTTTTTCAGTTCGGTAATTGTGATGGTATATAACTCAGCCTTAAAAAAGAATGAAATAATGCCATTTGCAGCAACATAATGGACCTGGAGATTATCATACTAAGTGAAGTAAGTCAAAGACAATTATCACGTGATATCGCTTACATATGGAATCTAAAAAATACATATATGTGCAAATGAACTTAGTTCCAAATATATAAAACACTCGCAGAAATAGAAAACAAACTTGTGGTTACCAAAAGGGAATGTGGAGAGCAATAAATTAGGAGGTTGGGATTAATATATACACACTACTATATATAAAATAGATAACAACAAGGGCCTATATAGCACAGGGAACTATACTCGATATTTTACAATAGCATATAAGGGAAAAGATTCTGAAAAAGGGTGTGTATATAACTGAGTCACTGTGTATGGCAGATCAGGTATACTTCAATTTTTTTAAAAAATAAATTTAGAATGGATAAGCAATGAGGTCCTGCTGTATAGCACAGGGAACTATATCCGATCACTTGTGATGGAACATGATAGAAAACAATATAAGCAAAAGATGGTGTATATATATATATATATGGCTGGGTCACTTTGCTATAGAGCAAGAATTGACAGAATATTATAAGTCCACTACATATTTTTTTAATTTTAAATAAAATGATTTAAAAATTAAAATTACACAAATGAACTTATTTGAAAAACATAAATATACTCAGAGATTAAAAACGAACTTATGGTTATCACAGCAACGCAGGATCCGAGCCATGTCTGTGACCTACACCCCAGCTCATGGCAACGCCAGATCCACTGAGCAAGGCCAGGGATCGAACCCGCAACCTCATGGTTCCTAGTCGGATTTGTTAACCACTCAGCCACAACGGGAACTCCCAAAAATAAAATATGTGCCTCTCAGCCTTTGAACAGCCTATGCTGTTCCCTGTACCTGGAATGCCATACTCTGCCCTTCTCAGCTTAGCTAACTCTTCAGTGATTCAACTCAAATCCTTTCCCTAGCTCTCCCGGTTCACTGCTCCAGTGACGTTCCATAGTTCATAGTTTCCGCTTTTTCTTTCTTTCTTTTTAGGGCCGCACCTGCAACATAGGAAGGTTCCCAGGCTAGGGGTTGAAGCGAAGCCGGTCTATATCACAGCAACGTGGGATCCGAGCCACATCCGCGACCTGCACAGCAGTTTGTGGCGATACCAGATCCTTAACCCCCTGAGTAAAGCCTAGGATCGAACCTGCATTCTCACAGACTCCTACGTCTGGTTCTGAACCTGCTGAGCCACGACAGGAACTCCAGCAGCTCCTCAAACCGTCTCCACCTGTTACATTTTCCCAGGCAAACCTCAGACACTCCCAAACCCAAACTGCAGGAGATCTACATCAAACTCTCAGGACTGGCCCTACTGCATACCTCCTCTCTTCACGTGAGATGACGGGAGAAGCACTCAGCTTGAGATAGATGGAGATGAAACTGCACAATTTTTCAAGAAATCTTCTTTTTTTTTTTTTGTCTTTTGTCCTTTTAGGACCGCACCCGCGGCATATGGAGGTTCCCAGGCTAGGGGTCTAACAGGAGCTGTAGCCGACGGCCTACACCACAGCCACAGCCACACGGGATCCGAGCCGTGTCTGCAACCTACACCACAGCTCACGGCAACGCTGGATCCTTAACCCACTGAGCGAGGCCAGGGATCGAACCCGCAACCTCATGGTTCCTAGTCGGATTCGTTAACCACTGAGCCACGACGGGAATTCCGGAAAAGCTCATTCTTTAGTCACTTCCTTCGTAAAGTTGTTGAGGTTCCCTTCCCACTTCCTCCCTTTGACTAATTGCCATCCTTCCGTTGTCACGGAAGGCCAAATAGACGAATCAGTGTTTTAGTCAACTATCCCTGCCACACATTTAACGGCTTAATATGATGCATTTATTACCTCAGTTTCTGTAGTTCAAGGGACCAGGCGTGACTTCACTGGACCCTCGCCTTGGAGTCTCAGAGGCAATCATGTTTCGGGCTCTGTGCTCCTCTAAGGCTAGCCTTGCGAAAAATCTGCTCCAAGCTTACTCAGAATTCCGTTGGCAGATTTCAGTTCCTTGTGGTCGTAGGAGTCAGAGCTTTGGTTTCACGGTGCCTGTCAGCCAGCGGCCACTCTCAGCATTTAGAGTCGGCTCACGAGTCCTTGGCGCATGGAGTTCCCAACACGGCGATTTGCCCCCCAAAGCTAAAAGAGCAATTCAGCAAAATGGCACCAAGGGGAGTTCCCGTCGTGGCTCAGTGGTTAATGAATCTGACTAGGAACCATGAGGTTGTGGGTTCGATCCCTGGCCTCGCTCAGTGGGTTAAGGATCCGGCGTTGCCATGAGCTGTGGTGTAGGTTGCAGACGCGGCTCAGATCCCGCGTGGCTGTGGCTGTGGCGAAGGCCGGCGGCTACAGCTCCTGTTAGACCCTAGCCTTGGAACCTCCATATTACGCGGGTGCAGCCCTAGATAAGGCAAAAAGACAAAAAAAAATGGCACTAAGATTATAGGTGCAACATGATCATTAACCATGTATATTCCATAACCTTGGTGGTGGTATTCTATTTGTTAGTAAGAAGTCATAGACCTCATCCACACTCAAGAAAAGAGGACTGGGAATTCCCATTGTGGAGCAGTGGAAACAAATCTGACTTGTATCCGTGAGGATGCAGGTTCGATCCCTGGCCTCACTCAGTGGATCAAGTGTTGCCGTGAGCTTTGGTGTAGGTCCCAGACGTGGTTCGGAGCTGGCGTTGCTGGGGCTGTGGTGAAGGCCGGCAGCTGTAGCTCCAATTAGAAGCCTAGTCTGGGAACTTCCATATGCCGAGGGTACAGCCCTAAAAAGACAAAAGACAAGAAAAAAGGAAGAAAAAAGAGGACTGGGATACACAGTTTTTGGAGACATTAGCCCACTGTTCCCCCTTTGCCAGGCAAATCAATAGAGATATTCCTTTCTCCTTGAAAGGAAAGGAAAGGAAAGGAAAGGAAAGGAAAGGAAAGGAAAGGAAAGGAAAGGAAAGGAAAGGAAGGAAAGTGAAGGAAGGAAGGAAAGGAAAGGAGAGGAGAGGAGAGGAGAGGAGAGGAGAGGAGAGGAAAGGGGACTGGAGTTCCCTTTGTGGCTCAGTGGTTAACAAAACCGACTAGGATCCATGAGGATGCAGGCTGGATCCCTGGCCTTGTTCAGCGGGTTGGGGATCCGACGTTGCCGTGGGCTGTGGTGTGGGTCAAAGACACAGCTCAGATCTGGTGTTACTGTGGCTGTGGTGTAGGCTGGCAGTTGTAACTCTGATTCACCCCTAGCCTGGGAACTTTCATATGTCTCAGGTGGGGCCCCAAAAAGCCAAAAAATAAAAATAAAAAAGAGAGAGGGCTCGTTCAAAGGTGAGAAGGCCAGAGTGTTAGATACAAGGCAGTCAGCTTGAGGGTCTGCCTGCCGCAACTGGCTTCTGCTTTCCTGGCTTTTTTCTCTTCCTTCTCGCAGCCATAGCCTCTGTGATGAGAATCTGTGCTGATTTGATAACCAACAGGTATAGGGCAGAGGTATGGGGCCCTCACCCAGAGCAAGGACCTCTTTTAGCACAGCTGCCTGAACAGGGCCTGTCTGAAGGTAGACAGTTGAAGCTGTACTAGTCAGTCTACGAGCAGAAGGAAAGCTCAGGCTGACACCGTGGCTCGCTCCTCTGCAGCAGCTCTCAGCACATCGGGCCTTGTTCCATCATCATGTGCTTATTTTACGATCCCTATCTGATTCCAAGCCTCTGACCAGCCAGAACCTTGCCCATTTCTTCTTTTTTAGTTCCTTGTCGTTCTGACCCAAGATCTGGCCTTTGGTAGATGCTTAGTAAATTTTAGGAAGAATGAATTAACTCCACAGTTTAAAGACAAATGATGGCGACATCAGAACCAAAGGAATTTAAGCAGACAAGGAGTTCCCTTCGTGGCTCAGTGGTTAACGAATCCGACTAAGAACCATGAGGTTGCGGGTTCGATCCCTGGCCTCGCTCAGAGGGTTAAGGATCCGGCGCTGCCGTGAGCTGTGGTGTAGGTCGCAGACGCGGCTCGGATCCCGCGTGGCTGTGGCTGTGGTGTAGACCAGCCCTGTTAGACCCCTAGCCTGGGAACCTCCATATGCCGCAGGTGCAGCTCTAGATAAGGCAAAAAGACAAAAAAAAAAAAAAAAGAATTTAAGCAGACAATGTGTTCAACACTTAGAATGAGATTCACCAGCACTGTCACTGCAGCGACTTGGGTCACTGCTATGGCACAGGGTCAGTCCCTGTCCCGGGAATTTCCAAATGCTGCAGGCACAGAAAAAAAAAAAAAATGAGATCCATACAACCGAGTTCTTTTTTTTGTTTGTTTTTAAAAATTTTATCATGCAACTGAGTTCTACTCAGTAATAGAAAGGTAGCTAAAATAGATTAAATATAAAAATTATGTTTTGTGTAATTTTTTTTTCTTTTTAGGGCTGCACCTGCGGCATATGGAAGTCCCCAAGCTAGGCAGAGCTGCAGCTGCCAGCCTATGCCACAGCCACAGCCACATCAGATCTGCTACCTATGCCTCAGCTTGTGGCAATGCCAGCTCCTTAACCCACTGAACAAGGCCAGGGATCGAACACGCATCATCACAGACACTGTGTTGAGTTCTTCACCTGCTGTCCAGTTTTCCCAGCACCACTGAGCCACAAGGGGAACTCCTGAATATGTCTTCTAAAAGTAAAAAATTATAGTAATGGATATCGATAATGATAATAACATGATATAATGGTCATTGTCAGTCATAGCCTACTATTTCATTTTTCTGTAATGTGTGTGTGACACGTTTTGGTTTAAAACCATGAAAATGAATGTAATGTAAAGAGCACTAGGAAACCAAGTGTGTCAGTCATTAACCATGTCTCATTTCCTTTTATTTTATTTTATTTTATTTTATTTTATTTTTTCTCTTAATGGATTTTATTTCACTTATAGGTGTGCATAAATCATCACAAGTCAATTTTACAGATTTTGTATCCCAAACCCCCAGTGCATCCCCCCACCCCCCCAGATTGTCTTATTTGAAAAACTAAGGTTTTCCAAAGTCTGTGAGTCATTGTCTGCTCTGTAAGAAGGTTCATTGTGTCTTTTAGTTTCCACATGTAAGCGGTATCATTGGGTGTTGCTGTCTAATTGTCTGACTGGTT
>PVHT021183666.1:36105993-36127998 GCA_004024745.2 Catagonus wagneri
ATTTTGTATCCTGCGACTTTGCCAAATTCATTGATGAGCTCTAATAGTTTTCTGGTAGAGTCTTTAGGATTCTCTAGGTATAGTATCATGTCATCTGCAAAAAGTGATAGTTTTGCTTCTTCTTTCCCAATTTGGATTCCTTTTATTTCTTTTTCTTCTCTGATTGCTGTAGCTAGGACTTCCAGAACTATGTTGAATATCATTTCCTTTTTAAAAAAAAATATATGGTTCTTTGAAGTTCTCCTGTGCCCCAGTGGGTTCAGGATCAGGCGTTGTCACTACAGCAGCATGGGTCACTGCTGTGGCATGGGTTTGATCCCTGGCCCAGGAAATTTCACACGCCGAGGGCGTGCCCAAAAAATGCCTATGGTTATTAGGCTGATGATTCAGGGAATCCAATTTAATTCAACAAATGTTTATGGGCGCCTACCAGGTGCGAGGTATCGAGTAAGTGCCAGACTGCTAGGTGTCAAAATGCCAGAGGCACTGTAACTTGATTTCACTGAGGCATGAGACAAAGCATGGCCAGTCCAACAAAGATCAGATCCAGGAAGGCACGTAGTATAAAAGCATTGTGACAACAGAGTTCCCATCGTGGCGCAGCGGAAACAAATCCAACTAGGAACCGTGGGGTTGTGTGTTCGATCCCTGGCCTTGCTCAGTGGGTTAAGGATCCGGCGTTGCCGTGAGCTGTGGTGTAGATCGCAGACGCGGCTCGGATCCCGCATTGATGTGGCTGTGGCGAAGGCCGGCGGCTACAGCTCCTGTTAGACCCCTAGCCTGGGAGCCTCCATATGCCGCGGGCGTGGCCCTAAAAAGACAAAAAATAAAAAATAAAATAAAAGTGTTGCAACATGGTTTTGCAGCTGACTGAATAGCCGCAGCCACAGACGTTTGATAATAACTGGTGTCCACCATCAGGAGGTTTTTCTGTTATCGCCCTGTCTTAGTCAGCGTTTTTATACATGGCTTGAATGAAGAAGAAAATAAGCACAAAGTTTGGAGTCATAGCTGAGAGATGAAAGAAGCAAGAGGCAAAGAAATCTCAACAGCATGAAATTCAACAAGGATTGTGATTCAGTGGTGTATTTAGTTTGCAATTTTTTTTTTTTTAATCGACAGTACAAGTTCATGGGGATTCCTGGCTTGGCAGCAGTTCATGTAAAAAAAACAACTGCTTTTTTTTTTTTATCGACCACAGATTCGTTATGAGGCATTAATGGAATGTGGCTGATAAAAAACAAAGGCGAGGGCAGTTCTTGACCAGAGTCATAAATCTCCAGATAAGAGGCTGGCAGTTCAGTCCCGTTCTAGTCAGATCACGCCGGAGTTCTATTTTCACTTCTAGGCATCCGTTTCACTGCTGGAACGTGGCACCCTTACCCCATTTTGGTGAAGAAATGTTTTCTTACCCTCCACCTCCCTCCTATGTTCTAGGATATTCCCAAAGCAGTGTGCTAAACTGGGACAAAAGAGCGCTACACGTCTTAACGCAGCAGCGCTGCAAGGCAGCACTGCCACGTGATCGAGGTCCCTTTCCGAGCTTTGGGTCCCGCCAGCTTTGTGTCAGCTTATTCTTTCATTGCAGCCTCTGCTCACTAGGGACACAGGCTTAAATCTAAGGGTGATGAAATGACCAGAAAGCTGACTTACAGCCACTACGTGTCCTCGCCAGGGCTTCTTCCTCCTACCAGAGTCACAACACAACCCTCTATCCTTGAAGAGGCTGTCTTGCCTACATCCTTAACTTTCATGCAAAGACTCCAAGACACCAGCCTTGCCAGTCCCCTGTAGGAGACTAAATCCACTTTTTTTTATTTTTTTATTTTTTTGTCTTTTTGCCTTTATGTAGAGCCGTACCCGCGGCATATGGAGTTTCCCAGGCTAGGGGTCTAACAGGAGCTGTAGCCGCCGGCCTTCACCACAGCCACAGCCACATCAACGCGGGATCCGAGCCACGTCTGCAACCTACACCACAGCTCACGGCAACGCCGGATCCTTAACCCACTGAGCGAGGCCAGGGATCGAACCCGCAACCTCATGGTTCCTAGTTGGATTCGTTAACCATTGAGCCACGAAGGGAACTCTAATCCACTTTTTTTTAATCTGCAAACTGAGATCCCTGCCCTACTTCAATAAGTCTCCCGAGTGAGATTGTTCCCCTATTTCTCTCCAGGAAAGACCTTCCCTCCCTCCCCAGGAGTGTCCCCCCTCTCCCGCTGCCCCCTGCCACCAGCTCTGACCTCCCCCTCTTCCCTAGGCCTGGTGAGAATTGAGAGTAAGGCAAAGTGAACGGAAGGGAGGAGGAAGATGAAGAAAGAAGCGAGAAGGGAAGAGATGAAGCCTGATCCCAAAGATAGGTCTTTTTGGAGGTTTTTTTGTTTGTTTGTTTTTTGTTTTTTGTTTTTTAGGGCCACACCTGCGGCATATGGAGGTTCCCAGGCTAGGGGTCTAACAGGAGCTCTAGCTGCCGGCCTTCGCCACAGCCACAGCCACGCGGGATCCGAGCCGCGTCTGTGACCTACACCACAGCTCACGGCAACGCCGGATCCTCAACCCACTGAGCGAGGCCAGGGATCGAACCCGCGACCTCATGATTCCTAGTTGGATTCGTGAACTGCTGCGCCACGACGGGAACTCCAGGTCCTTTTGTTATTGCTCCAGCAAATCATGCCTCTCTCTTGTCTTCCCTCTTTGTCCCCCAAACCTCTTCAAGGCATACACCTGCCCAGGGTCTAGGGGAACCCCAGGTTTACAAAGGGCCATTCCCTGCAAAGAGGCTGATCTTAACACTGGAACCCGTCCAGCAGGGCCACCTCCCAGCCCAGGCAAGATGCCCAAGCCTCGAACAGGCAAAGGTCCAGCTGGGGTCTGCTGAGGCAGAGGCTCTTCTTCTCTCGTCCCAACACAGGTTTGAGAAACCGTGGTCTGTCCCGCCCATGACCTTGGGCTAGGAATGGTAGAGGTCATTTCTGTAAGTTAGGCTCTGGGCTAAACACTGCGAATGCTTGAGCCCATCGAACACCCATGATACACCCTGTGCTGTGAGGATATCGCTCAGGGTTGTCTCCCATCCAAGAACAGAAGCCTCAACTCAAACTGGCACAAAGCAAAAGAGGTTATCGGTTCACGCACTTGAAACAGCAGATATAAAACAGCCTTCGGAATGGGTTGCTTTAGGAGTCTAGCAGCTTCATCAAGGGACCCTCTGATTGTCATCTCTCCACTCTGCCCGCCACCCACAGGGAGAGCTACCAGCTGGGGCTGGCCCCCATTGTAGTCTCGGTGGGACCACGTATCCCCTATTCTTATCTAGCAGGAGAGAGGGAAGTCACCAGTAAACTTCTGCAAGGTCATGGGCCTACATGAAGCCAGCAGCCCCTGCTGGGTCTGAGGTCGTAGCCTGGAAATGAGGTTGCATCAGGCCTGAACCTTCAGCAGCAGGGTGGCCTGTCGTGGAGAGATGTGAATACCCTAACCCAAGTCGTGGTAGTTGCCAAGAGAAGAAGGACAGGTGTTGGGGAGGCAACCCAAAGGCCCTCTTAAGAATACACTACACCCAGAGTTCCAGTCGTGGCTCAGTGGTTAATGAATCCGACTAGGAACCGTGAGGTTGCAGGTTCGATCCCCAGCCTTGCTCAGTGAGTGAAGGATCCGGCCTTGACATGTGCTGTGGTGTAGGTCGCAGATACGGCTCAGATCTGGGAACCTCCGTATGTTGCAGGTGTGGCTCTAAGAACCAAAAAAAAAAAGAATACACCACCCCGGTTTGGTCAGTGAGAAACTGCAGCTCAGAGAGCTACGCAACTGTGTAGGTGGTGCAGTCAGGATTCTCACCCAGGCTGCCTGACCCAACACCAGGACACCCGGAGGAACAAGACTAAAGCAAAGCCAAAGGAGTCATTCCTTCACCCTCAGCCTGAAGTCTATCGGTGGGAAAAGGGCAGCAGGGAAAAAGCTGCTTCATGGAGCTGAGATGATCTCAGCCACTGTCCTGGCACCTGGGGACCACCCCACACATCTGGGGCAGCGTGGAATCCCGCGGCTGCTAGCGCCGTGCCTGGCTCAGCAAAAAAATGTCTATAAAGCGAAGAGAACCCGGATCTATTCCCCTTGGTGGTTGGTGAGTGCTAGAGCACTGCTCCCCAAGTCTGTTCTGGATGAAATCCGTGCTGTGGGCTGGCCTGGGAAACCGGCCACCATGCATAGCGTCGCTCCTCTTGGGGGACGTCTCCCAAGTTACAAAGGACAGATTTGCAAATAGGCTTCTGGAACCCAGCCCCATCCACTGCTGGGAACTGCCTTGCTTTGACTTGTTTATTCACGAAAGCTGTTCTGGACTTTCACCCAGCAGCTGCCTGGCAGGGGGTGACCTGGCTTTGGCCAACAGAGGGTGGGGCCAGCAAGAGGGTGAAGCTGCTGGCTGGGCCCGGGCTCCACCATGAGAAGGGCGCTGAGGGACCACAGGACAGCTAGTCTCCGACAAAGGACTTCGATGAAGGCGTCTCCCCCGTCCCGCACCACTTCCATTTGGAAAGGAAGAGACAAGGTCCCACGCGTTCACTCACATGGCTCAAAAAAGCTTTTGCAACTTTTGAGGGTCAGTGAGTATAAGCGTTCCTTTAAGCAGCTGCTGTTTCTCCTTCTTGTGGAGGTCTCGCCCTAGGAGGCGGCAGCAAGTTTGAGCCACACGGCCGGCCCCGGCCCCGGCCCCGCACCGGCCTTGAAGGTTTCTGTGGTCTATTTTGAGCGAATGGACTGTTCACGGTCTTGGCAGACTTAGCC
This sequence comes from Catagonus wagneri, assembly GCA_004024745.2. Lineage (NCBI taxonomy): Eukaryota > Metazoa > Chordata > Mammalia > Artiodactyla > Tayassuidae > Catagonus > Catagonus wagneri. Next base: position 36,110,779 of record PVHT021183666.1, read on the forward strand.
ACTTTCTGACAATATTTAGAGCCTGATGTAAGTGTGAACTAGATAATGACCTTTAAAGTCATGGCATGGTGTTCTGTTTCAAGCTTTAGATTTCTTCCTCAGTGTATCTGCAAGGTCCTCTGACCCCTCCGCATGGCCTCTTGGAGACTTCTCCAAGTTTCTGTCTGCTCGCTGGGGCGGGACTGGGGTACAACCGAAGGAATGTCACGTGTCTCAGGCAGTGAGGAATGTCCGAGCCTGCAGGGACCATTCCTTAAGGTTCTGACGCTTTTGCAGCCTTTTCTGAGATGCATGACACTGACCGGCCTGTCCGAGGCATGTCTTTCTCTCTGGACATTTTAGGATCGTCCCCAAAACATGCGTGCGAGAGCATGTCACCAGCTGCCCCCGGTGAGTCGTTACCAGGACTGGCGTAATGTTGCACGCTCCACGTGGCAAAAACAATACCATATCTGTAGCTTACCTGAAGATGACTCACCAGAAGAGCTATTTTTTTTTTTGTCTTTTTGCCTTTTATGTAGAGCCGCACCCGCAGCATATGGAGGTTCCCAGGCTAGGGGTCTAACAGGAGCTGTAGCCGCCGGCCTTCACCACAGCCACAGCCACGCAGGACCCGAGCCGCGTCTGCAACCTACACCACAGCTCACGGCAACGCCGGATCCTTAACCCACTGAATGAGGCCAGGGATCGAACCCGCAACCTCATGGTTCTTAGTCGGATTCGTTAACCACAGAGCCACGAAGGGAACTCCCCAGAAGAGCTATTTTAAACAGAATCTGTAACGACTAAGATTACATTTGTTCTAGGAAAAACAGACTGAAGGGACAAAGAGGCTACTATGATATTCGGAAATGCTCTTTTTAAGCTCATAGGAGTGCCGCTGTATATTCTTAACAGCATCCCAGCTACCAGGCACCCCAGGAGGTGGCAAGAACGGGTGTCTAAAACACTCACATGGGAGTTCCCTTCGTGGCTCAGGAGTTAACGAATCCAACTAGGAACCATGAGGTTGTAGGTTCGATCCCTGGCCTCGCTCCGTGGGTTGAGGATCCGGTGTTGCCGTGATCTGGGGTGTAGGTCGCAGATGCGGCTCGGATCCCACGTGGCTGTGGCTGTGGCGAAGGCTGGCGGCTACAGCTCCTGTTAGACCCCTAGCCTGGGAACCTCCACATGCCGCGGGTGTAGCTCTAGATAAGGCAAAAAGACCAAAAATAAATAAATAAATAATGATAATAAAATAAAACACTCAAATGACCACGTCCTGGCATCTTCTGATGGGAGTGTGTGCCCATCAGAGGACAGGCTTGCAGAAACAGTCACGATCTCGTTCATCCAGCCGCAGGGGAGCCTCGTAAGCATGTTTGCAAAATAACGTTTGTCAGTACAGAACTTCCAGAGCCTTATGAGGGGTGGTGTGCAGCAGTCGCCTGCTTCCTTTACGCTCGTCTGCACTTTTCTTGGCGATTAGCACACTCTCTTCCCTAACCCAGACCGCAGAACCCGACTGAAGCCTCTGGCTCTGACATCTGGGCCAGGACAGGGTCTCTGCAGGGAGCAAGGAATGAACAGGCGCCTGAGACGGCGGGCTCCCATGCTCGTCAAATCGCATTTATTCTCCTGAGAATAAAGGACCCATCTTATTCTCCTGAGAGACGTTGCTTCCCTTCCTGGAAAAAAAAAAAAATCCAGAAACATCGAGTGAGTGAGATCCTCGCTCTCGAGAGAATCTCCAGAAGACAAGGACAGTGTAATATTTATGGTCTCATGCGTATGTGGACAATTAGAAACAATAAAAAAAAAATTGAACTCATAAAAACAGAGTGTAGAATGGTGGTGGCCAGGGACTGGGCGGGGGCGGGGTAGGAATGGTAGATGTTGGCCAAAGCCAAAGGGTACAAAACCTTCAGTTATAAGATGAATAATTTCTGGGGATTTAATGCACAGCATGATGATTACAGTTAATAAAAGTGTATTGTCAGAGTTCCCGTTGTGGCACAGAGGAAACAAATCCAACTAAGTAACCGTGGCCTCGCTCAATGGGTTAAGGATCTGGCATTGCCGTGAGCTGTGGTGTAGGTTGCAGACACGGCTCGGATCCCGCGTGGCTGTGGCTGTGGCGAAGGCCGGCGGCTACAGCTCCTGTTAGACCCCTAGCCTGGGAACCTCCATATGTTGCAGGTGTGGCCCTAAAAAAGCACACACAAAAAAAATTGTATTGTCTCTTTGAAATTTGTTAAAAGGGTAGATCTTAATCATTCTTACCACACACACAAGTAACTATGCGAGGTGATGGTTGTGTTAACTTGATTGCAATAATGATTTCACAGTGTATACATATATAAAATCATCACACCGAATAATTTAAATATATACAATTTGATTTGTCAGTTGTACCTCAATAAAGCTGGAGGGGAGGAAAAAAAGAAAATCTAAAAAATAAACTCCAGGACAAGAATTTCCACAACACAATCCAGTTCTCTTGAGTTTTCCTGCTTAGGGTCTCCCATTGCCATCGTCACACTAGACCCCTTAGGGAGATGCTGATTTTTTTTTTTTTTCCATACCAGCAGCATACATAAGTTCCCAGGTCAGGGATCAAACCCAAGCCACAGCAATGACAATGCAAGGTCCTTAACCAGCTGAGCCACCAGGGAACTCTTGATATTTCTTTAGTAGGATACAAACTCCTTCCCTAAGAACTCTTCTTTTTTTTTCTTTTTTTCTTTTTTGGCTTTTTAGGGCTGCACCGGTGGTATACGGAGGTTCCCACGCTAGGGGTCGAATCGGAGCTACAGCTGCCAGCCTACGCCACAGCCACAGCAATGTCAGATCTGAGCCAGTATGCGACCTACACCACAGCCCACCGCAATGCCAGATCCTTAGCAATGCCAGATCCTTAAACCACTGAGCAAGGTCAAGGATCGAACCTGCATCCTCAAGGATGCTAGTCAGATTTCTTTCCACTGAGCCATGACAGGAACGCCCTGAACCCTTCTTTACATAGCTGAGACAAGCTGGAACTTTCCCAAAGCCTTTACAAAATTCTGAGAAAGAACGAGGATATAAACAAGAAAATACATGAAGCACAAACACAGGCGGGCTTGTGCAAGATATTAACAATGGCAGTGTTTAGGGAATGAGACATGCGAGGAGGAATTTTATACATTGTAGTCTTGTTTGATTTTTTCCCAAGAATTATATTTAATTTATAAGTAGTGCACATATACTGAGATACTTATATGGTGTTGGTTGAGGTTTTTGGTTGTTTTTTTTTTTAATGTTTTTGTCAAGGTGTAGTTGATGTACAATGTTATGTAAGTTTCAGGTGTACAATATACTGATTCACAATTTTTAAAGGTTACATCCTATTTATAGTTATTATAAAATATTGGCTATGTCACCTGTGCTGCACAATATGTCCTTGTAGCTTGTTTATTTTACACATAGTAATCTGTATCTCTTTATCTCCTATCCCTTTGGGTCCAACATTACATCCCAGCCCCTATGATTCACTCTACCCAGCGACTTTGTTTTTTTTTTTTGTCTTTTTGCCTTATCTAGGGCTGCACCCGCAGCATATGGAGGTTCCCAGGCTAGGGGTCTAACAGGAGCTGTAGCCGCCGGCCTTCGCCACAGCCACAGCCACGTGGGATCCGAGCCGCGTCTGCAACCTGCACCACAGCTCACGGCAACGCCGGATCCTTAACCCACTGAGCAAGGCCAGGGATTGAACCCGCAACCTCATGGTTCTTAGTCGCATTCAATAACCACTGAGCCATGACGGGAGCTCCCAGAGACTTTGCTCTTTATCAGCCTTTCTGTCCCCAACCCTCCCCAACAGGTCTCACAGACCCACTTAGGAGAATAGTGGGTGATAAGTCTGATTATTCATTCAGCAAACAAGCTACTGCACGCCAGCTATTGTGACAGACACTGAATGATATGTTCCAGGCTTATCAGTACCACTCAGGTGCCTTTTCTCTTTCATAGGAGAATGATCAAGGGTCATTTCCTTAAAAGTTCATTCTGTGCCCATCTACAGGGTCTCAAAGCTTACGTGTGTGTGTGTGTGTGTATGTGTGTGTGTGTGTGTGTGTGTGTGTGTAGGGCCACACCCACAGCATATGGAGGTTCCCAGGCTAGGGGTCAAATCAAAGCTGTAGCCTCAGATCTGAACCTCATCTGCAACCTACACCACAGCTCACGGCCATGCCGGATCCTTAACCCACTGAGCAAGGCCGGGGATCAAACCTGCATCCTCATAGATGTTAGTCAGATTTGTTTCGGCTGAGTCATGACGGGAACTCCAAGCTTACATGTTTTTGATAAAAAAGAGGGAGAATAGGCACTTAGAGTTATATGAAAACTTGGAGTTCCCATCATGGCGCAGCAGAAACGAATCCAACTAGGAAACATGGGGTCGTGGGTTCGATTCCTGGCTTTGATCAGTGGGTTAAGGATCCAGTATTGCCGTAAGCTCTGGTGTAGGTCGCAGATGCAGCTTGGATCTGGCGTTGCTGTGGCTGTGGTGTAGGCCAGCTGCAACAGCTCCGATTAGACCCCTAGCCTGGGAACCTCCATATGCCACAGGTACGGCCCTAAAAAAAAATACAAAAAAAAATTATACTTAATAGATTCATTAATCTCTGCCAATAAAAGAGATCTTGGTTGAAAGAATTCTCAAGAGACAATGGATCTATATAAATGGATCACAAAACTTCAAAGAAAAAAATTCCCACTTTCTGATTTGGAGCAGCAAAAAGCTACTAATCAGAGTTCCCACTGTGGCTCAGCAGGTTAAGAACCTGCCACAGCCTCTGGGAGGATGTGGATTTGATCCCTGACCTTGCTCAGTGGGTTCAGGATCCAGCATTGTTGCAAGCTGCAGCATAGGTCAGAGGATGCAGCTTGGATCTGGTGTTGCCATGGCTGTGACGTAGGCTAGCAGTTGCAGCTCTGATTCAGCTCCTGGCCCAGGAACTTCCGTACGCTGCAGGTGCAGTTGTTTAAAAAAAAAAGGCTAGGAGTTCCCATCGTGGTTCAGCAGAAACGAATCCAACTAGGAACCATAAAGTTGCGGGTTCGATCCCTGGCCTTGCTCAGTGGGTTAAGGATCCGGCGTTGCTGTGAGCTGTGGCGTAGGTGCAGACGCGGCTCGGATCCTGCTTTGCTGTGGCTGCAGTGTAGGCTGGCGGCTACAGCTCCGATTAAACCCCTAGCCCGGGAACCTCCATATGCCGCGGGTGCGGCCCCTAAAATGACAAAAAGGCAAAAAAAAAAAAAAGAATCCTCAACTGGAAGTGATTCCAATCGGTTTAGTCTTCCTACACCTGGAGACTCCAGTCTCCCCTCATCTCCCTCATTTTCCTCAAGGAAGACAGAGATAAAACCTTTGGAGACATTACAAATGAACCTCATCCCAAGATCTGCGGTCACCTCTGCTGAGAAGAGCACTGCCGAAGGGCACTTTGGAGGAAAAGTTCCTACTGACACACCCCGGGGAGAGCGATCCCTGCCTGGGGAATTTGCCCTGGGTTATGACTTTCATGACATCACTGGCCCACGATCCAAACCTAAACCTCCCTGGCCAGACCCCTGCATGAATATCCTTGGAAGGTTGTCAGGGTCAGGAAATCAGCCCTTCCGTCCTGTGCCCGAGCAAATTTGTACCAGTGGATGCGACAGGCAAGACTAAATGGCCTGGGAGAAGTAGCTAGCAGTGAGGCCCAGCATTCCATCCCAGGAAATGACAGCCAGCAGGTACCCAACTATACAAAGGTGTTTTCCGAACCCCCCCAAATTCTTCAAGGTACTTTGCTAAAATAAAGGATTTGCTAAAATCCTTTTATTTAAAAGGATTAAAGATAAATAAATCCTTTTATTTATCTTTAATCCTAGAATCATTTCAAGAATTTATTCCTAAGGAAACAGCAGGTGGCAGCAAAGTTTTACTTTTTTTTTTTTTTAAACCTGTTGGGCAAGAATGAAAACAAAGTGTCATGGAATGATCTCCTCATTTCTGAGTCAGCCAGCTGGCCCAGAAACTGGCACAAGGCCGTCTTGTAATGGGGACTATGTAGAGTCTTCTGGAAGGGGTTCTGTGCATTTTGACAAGAGGACCCCAAAAATGATCCCCCCTCCAAACCAGAGGCCTGCCTTGTTCTTTCTGCAAGGCAGGCAGGAAAAGTGACCAGCACAGAGTGGCCCCATCACAGAGCCAAGGGCTGTGGCTGCGAGTCTCGTGTTCTCTTGCCCAACGTCAACGAGTTGCTCATTCACAAGGGGGCGGCCCTCAGGGAAACTCGAGAATGATAAAGTGGAAGTGTGCCTAAGAATTGTGTGTGACCTCGTAGCATTTTCACCATTTATTATGATGTAACCCACGAGATGAAACGTGTGGGTAGAGAAAAGACAAGAGGGAGACAAGACGGATTTTAAAATCTGGTCTCTGGTGTACCTACACATTTAGAGACCTCCGAAGGCTGCATGACCACTGACTGCTGAAGCTCTGGGTGTGGGAGAGGCAATGCCAAGATCACTGTCTGGTTTGGTCTCAAATGTCTTCCTTGTCTTAGTATTATGCTTGGCTCCCTACTTCAAATTTCGGCCAGAGAGTTTCCATTGCCCCAGCACAGCTCTAAAGTTTGGAACCCAAGTCTTTTTGTTTGTTTTTTTGTTTTCGTCTTTTCAGGGCCGCACCTAAAAAGGCCTATGGAGGCTCCCAGGCTAGGAGTCCAATTGGAGTTGGAGCTCCCGGCCTACGCCACAGCCACAGCAACGTCGGATCCGAGCCACTTCTGCAACCTACACCGCATCTCACAGCAGGCAACACTGGGCCCTTAACCCACAGAGCAAGGCCAGGGATCGAAGCTGCGTCCTCATGGATAGTAGTCAGATTTGTTTCTGCTGAGCCACGACAGGAACTCCTGGAAGCCAAGTTTTGGCTGAATTGCTTTGCAGAACAAATGCAGTTTTGACTGTATGAATTGACAGGCTGGTTTATTTCATCCCCAAATGGTGCTTCTGGGAGTTCCCTTTGTGGCACAGTGGAAACAAATCCAACTAGGGACCATGAGGTTGCAGGTTCGATCCCTGACCTCGCTCAGTGGGTTAAGGATCTGGCATTGCCATGAGCTATGGTGTAGGTCGCAGACGCGGCTCAGATCTAGCGTTGCTGTGACTGTGATGTAGGCCAGTGGCTACAGCTCCAATTAGACCCCAAGCCTGGGAACCTCCATATGCCACAGGTGCAGCCCTAAAAAGCAAAAAAAAAGGAAACAAACAAACAAAACAAATGGTGCTTCTGAACTCTCTCACACCCTTTTTTTTTTTTTTTTTTTTTGTCTTTTTGCCTTATCTAGAGCCGCACCCGCGGCATATGGAGGTTCCCAGGCTAGGGGTCTAACAGGAGCTGTAGCTGCTGGCCTTCGCCACAGCCACAGCAATGCGGGATCCGAGCCCCGTCTGCGACCTACACCACAGCTCACGGCAACGCCGGATCCTTAACCCACTGAGCGAGGCCAGGGATCGAACCCGCCACCTCTTGGTTCCTAGTCGGATTCGTTAACCACTGAGCCACGACGGGAACTCCCCTAGTTATTCTTTTTTAAAGTTACAAAATTTGTTATGGAAAAAGAAAGACAAAACTGAAGACCTTGTTCTCAAGATCCTAAACAGATTTTACAAACAGATGTGTTTGTGGGTTTTCTTTCTGGAAGTGGACTTGACGGAAAAGCAAGTAGCTCTGGCCTTTTGTAAGTTATATCAGTACCTCTGCGGCATTAGCAGCTCCTGGTGATCAGAGAGAACATTCCTGAAAGGTGTGATGGAGGAAGAAGTTCACTTATTTACACAGCATGAGGTCTTGGGCCCAAAGATGTGATATTTTTCTTTCCTGCAGAAAATGTGATCTACAGACTTCAGGACCAACTTCGCAGGGTTTGCTGCACAGAAAGGATCCTTTAAAATTATCTACTAAGAAAACATTTTTATGATTCCTTTGAATGCCATAAACAATATCTTTCGAGGCAACTTGCAGTGAATCTTCCAGAACTTATATCAACATTGAATTCCCTCTGTCTGTGTTCTGCACTCCCCAAGTATGATGTTAAATCACTTAACACGGAGAATTGACAGCACCAGGAAAATATTTGGATAACTGTCTGGAGTTGCCATTATTGGCTTTAATTATGACCTACTGGCTCTTGGGTCCTGATGCAGCCAGAAAATGAGAGCTGCGTGCCAAAATATTCATTAGAATTCCCTTCGCAGTCATTGTTCAGAAAGAAAAAGTTTCCTTCTGGCCCCCATCTTCAGTGCTTTTAAGTGGAATCATTACTATGCCAGATTTTTTTTTGAAGAATCAGTCAGAAAACAAGATTATGTGCATAACTCATATTTTGCATTAAAAAAAAAAGTATTGAAAAGATCAAATGTCGTCCTACTCTCTCTCACCCCGAAGAATTGTTTAGCTGCCGTGAAGTTAACAGGTACTCTCCCCCCAGGCCTCCTCCTCCTGTTCTCTTGAAAAAAACATCATCCTATAAGCCTTGGAACTGGAAGTACTGGTGAACACAAGCATAGCCTGAACCTGCAGAGGAAGCAGTCAGAAAAGATGAGCTAATTCTTTCTGCTCTTCAATGTTCAGTTCTCCCTGAATATAAGATCTTAGAAAACAGAAACAGGAGTTCCTCTCGTGGCTCAGTGGTTAATGAACCCAACTGGCATCCATGAGAACGTAGGTTCAGTCCCTGGCCTCACTTAGTGGGTTAAGGATCTGGCGTTGCCGTGAGCTGCGGTGTAGGTCACAGACGTGGCTCAGATCCCGCGTTGCTGTGGCTGTGGCGTAGGCTGGCAGCTGTAGCTCCAATGAGACCCCTAGCTTGGGAACCTCCATGCCACAGGTACAGCCCTAAAAAGCAAAAAAAAAAAAAAAAAAAAGATATGATATGATAAACTGTAATGAAACGATTATGAAAAAGAATGTACATATGTATAACTGAATCACTGTGCTGTACAGCAGAAATTAACCTAAGTCAACTATACATCAATGAAATAAATAATTTTTGAAAAAAACCTTAGAATGTTGGAGCTAGAAGAGTACAGAACATTGGAGCTAGAAGGGTACAGTAGAAAACTGACAGAACACTGTAAACCGGCTATAATGGAAAAAAATTTTTTTTAAATATTGGAGCTAGAGGAGAGGAATCAGAGATCACTGATTCTATCTCCTAAATTTAAAGATGATTAACAAAAGGTGAAATGGCATACCCACTGTTTCAGCTTTGGGTTCTGGCATGAGGAAGAGCAGGTGCTTTTTTTATTTTTTAATTGGGGCATCCTTAGTTGTTCCTATTAAAAAGAGTTGCCATTTGATGAGCATTTACTGCACGGCCAGGCAGGAGCTGATGCGCTCATACGTGTTGTATCATTCATGCATCTTCACAACAAGCCTATACGGAAAATATTATTAGCCCCATTTTATAGCTAATGAAACTGAGAGTCAGGTTAAGTGAATTGCCCACAATTACAGGGCTTGAAGAAGGAAGACTCCCTGAGCAAACTCAAGGCTGCTCGACTTCAAAGCCCGGGTCCTTTCGTCTGCACCCGTGCTGCCTGCCAAAGGGAAGCAAAGGCAGAGTGCAAATCAAGTCGGGACAACTCGGGCTCTCGTATCACTTTAATTCCTCAAATAATGGGGTGAGGGAAGAGTCCTCCAGAGTGACAGAGAAAGATGCCTGTGTCCAAGAGTCCCCTGTTATGAGACTGTGCAAGGAGGAGTTCCCATTGTGGCTCAGTGGTTAATGAATCCGACTAGGAACCATGAGGTTGCAGGTTCGATCCCTGGCCTTGCTCAGTGGGTTAAGGATCCGGCATTGCCATGAGCTGTGGTGTAGGTTGCAGACGCGGCTCGGATCCCGCGTGGCTGTGGCTGTGAGGAAGGTCGGTAGCTACAGCTCCTGTTAGACCCGTAGCCTGGGAGCCTCCATATGCCGCAGGTGCAGCCCTAGAAAAGGCAAAAAGATGAAAAAAAAAGAAAAAAGAAAAAAGAATGTGCAAGGAGATCAACAGGGACCATAGAGATGTAACTATTTCCCATTATCTACTCGTGTTTAACGAGGCAGTTTACTCTGAAAGTTTTTGAAAGAATTCCCAGCTTTTAATAAAAGTTGGCTGATTCGATGTTGACAATTTGTCTTTCATTTAATAGAAAATTGATGAGGGAGGTTTGGAAGGGATGCTTCTTTGGGGAAAAAATAATTTGGACCTTTTTTTCTAATGCTCAAGGTCAAACAGGGCTGGGAGAACAGATGCAGTATAAATTAGGGAAGTTTATCTGATAGTTGTCCACCGTGGCACAGATGATGGAACTATTGCCTAGAATTGTTTGCCTTTCCCACTGGAACATGATTTGGGAAAGAAACTCTGACGTTTTCAAAAAATTGATAAAGTTGAGATAAGTTGGAATGTTACAGGTTAAACTAAAGACGGTGAGATGGAGACATTCAGCATAAACATTCCAGTTTGTAAACTCAGGTGCCAATGAAAATTCACGTAAACTGAAACTTTCTCCCAAAGAGAAAAACCAAAATCAACAAGATTCAGCAAAGGGGGAGTTCCCATCGTGGCTCAGGAGTTAACAAATCCAACTAGGAACCATGAGGTTGCGGGTTCAATCCCTGGCCTCGCTCAGTGGGGTTAAGGATCTGGCGTTGCCGTGAGCTGTGGTGTAGGTTGCAGACGTGGCTCGGATCCCGTGTGGCTGTGGCTGTGGTGAAGGCCGGCGGCTACAGCTCCTGTTAGACCCCTAGCCTGGGAACCTCCATATGCCACGGGTGCGGCCCTTGATAAGGCAAAAAGACAAAAAGAAAAAAAAAGATGTTGATATTTCTAGTTTTCAGTTTGAAGTTTTAAAAGTTATTTGGGGTTTTGGGAACTTAATAAATAAATACATCCTCAAAAGAAAAAGAAAAAAAAACTGGCTAAGTTATAAATAACTGCCTGGCCCCTGCTCCACCGTTCCTTCTCTCCGTAAATGAGGTGATTTAAAAGCCCTCTGCAGGCAGGCTCATGCCAGGTCAGGGAGACTTAAGGAACACTACCCCCGTGCTGGTTTGTCTCAGTGTTAAATCACCTCACCCATTGTTACGCTCCTAATCCAAGCCAGTATCACTTCTCTGTCTGGACCACTGCAGTCACACTATATCCAATGCCTGGAACAGGGACCGGCGTAGAGTAGGAGCTTAATAAAATAGCGCTGAGTGATTGAATGAATGAATGAATGAATGAGATCCTGCTTGCCCTGAATCAGTGACCCCGTCCTGCTTCCAGATGGGTGCCTGGCTGCTGAGATCCAGCCACGAAACCTTACTTCGGAGACAACAGCCCTGCCCTGTACTCTGCAGTCCCTTTACTAAGGCTGCCATACTGAAATACCACCTAATGAGTGACTTCGCAGAATTTTTTTCCTATAGACCTGTAGGCTAGAAGTCCAAGATCAAAGTGCTAGCAGGTGTGGTTTCTTCTGGGAACTTTCCTCTCAGCTTTCAGGTGGCCACCCTGTGTCCTTTCGGTCTGCCTGCCGTCTCTGTCCTAATCTCCTTGGCTTAGAAGGCCACTGTTCCTACTGGAACTCACCCCTAAGACCCCGTTTCACCTTAATTATCCCTTTGAAGGCCTTATCTCTAAATAGAGTCACATTCTGGGGTTCTGAGTGTTAAGACTCTGATAGGGACGGAGAAGGAACAGGTGGTTGCAGAAGTCCCAGCAGGGGATCATAGATAAAGAGGGAAACCCAGGGGATGTTGGGAGACCCCTGTACCTCCAAGAAAGTCATCAGCACAAGGCAGGCTTGCGGGACTGGTGGAGGTGCGAGAATGGCCTTGGGTCATTGGGTGGGGGGTGGGATGGGGCCTGCATTCAGATTCAGACCAAGGGCAAGAAAGAGTTTGAGGACTGCCCTTCAGCTGATTTGAATTCACATCTTACCAGATACTAAGGAGGAGCTACTATTCCCAGAAAGGAAGAGGTGGGCCTTTCCAACCCCAGCTCCTGGAACAGGGACCAGCGTAGAGTAGGAGCTTAATAAAATAGCGCTGAGTGATTGAATGAATGAATGAATGAATGAGATCCTGCTTGCCCTGAATCATTGACCCCCTCCTGCTTCCCAGGATAAATGTAGCCCACCAGATCTGATAAAATAAATGATAAAACTGTAGCCCACCGGATCTGGGATCCTAAGGGCAGAAGCTTCCTTGCCTGCCTGCTTGCATCTCTCACCAGCGTCCTTTCCCAATAAATCTGTTTCTTGCCTATCACTTTGTCTCTTGCTGAATTCCTTCTGCGTGGAGACATAAAGAACTTGGAATCTTAGTGAGTCGAGACCCAGGGTAATTTGAATTTAAAACCATGGGTTTGGAGTTCCCATCGTGGCTCAGTGGTTAACGAATCCGACTAGTGAACCACGAGGTTGCAGGTTCAAGCCTTAGCCTTGCTCAGTGGGTTAAGGATCTGGCATTGTCATGAGCTGTGGTGTAGGTTGCAGATGCGGCTCGGATCCTACGTTGCTGTGGCAAAAAAAAAAAAAAAAAAAAATGGGTTTAAGTCCCAATCTGGCTTTAGGCTGAGTTTGAGTCCCGGCACGTGGGTTCAGGTCCCAGTCTGTGTTCTGGCCTGGTTCAGGCTGTCTGTTAGGGCTGTCATTTTCACTCGGACCATGAATGGGGCGGGGAGAGACACAGTTGAGTTTATAACAAGCTGTCACAAGCAGAGTCCTTTCTCCGCCCCCTGTGGCTGGACTTCCCTGGGGCCTGCCTATGGTTTGTTCCTCGAATGCCCTCCGCTGTGCTCTCTGCCGTTTTCGATGCCCTGTTGCTTCCGGCTGGGTTCCTCCTCGGGGCCAGCTCTTCACGGCACAGCCACCTGTCGTCTGTGACCGCACCCTGGGCTGGCCTTCTTCCCATCACCTGCAGCTGGTCCTCTCTCCAAACACTTGGCCCCGCTGGTGGCAGTTAACCCTTCTATTTCTGGCCGTGCGAACAGGGTACAGCCCTAAATCTGAAACTAACTTACTGTCGAAATACAAAACTCAACAGAGTGAACATGACGATCTAATTGGCTTTACTCATCGGTTCACGAATGGAATAACATCCCACCTAGCAACTAGAAGAGTTGTGCAAAACGGAAGGTTTTTATAGGAAGAAGGATAGGGGAGGGGAGCAATTAGCAAAAGGAAAGAAAGGATTGGAGTTCCCGTCATGGCTCAGCGGTTAACGAATCCGACTAGGAACCATGAGGTTGCGGGTTTGATCCCTGGCCTCACTCAGTGGGTTAAGGGTCCGGCGTTGCCGTGAGCTGTGGTGTAGGTTGCAGACGCGGCTCGGATCCCGCGTTGCTGTGGCTGTGGCGAAGGCCGGCGGCTACAGCTCCTGTTAGACCCCTAGCCTGGGACCCTCCATATGCCGCGGGTGCGGCCCTAGATAAGGCAAAAAGACAAAAAAAAAAAGAAAGGATTATCGTTAGGCCAGGTAGGACATCTTCTTTCTCGGGGATGACAGGGTTTCATCACACACATTCCCTGCTTCTCTGTCTCTGGGAGGATGGAGAGGGCCTGCGTGACAAATTACCTCGTAGGTGCTGACCAGAAAATTCCAGACTGGTTGATTAAGACTGCATTTCTGGGAGTTCCTGTCATGACTCAGTGGTAACCAACCTGACTAGTATCCCTGAGGACGTAGGTTTGATCCCTGGCCTCACCTAGTGGGTTACCAGCGTTGCCATGAGCCGTGGTGTACGTCGCAGATACAGCTTTGATCTGGCGTTGCTGTGGCTGTTGGCGTAGGCTGGCAGCTGCGGCTCCAATTCATCCCCTAGCCTGGGAACTTCCATATGCTGAGGGTGCGGCCCTAAAAAGATCAAAAATAATGAGAATAATAAAGACAGCCTTTCTGGGGGAGGTCAATCTTGCAATAAAGTCAGGTATTCTGTCAAGGTATGGAATCATGGGCTTTAGCACAAGTGATGCCATTTTGGGCCCGTGGCTTTCCCTTCAGCTCCACATACAAACATAAACTATCTCCTGCTCTCAGTCTGTTAGGATCCCTGGGGTGCATTTTTGAAATAGCTGAAGGATGATAATGTCTGGGCCAAAGTTAAGTGGCCTAGCCAAGATAAAATTTTACTCACCAACACATGACATTAGGCCCCACCCACAGGAGAATCTGGTTCAATTGGTTTGGGATGGGGCCCGGGTGTCAGCACTTTTTTTGTTACGAGCCACACGGGAAGTCCTGTGGGGACCTTTCTTTTTTTTTTTTAAAGGCTTCCTCCAAGGGGTTTTCACAGGCAGGAAAGGTTAAGGACCACGGTCCTACCTAGTAGCAGAACAAACCCGTCCAACCGAGACCAAAAACTAGGCTAGAAGGCAAGAGTGCAGCTGGGCTGGGGGAGCCTGCCCCAGCTGAAGGCCCTGCAGGGCATCTCCCCAGGGTCCGGTCCTGCCCAAACACAGAGGAGGGCGGCCCCCCATCAGCTCCCCTCTCCCCTAGTACAAAGTGCCCTTTGATCTAAGAAGTTGGGGGTGGGCTTATTAGTTCACTCCACCATGAGGAGTCATCTGGATGGGCTCAACAAATGACTCTGGAAAGGTGTCACTTCTGCCCGGGCCTTCTGGCTATTGATGATGGAAGATCCTGGACAGCAGTAAGAAGAACAGCTAACACAGTTCCTGGGCTCAGCGAGCGCAGGACCCACTCAAATGGCAGATGGGCTCCAGGCCTAGATGGCCTCCAACCACGGGCTTCCCGAGGCCAATCCGTGTCTCCCGGCTGCTGCCTCTCTCCAGCCTCCTAAATCCTCCCTCACCCAGAGGACCTGGGGGGTGGGGGGGACAGGAGGGCTTAGTCAGGTCCCCGCCTCTGGTCTCTTTCCAATGTTTTCAGGGCAAAGCCAATCCCTCATGCTTCCGGGCCTTCCTTTTTGATTCCCAAGGGCCTTTTCTTCTCTCCACAAAACCCGGTGCTCTGCAAATAAAGGCCTTTTGGCTTTCAAAACTATTGTTTTTGATGTGGGCTCCAAGAGGCTCTTTCAAAAGTCTGAAAATTGAACATGGACTGTTCTCTTCTGACTCTTTCTCCTTGCATTCCGGTTTTACCAATCCTAATTCTCCTTGAGGCAATGCTTCTGACTTACTAGGGGAGAGGTCAAGTGGAAAAAGTGTAACAAAGAAAAGCACAAAGATTAACCTCTCAAGATACTCTCTCTGTGCAAGGAATACTGCGACATTGGTCACTCCAGCCCCCCGCCCCCAACCCACCCTGACAAGTGAGCAGGCCAGGATGTTCTGGCTGCGTCTACAAAGGCAGGGTGAACTGGAAAGTCAAGATCTATTTTTTTTTTTTTTTTGTCTTTTTGCTTTTATGTAGAGCTGCACCCGCGGCATATGGAGGTTCCCAGGCTAGGGGTCTAACAGGAGCTGTAGCCGCCGGCCTTCGCCACAGCCACAGCAATGCGGGATCTGAGCCGCGTCTGCAACCTACACCACAGCTCACGGCAACACCGGATCCTTAACCCACTGAGCAAGGCCAGGGATCGAACCCGCAACCTCACAGTTCTTAGTCGGATTCGTTAACCACTGAGCCACGAAGGGAATTCCCAAGAGCTATCTTGATAATAAAAGTTCTACCTGACAATGACTAAAAGCCTTGTTTTCTTCAACAAGTCCATGGCACCAAAAAACAAAAGGAAGGCGGATTGCTCCAGATTAAAAGAAACCTTAGAGATACAACAATTCTGTTTGGAGCCTGTTTGGAACTCACAGCTGTTAAAAGGCCCTTCTGAGACAGTAAGGCAAATTTGATTACGGACTGTGTAGGAGATGATACCACAAAATTATTGTTAACGTTGAATGGAACAATAGCATTTGGTTATGTAAGAAAGCATTCTTCTTTTTCATTGCCTGTTTTTTTTTTTTTAACAGATGCATACTGAATTGTGTGGTGGTGAAATGAAATAATATGATGCCCGAGGAAAGGAGAAGAGAAGAGAACTGGAAGGAAGGAAGGAAAGAAGGAAAGAAAAGCCAAATACTCTGTCAAGAAACAAAACAAACAGAAAAGAAAAAGAGATAGGTGAACTGGGATGAAATCTTGATAACTGTTGGATTTTAATAATAGGTATATGGGAGTTCATTATATTATTATCTCTCTTTTTGTGTAAGTTTGAAAGGTTTTATAATAAGTTTTTGGCTGCACCTATGGCATGTGGAAGTTCCCAGGCCAGGGGCTGAACTGAACCCATGTCGTAGCTGTAATCACAGCCACAGCGGTGACAACTCCAGATCCTTAAGCTGCTGAGCCACAAAGGAACTCCTATGATAATTTTTTAATTGTTAAACTGGTACAGACAAAGACAGACTGACAATGGAAAAGAATAAAAGGCTCAGAAATAGATTCAACTATTTAGTGTTGGAGTTCCTGTCGTGGCGCTGCGGAAACGAATCCAACCATGAGGTTGTGGGTTCAATCCCTGGCCTCGCTCAGTGGGTTAAGGATCCGGCGTTGCCGTGAGCTGTGGTGTAGGTCGCAGACGCGGCTCGGGTCCCGCGTGGCTGTGGCTGTGGCGAAGGCCGGCGGCTACAGCTCCTGTTAGACCCCTAGCCTGGGAACCCCCACATGCCATGAGTGTGCCCCTAAAAACGACAAAAGATTAAACAAACAAACAACAAAAAAAAGCACTGTTTAGTGTTTAAGAGTTTATTCTCAGGGTTCCCAGTGTGGGGCAACAGGATCGGTGGTGTCTCTGGAGCTCTGGGATTGCAGTTTCGATCCATAGCCATGTTGCCCGGACGCGGTGTAGGATGCAACTGTGGCTCGCATCAGATCCAGGTCTGGGAATTCCATATGCTGGGGCGGGGGTGGGGTGGGTCAAAAAAGAAGAAAAAAAAGGTAAGAATTTATTGTATTACTGATTTGCAGGCAGATGACTTCCTTTTTCAAAAAAGAAAAAAAAAGTAAGAATTTATTGTATTTCTGATTTGCAGGCAGACGAATTCTTTTTTCAGATAAACTCTGACATGGAACATCAACACATAAAACAAACAAAAAAAAAGAGTAGAACTACTGCACTTGAAGCTAGAGAAAGAATCTAGCTTTTACTTTCTCCCAGGAATCTGCAGAAGGAACTCTGGGAAACCGCATGGTTATATAGGACACAGCTTGAAAA
>PVHT021183666.1:36128098-36154048 GCA_004024745.2 Catagonus wagneri
GAATCCGACTAAGAACCATGAGGTTGCGGGTTCGATCCCTGGCCTCGCTCAGTGGGTTAAGGATCTGGCGTTGCCGTGAGCTGTGGTGTAGGTCACAGACGCGGCTCGGATCCTGCGTGGCTGTGGCTGTGGCGAAGGCCGGCGGCTACAGCTCCTGTTAGACCCCTAGCCTGGGAACCTCCATGTGCCGCGGGTACGGCCCTAGATAAGGCAAAAAAAAAAAAAAAGACAAAAAAAAAGAAATTCATGTTAAAAAATGGTCCCAGGATGGTAATAATTCTGGGGCAATAAGAAAAAGCCCCTCTGGAGGGATTCACCTCCACCCAGAATCACCATTGATTAAATTTATTATTATTATTATTTCTTTTTTTGTGCTTTTTAGGGCCACACCTGTGGCATTGCCGTGAGCTGTAGTGTAGGTCGCAGATGTAGCTTGGATCCAGTGTTGCTGTGGCTGTGGCGTAGGCCGGCAGCTACTGCTCGATTCGACACCTAGCCTGGGAAATGAAAGACAAGGAAAAAAAACTCATTGGCTCAATAAATTTACTTTAATTGAAGTATAGTTGACATTTCGGGTGTACAACACAGTGATGTTTCTAGATCATGTACCATGCAAAGCTATCACAATATTATCAGCTATATTCCCTGTACTGTATATTACATCCCTGTAAATTGCTTATTTTATAACCGGTTGTTCGAACGCCTTAATCCCCTTCATCTCCTTTGTCCATGTCCCCTCTGGAAACCACTGTTTTATTCTCTGTCAATTTCTGTTTTATTTATTTGTTCTGTTTTTCGATTCTACCTATAAGTGAAAATACACAGTATATGTCTTTTTATGTCTGACTTATTCACTTAGCATTAATACCCTCTAGATCCATCTATGTGATTATAGAAAGCAAGAGTTCATTCTTATATATGGCTGAATAATATTCTATTGTATATATATATATATACCACATCTTCCTTATCCATTCATCTGTCAATGGACATTTAGATTTCTTCCATATCTCAGATATTGTAAATAATGCTGCGTGAACATAGAAGTGCATATATATTTCCAAATTACTGCTTTTGTTTTGTTCAGATAAATACCCAGAAGTGGAATTGCTGGATTGTGTAGTTGCTCCATTTTAATTTTTTGAGAAAACTCTGTACTGTTTTCTATAGCGGCTACGCATTCCCACCAACAGTGATGAGGATTCACTTTTCTCTACATTCCCTCCAACACTTTTTTTTTTTTTTTTTTTTGCTTTATAAGGCTGTGCCCATGGCATATGGAGGTTCCCAGGCTAGGGGTCTAACAGGAGCTGTAGCCGCCAGCCTACGCCACAGCCACAGCAACACAGGATCCAAGATGCATCTGCGACCTACACCACAGCTCACAGCAACACCAGATCCTGAACCCACTGAGCGAGGCCAGGGATCGAACCCGCAACCTCATGGTTCCTAGTCAGATTCCTTGCCGCTGCGCCACTGTGGGAACTCCTTGATTTTCATTTCCCCGATGATGGGTGGAGTTGAGTATCTTGTCGATGTGCTTATTGGCCATCTGTATGTCTTCTTTGGAAAAATGCCCGTTCAGGTCTGGTGCCCATTTTTATTTATTTATTTAATTATTTTATTATTTTTTTTTACAAGGATCTCACAGTTCTTTATTCATCACTGTGTATTTTTTTGCCTAGAAAGGGCGTTCAGCATTTAGAAAATTTGAATCCAGCTAGAATAGGTTTTGACCTTGCTCCCACCCCTCAGTTGGTCGAGATCTATGCAATTCTGTCATCCAGAGACTCTGCTTCTCTGGCTTTGATGTTGAACTGTGGCAGCAGAGCTATCACTGCACTGTAGGTATTGTTTGCAAACAGTATCTTTCCTATTAGCTTCTTCTCTCATTTTTCCTTCTCTGAAGATTTAATGTCCACTCTAGACTGCTCTTCCTTCAAAAAATTGTGACAAATTTAGCATTTGCGTGTGTGTGTGTGTGTGTGTGTGTGTGTGAGAGAGAGAGAGAGAGAGAGATGGTGCCCATTTTTAAATCAGACTGATTTCTTGATATTTAGTTGTGTGAGTTCTTTATTTAGGATATTAACATTTTCTCAGACATATCATTTGCAAATATCTTCTCCCATTCAGTAGGTTGCCTTTTCATTTTGTTGGTGGTTTCCTTTGCTGTCCAAAAGCTTTTTAGTTCAGTGTGGTCCCATTTGTGTATTTTTACCTTTGCTGCCCTTGCTTGAGGAGGCAGATGCAAAAAATATATATATATATATTTCTAAGACAAGCTTCAAAGAACAACCTGCCTATGTTTTCACCTAGAAGTTTTATGGTTTCAGATATTACATTTAAGACTTTAATACTTTCTTATTATTTGTCTTTTTAGGGCCGCACCCATGGCATATGGAGGTTCCCAGGCTAGGGGTCTAATCGGAGCTACAGCTGCTGGCCTACACCACAGCCGCAACAACACAGGCTCCGAGCCTTGTCTGCAACCTACACCACAGCTCACCACAACACAGGATCCTTAATCCACTGAGTGAGGCCAGGGATCGAACCTGCGTCCTCATGAATACTAGTCAGATTCATTTCCACTGAGCCACAATGGGAACTCCTAAGTCTTTAATACATTTTGAGTTTATTTTTGCATGTGGGGTGAGAAAGTGGTCTCAATAGCTTTACTTCTATGAATCTATCTTTAAAACAGTTCATTAAAATTACCTTAATATAAATATACAAAGACATTTATTCAGGCATTTTTCATGGTAAAAAAATGTAGGGAGAACTTTAATGTCCAATAGCAGAGGAAAGGTTAAATTATGATATTTCCATATGATGAAATATCATGCCAGGGAGTTCCCGTCATGGCGCAGTGGTTAACCAATCCAACTAGGAACCGTGAGGTTGTGGGTTCAATCCCTGGCCTTGCTCAGTGGGTTAACGATCCGGTGTTGCCATGAGGTGAAGTGTAGGTCACAGATGCGGCTTGGCTCTGGCATTGCTATGGCTGTGGAATAGGCCAGCAACTGTAGCTCCAATTCGCCAATTCGACCCCTAGCCTGGGAACCTCCACATGCCGTAGGTGCAGCCCTAAGAAAAAAAAAAGGAAATATCATGCCGGTAATAAAAATGATTTTGTACAGATTTATTTACTGACATGGAAAGATGTCCCAAATATACTGATGAGTGGAAAAAAAAAATCAGGTTACAGACCAAGCTGATCTTACTCTTTTTTTTTGTCTTTTTGCCTTTATGTAGAGCTGCACCCGCGGCATATGGAGGTTCCCAGGCTAGAGGTCTAACAAGAGCTGTAGCTGCCAGCCTTCGCCACAGCCACAGCCACGCAGGATCCAAGCCACGTCTGCGACCTACACCACAGCTCACGGCAACGCCGGATCCTCAACCCACTGAGCAAGGCCAGGGATCGAACCCACAACCTCATGGTTCTTAGTCGGATTCGTTAACCACTGAGCCACGAAGGGAACTCCTGATCTTACCTTTTAAAATCTGTATGGCCTAGGCGAGGCAGCGGGATGGGATGGGAGTCTGTGGTTAGTAGTTGTAGACTATTGCCTTTGGGATGGAAAAGCAAGGAGATCTGGCTGTATAGCACCAGGATCTATGTCAAATCACTTGTGACAAAACTATATATATATGTATAACTGGGTCAACACGCTGTACAGTTGAAAACTTGACAGAAAACTGTAAACCAGCTACAATGGGAAAAAAATAATAAAATAAAATAAGGATGATAAAAAAACAAATAAAAATAAAGACTTGGAGTTCCTGTCGTGGCTCAGTGGTTAACAAATCTGACTAGGAACCATGAGATTGAAGGCTCGATCCTTGGCCTCCCTCAGTGGGTTAAGGAACCAGCGTTGCCGTGAGCTGGGGTGTAGGTTGCAGACGTGGCTCAGGTCCCGCGTGGCTGTGGCTGTGGCGAAGGCCGGCGGCTACAGCTCCTGTTAGACCCCTAGCCTGGGAACCTCCACATGCCGCAAGTGGGGCCCTAGATAAGGCAAAAAGATAAAAAAATAAAAAATAAAAATAAATAAATAATTAAATAAAATAAAGACTGTATGGCCCATTAGGGTAAGTCCAAATGACCAACAGACTAATGAAGATGTCCTAAAATTCAGTAGTAATCAGTGATGGAAATTAAAACAATAGGGCCATATTACTTAATATACTTTAGGATGGCATACATGAGTCCATGGCAAGGACACGGGGAGGCAGGAACTCTCAGGCACTGCTGGTGGGAATACCAACTGGTACAGGCATTCTGGAAAGTAATCTCACAGAATTTGTCATTGTCTGCAGAAGTCCTTTACTTTCTTTGGCGGGCGGAGCGGGGGGAGGGTACAGGGGCGGCCTCCGCATCTGCAGCATATGGAAAGAAGTTCCAGGGCTAGGAGTCAAGTTGGAGCTACAGCTGCCGGCCTACACCACAGCCACAGCAACGCTGAATCTGAACTGCATCTGTGAGCTGCACTGCAGCTCGCAGCAGCACCGGATCCTGAGCCCACTGAGCAAGGCCAGGGATCAAACCCACATCCTCACAAATACTATGTAGGGTTCTTAACTGGCTGAGCCACGACGGCAACTCCTGTAGAAATCTTTTGATGCCGTTTCTAGATACATAATCTCAAGAAATTCTCATTCAGATCCATAAAAGGCCACTAAACAGGATGTTCGTCTGTATATTATTTGTGGCAAAGGGGTGCTGGAGGCAATCCAAGTGTCCCTAGTTAAGAGACAAGAAAAATAAAGTGTGGGAGTTCTCTCATGGCTCAACGGGTTAAAAAGCTGACACAGTATCCATGAGGACGCAGGTTCAATCCCTGGCCACACTCAGTGGGTTAAGGATCCAGTGTTGCAGCAAGCTGTGGTCACAGATGTGGCTTGGATCTGGGGAGTGCTACGGCTGTGGCGTAGGCCGGCAGCTGCAGCTCCATTTCCACCCCTAGCCTGGGAAATTCCACATGCCACAGGTACAGCCCTAAAAAGGAATGAAAGAATGGGAAGGAAGGAAGGGAGAAAAGAGACAGAGAAAGGGAGAAAGAGAGAAAGAGAAAGAGGAAGGAAGGAAGGAAGAAAAAAAGGAAGGGAGGAAAGAAAGGAAGAAAGAAAAAAATGTGCTAGATATGTAATTACTCCATAATATGCAACAGTAAGAAGAAACAGTCTACTGAGCTAACTATTTTTTAAGTATTCAGTGAGAAAAGTAGGAAACATTTTAGCACAATATATTTGTATGCTAGAAACACAGTCATAAAACACAACAGGATAATATGCATATGATAAATCCAGATAACAAACATGAACTCAGTTCCCAGGGAGGAAATGGGAATTAAAAGAGAAAAGATAAAATAATTAAACTAAAACAGGAGAGGAGACTTGCTCGGATCTATAACAACTTGCCTTCAACTGAGGAGTATGTTTAATTCAGTTCTCTGTACTTGAGTTCAGCTTTTTTTTTTTTTTTGGCTTTTTTAGGACCATACCTGCGGAATATGGAGGTTCCCAGGCTAGAGGTCTAACAGGAGCTGTAGCCGCCGGCCTTCGCCACAGCCACAGCAATGCCAGATCCGAACCATGTCTGCAACCTACACCACAGTTCATGGCAATGCCGATCCTTAACCCACTGAGAGATGCCAGGGATCGAACCCGCAGCCTCATGGTTCCTAGTCAGATTCGCTAACCACTGTGCCACGACGTGAACTCCTTGAGTTCAGTTTTTAAAAGGGGAGTTCCCATCATGGTTCAAAGGTAACGAACCTGACTAGTATCCGTAAGGACGCAAGTCAGAGTCCTGGCCTCGATCAGTTGGTTAAGGAGCCACTGTTGCCGTGAGCTGTGGTGTATGTCGCAGAGCGGCTCAGATCCTGCATTGCTGTGGCTGTGGCGCAGGCCAGCAGCTGTAGCTCTGATTCGACCCCTAGCCTGGGAACCTCCATATGCTGTGGTTGTGGCCCTAAAAAAAAACACCAAAAAAAAAGTGTGTGTATGTATAATATATTAAAATGTCTAAAAAAGTAAACAGTACAATATTAATGGTGCTAATCTCTCTGGGAGTGGTATGAAAGGTGAATCTTTTTATTCTACGCTGAATAAATATTACATAATTAGTCAAAAGCATTGCTTATGTCTCAAAAACTCGTCTTCATACTCAGAACTACTTTCCTGCTTTTGGACAAATGGACAATTAACCTACTAAATTCAGCTGCCTGTGTGGTCACAGTCATTTTATTGTTTTTTCCAGAATGTTCCTAAATAACTCTGGAACCAGACCAGGAGGACCACCAGGTAGCTATCTAGCCTCACTCCTCTTCCCAGGCAGACGAAGACCAAGCCTCCATCCGGGCTTTGGCAGAAACTTCTGTGGGACCCCAGTAACAAGAGGAAAAGAGG
This sequence comes from Catagonus wagneri, assembly GCA_004024745.2. NCBI lineage: Eukaryota > Metazoa > Chordata > Mammalia > Artiodactyla > Tayassuidae > Catagonus > Catagonus wagneri. Next base: position 36,134,504 of record PVHT021183666.1, read on the forward strand.
GGTCAACATTCAGCTCTGTCAAGAGTCAGCTCACTCAGCCGCTGAAAAGCTGGCTTGGGCAGCAGTGGCCAAAGACAAAGCTTCCACCTAAGGGTAGGAAACTCTATTTGCAGCTTTGTAGACACAGGTGTTCTTCCAGGAGACTTAAGACCTACAATGTGGGACTGGGCTTGGCCAGGAATAGCTCGGAAGGCCTCCCCTCAGAAAGCCAGCTCTTGAGGCCTTCAGTGTATGTTCTAACTATATTTGGCAACAAAAACCAAAGAGGTCAGTGGCTTAGTTCAAGAGGAAAAAAAAAAAAAGCTATTTCTGATTTATAATCCCCGCTTCAAACCAGGTCCAAGAACGTAAAAACTCACTTCATTTATTTATTTTGCACTCACTGAGCATACCGCCGAAGCAATTCTGGCTTCCAGTCCTACCAACCTCATGTAAATCCTTCAGAACCACAGGTGTAAGTCGCCTCCCCAAGCCATCTCCGTATTAGAGGACATTTGGGGACATCTGGCTTGAGAATCCTCAGGTTAAAATTATCCCACCTTACTCTCTATGTCTTCATAGCTTCAAAATAGCCTGGGGCACTTGAGCGCAAATCCAGACGCCAGCCCTGATTGCTCACTGTGTGACCTTGGCTAAGTTGCTTTACGTCTCTGAGGTTCAATTTCCTTATCCACACCCAGAGATAATAGCACTACTGCACAAGGCTGCTGGAGGAATTAAATGAGATAAGGTTATAAAGTGGCTGGGAGAGTGTCTGATCCAAAGTAGGTGCTAAAAAAAGAATCCATTTCTCTTCCTTTCCATTGCACCCTTCCACCCTTAGCTGCTCAGCCAAGGTGTCGGCTTTTTAAGAAATTGCTTTGGTACATTGTGTTTGATTACAAATGGATAGTACCATTCCCACAGCCAGCAACAGTAGCTAAAGATAAAAAGCTGCGACTACTCCTCGGCTGCCGACAGGTCGGATCAGCTCACAAATGACTCACCACTGTTGATAAACGATGTGTTCTTGGCATCAAGAGGCTGTATCCTGACAGGCTTTGACACCTTACGAAAAAAAAAAAAAAATCGAGATGGAAGGTTGAGGCTCTCCCAGAAAAGGTCCCCAGGAGTTGGATGGTCAGTTCTGAATTTGCACCACCAGACTGGTCTTACATAGGAGGGTTTCTTATGTCTCTTCAACCCTGTCTCCAATCACAGAATTTGGGGTTGGGAAGGACTCCAGCTAAGCAGCTGCCTCTTTATCTCAGAGCAGAATCATCTCCTTCAGACGCCTTGGATTCCCTGAAGGGAGTCATAAGACTTCGTGGGCAAAAGGCTAGATGCCCATTCCCTGCTCAGAACAGCCCCAAGCTAGTGCCCAACCTGCCTCTGGCAGCTTTGTCTGCAGGCTAAAGCTCTGCCAGGGTGAGGTTTGGCTCAAGGGCTCTGTGGCTGTGGGACAAACCTTGGCTCAAGGAAAAGGGTGAGGATTTAATCCCAAGCCACTGTCTACCAGGCTGAAGTGTTTGTGGCTCTCTGGTTTTTGCAGCCCCTTCAGACCACCCAGAACCACTGGAATTTTCAGTCCCTCTTCCATTCATACATCCCCTGTATGTTGTATAGTGCTTGGCACAGAGTTCCCACTAAGTGAACATTTACTAGAATGCCCTTCAAGATACGGGAGGTCTCTTGCTGCAGTTGTAACCCCCCAAATTCTGATGAATCTCACAAGATTGTTAAGATCAAAGAGGACAATGAACTGTATGAAGACACACTGTTAACAGCCAGGTACTCGAAACTGAGGCCTTGGATGGTCTTAAAGAAATTCCGTGTCACAGAATCGCCTTTCTTTGAAACTGAAGCTGCTTCAGAAATAGATCGAGACCTCGGACCTCTCTCAGTGTCATGCAGTTTTTTGTTTGTTTGTTTGCTTGTTTGTTTGTTCTGAAAGGAACTATCATCGGCCTTCCGAAGGGGCCTTGCAGTACCCAGTGGATGCAAAAGGCCCAGGAGAAGGTAGGCTCCCCTGGAAACATTTGCATTATCCAAACTCACCCTCAGATTTTCTTCACCAGCAGTTTCTGGGATCAGAAGCACCAACATTTCAGAGATGCTTTGAAGTGGAAGGGCCAGGGTCTGTTTCTGGAAAGGACAAACCATTGGACTCCATCCTGGGTCCTCAGGATTATCAGTTGAAACCAAGATGAGGGTGTCTTCCGCTATCCTCTCCCTTCTGTCCTAACTGTTCCCATGTCCCCTGCCCCTTCTAGTCACTCCCTGGGGTTTAGTGTGCAGCTTCAACCACCAGAACCGGGGTCCACCCTCTAAGGTGATAAGGTATAAATTTAAGCAAAGAGGCAGAAGGAAGAAGGGAGAGAAATGACAGCTGGAGAGAAGTGGAGAAAAAAATCAAAAAAGGTTTGGGAGGAAGGAAGAGGAGAGCTGCAAGGGGAGGTGAAACAATGAAGGTCTCAGGCTTTCGCAGGCGCACGGTTCCAGCGGCACGTCCGTCCAGCCCTCCTCCGGCCAGCAGCTGCACGCTGCGCAGCGTGTGGGCGCTGAGTCACGGTCCCAGAACAGGGAGCCGCCGTGCAGGTCGGGTGGGGGGGGTGGCCCTGGTTGGCATCTGCAAACTTTTTTTTCTTTCCTCTTTCATTAAGGCTGTGTGCTGACTCCCACGTAGGAAGACCTATTAAACCGCACGTACTGCCTGAAGGGCTCCCGGGCGCGTCCGAGGCGGCCGGCTGGGGGCGCCGCAGCATCGCTTATGAGCCCCGCAGGCTCGCTGGTGCACCCGGCTGGGAGAAAACTGGGGCTGGTGGCCTGGCTGCGAGTTTTCCCGGAGGAGGTTGCAATTTGGGCTGGAGTCGCTTCTAACTCTCGCAGCTCTGCAGCCCGGGGAAACTCATCTCGAAGGTCTCGGAGATCACCCTAAAGTCCCCGGGGGGAGCTTTACCGTGGGCGACTCCATCAACTACGGGACTCTGTTGCACAAATCCGGAGAGTCCAGGCTCGCTTCCCCACTAGGACTCAACCTATCCCCACCCGGCCCGGCCGCCTCGCGAGGCTGTGACCTGAAGCATCCCCCGCGAAGCCGCGACCGGCACGCGATACACGCGCTCTGCACGCCCGCACGGGGAGAGCGTTGCTCCTGCAGCTCAGCCAGTGTGGAGACCCGCCAACACGCGCCAATGCAGCCTCCTACCTTCCCGTGCCAGGCGGCCGGACCCAAGGCTCCCGTGAGCACCGGGACCGGGGGCACCCTCCCTCCCGAGACTCGTGACCCGAGAATGAATCATCATTGAGACAGTTTATTGGTTTGCTACTTCGCATATCACCCATTTTATGTAAATAGATTATACAGACATGGTGTTTTCTTCCTCAAGAGGTAATCCAGTCTCTTTTTCACGCACACACTCTCACATTTCGCGCAGCAACCTTACACCTCGCTGAGACATTCACGTATTAAAATAGAGGGGAGGGGGGAACAATACAATTGCTTTAAAATGCCCTTAATACAATATATAACGTACAAAAATATCTCTATATTTGAAGTTACCAAAAAAAAAATCTTGACAGCAACAAACTTAAATATTGATAGTTACCTCTTTATATACAACACACATTGCACTTTTCCTCTCTAGGTTTTGGAAAGTTCAAGTAATAGTGAGGCTTGCGCCCTGCTGGGGTAATTCCCCTCGAGAAATCAGTTTGTGGGCGGGGATGGCAGTGGCTCGGACCCTTGCCCCTAGGGGGTCTTAAGCCTTTACTTCGCAGTTTCTCCTCTCCGCGAGCCTGGCAGATGACACTCCTTCAGATTCCTCTGCACCCTCCCCACCCCCACCCACCCCCCACCCGGGGACCCGGGCTGGATTAGGATGAAGAGAACATTGTCTTCAAGGAGCACGGGTTCCTGCAAGAGCCAGAGCTCGCCGCGGGACGGTGCCTCCCGGACTCTCGGTCTCTCAATGCTGTCTCTGCCCGGGCCCCAGCCGCTGAGGGGCTCGGCTCCGGGAAGCCCCAAGCTCCGGGAGGCGCCGGCGGGATGCATGGGCGACTGTTTGCTGCTGCTACAGGCGCCTAAATCCTAAGGAGGGTGGCGAGCACTTGATGCGGCGGGGAGGCCGGGGCCCCGTGCGCCTGTGGCTCCTGGGACGTCAGAGTCCGGCCCAGGCTGGCCTCGGGCAGGGAGCGTCGGCGCCGGCGGCCGTAGCCCTGGGGGCTGATCTTGCTCCTGGGGGCGACGCCGTCCTTGTCCTTGTCCGTGAACTGGTAGATCTGGTGCGCCAGCTTCTGCACGGTGCACGTCCCAAAGCGACAGCCGAAGCTCCGCAGGCCCTGGAAGTTGTTCATACTCTGGCGGTAGCGCTTGACTCGGATGCGGGCTGCGTCCGGAATGCTGGGGAAGGGAAGGAAGGCAACGTGAGACCCCCATCAGGCAGGGCTTTGGCCCCAGCTACCGGGAACAGAGCCATTCTAGGACCAGAGGGAGCTGGAAACTGCTACCGCCATCTGAACTGCCACACAGCCCCGACTATCCCCAGGGACAGGGCAACGGAGGCGGGTTCCCCTTGCCCACCCCGCGAAGGCGTCTGGCATAGTTACCTGGCCTGGGGGCTGCGAGAGGAGCCCTTCACATCCTGGGGCCGAACGACAGTCTGGGCAGGCTCGGCCTTCAAGTCGGCGATCCCGCTGGGGTAGCTGCTGGACAGCCGAAGTTCTCTTTTTCCACGACTTAGAGCCCACTTATTCCATCTAAAAAAAAAAACAAAAACAAAAAACACAAATAGACTTGATTCGCAATTGTCCAGGCGAGGTGCTGGCCGGTCCCTGCTCCTATTCACTTCTAACCCCTCGGGGACCAATGGTCAGTTCCCCTTGTCTTGCAGGTACCAGGACTTGGGGAAGGAGCTGCCTGAGACTCACTTCTTTCGGAACTCTGCCGCCACGTCGAGCCGAGCTGTGTCAGCGCCTAGGAAGGCGAGCGAGCCCAGGTACATGAGGGCTACGGGTGCCAGCTTCATCCCGGCGGAGGTGTGCAGACCCTGAGACAGGAGAGAGAAGAGCCGAGGGTGAGCGCCCGGGCCCGCCGCACCGCCGGGCGGGGCACGGAGGCGGGCGGGGGGCCCCGGCGCGGGCAGGCTCAGCCCGCGCTCCGCCTGACTCAGACGCTTATCTCCCCGGGGCGCAGAGAGGCGCCAGCGGCATTTGCACCCGCCAGGCGGGTGACAGGCCCCGCAGGGGAGGCCGCTGCCCCGCGCCCGGCTCCCGGAGGTTCCCCGCTCCACTTCTCGTAATTTGCAAGAAGCAGCAGAGGGGACTGGGTTCCTGGAGTTCCCACTGTGTCCACAAGCTGGGCGTGGGATTGGGGATGCACCCAGCAGAAGACCCTCCAAAGTGGGCTGTACCTCTCTCACCCAGAGCTCCCAGTCTCCGGCTTGGGGAACCCCCACCCCCACCCGGGGAACCCCCACCCCCACCCCGCTTTAACCCGCTCCGCCTTTGGTGCTTACCTGCTGGGGGAGGGCGGGATGTGATCTGCCAAGATTTGGGAAGAATAAGTCCGAGATGTCCCTCTGGCAGTGGCAAAATCCCGACGTCCAAGCTGCGGTAAGAAACTAGAGGTGGCAAGGCCTCGAGCTGCTCCGCTTCAGTGTCACCAAGAAACCACTGAGTGGCCGGCTCTCCTTCCTCCGCTTTATAAGAGCGCAGGGGGCGGGGCCTGGGCTGCCCTCGCGCCCTCCCTTTCTTCCCTTGGGCGCGCGCTCTGCAATCGGGCGCGCGCATTGCTTGCCCGAGGGTACGGGCTTTGGGTGCGGGCGGGGTGGTGGGGTTGAGTTCTCTCAAACCTAGAAGGCTCGGAGATGAGCTCCAGGAGATCCGTGCGAGAACTGCCCGAGCCGACTCTCCCGGCACAGGGTTCAGACCTTAGGCCGGGCTGAAGTGAGCCTGTACAACCTCTTGGGGTCCTTACGCAGGACCTGTGCAGCCCAGAGTGTAAGGTCTCCTGACAGAACCGCATGCATGAGCCAGCGTTCGATACCACGCGGATGACCTGAACCCCGGACCTTGGGAGCTGTGGCCTCGAGTGGACCGCGCCCCCTGCCGGCTCGGCGTCTGACCTGGCCGCGACCCCAGACTCCCCCAGAGCCTCAGGGGCAGGGCACACACAGAACACAGCTGGGGAGGGGGGGGGCTTGCCAGCGGCTGCGACTCCGAGGTTCTGGGATGGACTAGCAAGATTTCGCAATAGGAGCAAGGCTCAGAAAGGCTGATTTGACGATTGGGATTTGGAGGGGGGAGTTATCTGAAGTTTCAGAATTTGCGTGCCTATTTGGAAATTTAGGAATAACCAAAATTAGGACGAAGAATAACCTTTCGTGTCCCCCCCCCCCATTGTAATCCAGTTATGCCTTATAAGGTTACAACCTGAAAGTTTGCCTGGCTGCCCTTGGAGCCTACATTCACCCCTTGTAAACGTGAGAATTTACTGCTAGGGAGCACACTAATGCTTCCCGAATGTTAATCGCTTTACAGTTTACAAAGCATGGCCATATCCTGATCTCCTTTGATCCTCACACCTACCCTTGAGTTAGATGAGGAAGGTAACACCAATTTTCTACTCGGTGAAACGAGAAAATTAAAATTCAGAGAGGGACACATTTGCCCAAGGTCACATCAAAGGCGGCAAGCATTCTTAGTGTCCCGGGCCCACTGGACTGGGGCTCGGTGTGAATTTTTCTAGGCTGGGGTCATCACGCCGTCAAGGGGGATAGAAGAGTCCATGCCCCCGCCCAAGAATTTATGCCTGTTCATGATGAATCACCCCCAAGCGTGTTTGTCACTCCTTTATGCTCTTCCATCACTGCTTCTTGACTTCACTTTCTTACTTAGCTTCTGGGGTGGAATGGGGTGAGGGGGGCGGTTGTACTCAGCCCCACTGGGCTCCTTACTTCTTGCTGGAGGGCTTCTCATGTCCTATCACCCACTACCCTGGATTTAGGTCCATGAAGTCCAGGGCCTAAGCTGAGAGGCAGAGGGTTCTGCTGGAAGATTGTGCATCAGCTTCTAAATCTCACACTGTGGCAATGCACTGCCTACATGGGCAAGTCACATCTATTCTATAATTTCCTCTTTTATAAACTGCCCCGGTAGATCCCTAAGCTTCCTACCTGCTCTGCCATACCCGTTCTGAGACTCAGTGCGCAGGCGGCTGGCACCGAAGCCTGAGGACCTTGCCTGCCTGGGCTGTGTACTGCTGGCTCAGCCACCTTTTCTCTCCGGGATTGACTGGTGGACATTGCACCCGGGGGAGGAACGGCCGCGCCGAAGTTATTCATTCTGAGGACCCTTCCCCGAGGAAGTCACCTGAGCGGACCTGAGCTCCAGCGGAGGGCGGGGGACAGATTCCGGGTTCTGGCTCGGGATCGGGACTCCGAGAGTCGGAGAGGTTCAGCGCAGCGCAGCTGGGTTCCAGACACGCCGCTGGCCGAAGGGAAGTCGCCACAGCAGACCGGGTCTGCGGCTAGACGGCCCGCACTGCAGAGAGCAGGTATTACCGCGCGCCCGCTCTGTTTCCAGGAGCCTCCCCAGTATAGCTTATTCTCTTTTTCTCGCGCGTGTCTCCTTTCTCATCGCTTCCTTTCAGTTCGTCCCCTGAGATTCAGACACTTCGCAGTGACCCTGGCCAGGACCGATCAGTCTTGTCTGAGGATGCGACCAGCTGGGTCCACGCCAAGACAGGTTTTTACTTTCATTTCCCCGGCGCGCTCCTTCGACTGCCGGGGAGGTCAAGGACAGCTGGGCGCCGGTCCGCAGCCAGGGAAGGTCCCCTGGTCTGGACTCGTTCCTTCCAGTTCCCACCAGCCCTGGAGGGTTCGATCTGCAGGGGACTCTTTAGCTGTACCTCGTGGCTTCCTCGCTGTGTCCTTCAGGGGAGCCCTGGTTCCAGCGGGGAGGAGGGATGGACGCGATCAGGGTCGGATGCAGACTGAGCTCTCACTCCTGCAAGACCGCAAAGTGTGCTCTTCTTGGTGCAGACTTCTTTTTGAGCTGCTGGAAGCTTCAACAAGTAAACCCAGTCCACGAGTGGAGACTCCGACGGGCTCCAGTGCCTACGCCAGCGGCGTGGCGACCTTGCCAGGAATTCCTACCTGAGAGCCTTTGCCAAGCGCCTTTTCAGCCCAGGTGCGCCTTGTGGTTCTGGCACTTAGAGGTCTGAAGCTTGAGAACTCCGTCAATCCTTTCTTTAAGCAAAGCCCTGGGTTGGCAGCTGGAAATTTGGCTAGAACATTGGTACCTCGGAAAATGTGTGTGTGTGTGTGTGTGTGTGTGTGTGTGTGTGTGTGTGTGTGAGTGTACACACATGCGCGCCCACGCGTGTCCACGACAAGGACCGGAGGGTACCCAAAGTGTCGTGGAGTATAAGTTGAAAAAAAGATATAAAGTTTTCCAAATGTTGACATCTATTTTTTCCGTGGGGTACTTTGGGTTTGTTTACTTACTGGTTAAAGGGGAAAAATAAATGACTAGGATGCTTTCTCGGCTAAATATCGGATCTAGACGGAAACAAGACCGCTGGAGTTCTGTTTCTGGTGATTTGTTAACCTGGGGTTTCATCCATCCAAGTTGCAGTGATTGTAGATACACACTGAGTACAAGGAAGGAAGGAAGGAAGGAAGTGAAGGAAGAAACATCTTCAAAATCTCACTGGCAAGAGAAGTGAAAGAAACAAAAGAAAAAAATCCTGGTTAATGAAGATCCACTTTTTTTTTGTTTGCGCCCGAGAATTTTCAAAGGGTAAGATTGTAAATAAACCCCCAAAGTACTGTAAAAAAAAATGTGTGTCCTGACATCATATATGCAGACATACAAATATGCTGAAGCCATGCTGTATTATAGTGTCTCAACTTCTTCACATTCCAGCTGAATTATTTTTAGGCCTTATTAAATCCAAACCTTATTCTTAGTAATGTTTGGAGTTTTAAAAAATTTGTGGTGGTGGTTTCTCAGCTAACATGTGGACACAATCCATAAAGCCCAGCGTGACCACACTCAGGTCATGAAGAAAAGACCTGAGAAACAATAAGTAATATTAATAATGTTAATAAGACTAACTAAACTTGAATAGTTAAGTGCACTGCCAATAATTATCTCTGATACCTCTTTTTTCAAACAGGAAATTTTACAATGCATCTATTATTCATATGGCTCAAAATGCCTCTGCTTGTCTTGTTTACCAAGTCCATTTGAAAACAAGTTTCAAGAAGCATCTGGGAGTCATAACACCAAATAGTTTAGAGAAAAAACCCAATCAGCTTCTTGGATTTAGTCACTCACAGGAAGAGGTAAAGCAGGATACTAAGCTCAAGGCATTTTTTTTTTTGGGGGGGGAACTCTCTCACTTCTGTAACGAGCTAATAAAATATAGAGCCTTTCCAGAAAAAAAATCTGCATATATATATAAACCAATTTAAGTATAAAATAAGTATAACATTTCAGAATATTGACCAAGTAAAGAATGCTGACACAGGAGTTCCCGTTGTGGTGCAGTGGGTTAGGGATCCGACTGCAGCAGCTTGGGTCACTGTGCAAGCGGGAGTTCGATCCCAAGCCCTGCTCAGTGGGTTAAGGATCTAGTGTTGCTGTAGCTGTGGCTCAGATTCTATCCCTGGCCTGAGAACTTCCATAACCTGTGGGTGTGGCCAAAAAAAAAAAAAAAAAAAAAGAATAAAAAGAACTGTTTCTATAGCATTAACTTCTGTTTTGCAGCAGTGGAGGTAAAGAGGACAGTTAACCTCTTCTTTTTTTTGTCTTTTTGCCTTATCTAGAGCCGCACCCGTGGCATATGGAGGTTGTTCCCAGGCTAGGGGTCTAACAGGAGCTGTAGCCACCAGGCTTCGCCACAGCCACAGCCACGCGGGATCCGAGCCACGTCTGCAACCTACAGCACAGCTCATGGCAACGCCGGATCCTTAACCCACTGAGCAAGGCCAGGGATCGAACCCGCAACCTCATGGTTCCTAGTCGGATTCGTTAACCACTGAGCCACGAAGGGAACTCCTTAACCTCTCTCTTTTTAGGACATAATGCTTTTGCTGCCTCGTTTTTTTGTGCTCCTCACAAAACAGATGGACAGAAAAAATCAGTCCTTTGTATGTGATAAAGCCAGAAGACAAACCTTCCCGAAGCTTAAAGAATATAAGTTGCTACAGGACAAAGAAGGGAAGAGAATATAGTTAACATACAGAAGCTTCTTATACCAGCAGCTATAAGAACAAGATTCTGATATGACTTCAACAGAAACTTACTACCGGTGGCACATGTATGGCATTAATAAGAGGTGATTAAATCATTCGGGGTTGATGGAGCTATTATCATGCTGCCTGCCCCCAGGTAGGAATACCGAACTATCAGATTAGAATGAGTGGAATGAATCAGTTCTGATGTATGGGCCTACATGAATTGAAAGTTCATTTATTCCTTCAAATATTTACTGAGCATGAATTACGTGTCTAGTTCTGTGCTAAGCTCTGTCAACACAATAATCAGCAATGCAAGCATCATTCTTTTTTTAATTACTTAAGGAATTTTATTATATTTATAGATGTAAGACAATCATCACAACCAAATTTTTATAACATTTCCATCCCAAACCCTCAGTGCATCCTCCCACCCCCCAAAGCAAGCATCTCTTGCCCTCAGTAAGCTTACAACATGGCAGGGCAGCCAAACAAATCCTCACAGGAATAAATACATGATTATAAACTGTGGTAAGTGTGCCAAAGGAAAAGCAAGATTAGGGGAACCTTTTTTTTGTTTGTTTTGTTTTTTGTTTTTTAGGGCTGAACCGGCAGCATATGGAAGTTCCCAGGCTAGGGGTCTAATCGGAGCTACAGCTGCTGGCCTACACCACAGCCACAGCAACGCCAGATCCAAGCTGTGTCTGCGATCTACACCACAGCTCACGGCAATGCCAGATCCTTAACCCACTGAGCACGGCCAGGGATCGAACCCATAGCCTCATGATTCCTAGTCATATTCGTTTCCGCTGTGTCATGGCGGAAACTCTGAACCTAATGTTTTAAATGGAGGGAACATCATGTGCAAATACTTAGTGATGAGAAAGAACTTCGTACGTTAGAGAAAATGAAAGGAGGCTACTGTGGTTGAAACGTATTGAGTAAAGGAGAAGAGAAGCATGAAATGAGATTAAGGAGGTCATCACAGTTGGGGGAAATAGAATACGGTGAAGGTTTTGCATTTAATTCATCACGACTTGGTAAATTATTGACAGGTTTGGAGATAGGAGAGATAAGATCTAATGTACATTTATTTAAAAGATCACTGTGGGAGTTCCTGTCATGACTCAGTGGAAACGAATCTGACTAGTATCCATGAGGACACAGGTTCGATCCTCGGCCTTGCTCGACGAGTTAAGGATCCTGTGTTGCTGTGAGCTTTGGTGTAGGGTACAGACATGGATTGGATCCTGTGTTACTATGGCTGTGGCTTGGCCAGCAGCTGTATCTCTGATTCGACCCCTAGCCTGGGAACCTCCACATGCCAAGGGTGCGGCCCTAAAAAGAAAAAATAAAATAAAATAAAATATCACTGTGGCTATTGAATGTGATGGATGGATTAGGGAGGAGCAGTGCAGTGGTGTTGCCCTGGACAGATTACACAGGGCCTCATGTTTGGTTCAATATTCTGCTTGTTGCTGTTTTGAAATTCTTTCTTTCCTTTTTTTCCTTTTTTCTTTTTATGGCTGTACCTGTGGCCTATCTGAGGCGAATCTGTGACCTACACCACAGCTTACGGCAAAGCAGGATCCTTAACTCACTGATCAAGGCCAGGGATCAATCCTACATCCTCATAGATACTAGTCAGGTTCTTAAACCTCCTGAGCCACAATGGGAACGCCTGTTTTGAAATTCATGATAACTTTTTTTTTTTTGTCTTTTTGCCTTTTCTAGGGCCGCACTTGTGGCATATGGAGGTTCCCAGGCTAGGGGTCTAACAGGAGCTGTAGCTGTCGGCCTTCGCCACAGCCTCAGCCACACGGGATCCGAGCCGTGTCTGCAACCTACACCACAGCTCACGGCAACGCTGGATCCTTAACCCACTGAGCAAGGCCAGGGATCAAACCTGCAACCTCATGGTTCTTAGTCGGATTCGTTAACCACTGAGCCACACCTGGAACTCCCATGATAACTTTTAAACAGAGAGAATCCTACCTTAGCATTTTGCTTTGGGCTCTGCAAATTATGTAGCCAGTCCCACTCACCAAATAAATAGGCACTCTAAGTAAAAGCAGCCTGCAGTCTCTCACAGCACCTATTGATACCACGGTTGCTAATGTCAGGGGTACTTCATATGAGTGTCAATTCAATTATTCATATAATCACACATGTGAAAGCAATTGCAATATAATTTTTTTTTTGTCTTTTTAGGGCATCAACCTTGGCACATGGAGGTTCCCAGGCCAGGGGTCCAACTGGAGCCACAGCAACACAGGATCTGAGCCATGTCTGTGACCTACACCATAGCTCACAGCAATGCCAGATCCTCAACCCACTGAGCGAGGTCAGGGATGCAAGCCGCATCCTCATGGATAGTAGTCGGGTTCATTAACCACTGAGCCAGGATGGGAACTCCCCGGACAATTTCCACTAGCCATCTCTGAAGCCTAAAATACACCTCAAACAGACAGTCAGGGTAGAAACAGCGTGTTTCCTATACAGATTTAATTTGAAGACAGGGCTCATAATCTACTTACTGTCCTGAAGCTGTACCTACTTGGAAAGTCTTGAACCAACCAAGGAAGCAGGGAAACCATTAGGAAGCTATTCCCATGGTCAAGGTGGAAAGCGATAGTAGCTCAGACTAGGGGAGTGGCAGTGAGTGGGGGCGAGAAGGCTCCAGATTCAGGAAGCAGGATCAACGGGACTGAGTGATGGATGTGGGGCTCAGAGTGGGGCAGGTATGAAGGGTAGCAATCATTCGGTTTGGCCCACTTGGGCCACTGCGTGGATGGAGATGTGGCAATGAGTCAGGGAATTTTCTAGAGCAGCTGCTTAGTCCCTTTGTTACTGGACGGTAGAGACCATGTGAAGTAGCCCTAACCCTGCCTGCAGGGTTTGGTCAAGGCAAACTCTCATATTGCCTTTCTGAACTGCGGTGGCTGACCACAGGAAGCCTTTGAGATGACTGTACAGATCAACCGCTACACCACGACAGCCCGCTGAATCCGAGAGCAGCGGGCTGATAATTCTTGCTCACTAGTCGTCAGCTCCTTTTTGTCTTCCAAAGCGTAAACAAAAAAGGCATTTGGCGAGTTCCCGTCGTGGCTCAGCAGTTAACGAATCCGACTAAGACGTTGCGGGTTCGATCCCTGGCCTTGCTCAGTGGGTTAAGGATCCGGCGTTGCCGTGAGCGGTGGTGTAGGTTGCAGACGCGGCTCGGATCCCGCGTTGCTGTGGCTGTGGCGAAGGCCGGCGGCTACAGCTCCTGTTAGACTCCTAGCCTGGGAACCTCCATATACCGCAGGTGCGGCCCTAGATAAGGCAAAAAGACAAAAAAAAGGCATTTGCTGCGTATACATCACCACTGTGTTGCATGGTTCTTCCTCCCTTCTTGCTACTGCCAGGCTTTTGTGAAACAACCAGTCTGGATTGCTCCCTCACTCTTTGGAGAAAGGTGATTGTGGTTATCGCGGGGGATGGCCTGGCCTTCAGCCAACCTCAGTAATCAAGCTGTCTTGTCGAGGCTTATCAGTTTCAGCAGACTGGCAGCTGTTGGCTGAGAAGCAAAGCACAGTTTCAGTGTACGCTAAACATGTTCATGTGTGTATACAAACACAGAGTGTCTTTCTACATGTACCTGGGGTATGTCAAAATCCCTGTGCGACAAAACACCCACTTGCACGCATCTGGCAGCCTGCCTATGACCTAACAGACAGAATAGGTCTAAATATAAATAGCATCTGATTCAAGGCTTGAAAACAGATGAGATTTGATTTAAACAAACAAGCAAAAAAATTAATTAAACCAAAGTTAAAATGATTAAAATTAAAAAGTTAAAATAATTAAACCAGGAAACTTCCATGTGGTACAATGGGTTAAGGATTCAGTATTGTTATAACTGTGGCACAGGCTGCAACTGTGGCGTGGGTTTGATCCCTGACCTGGGAACTTCCACGTGCCAAAAAACAAAAAACAAAAATCCCTAAACCCCAAACAAAAAACAAACCTATTTGATTATCTGTATAAAATAAAAAACAACATATTTAAAAAGTAAAATAGGACCCCCCCCACCTCATGTCTTATACAAAAATTAACTTAGGGAGTTCACTGGTAGCCTAGAAATTATGGACTCGTTGTCATAGCTGTTGCTAGGGTTACTATTGTGGCTTGGGTTTGATCTCTGACTTGGGAATTTCTACATGCTACGGTCTTGACCGAAAAAAAAAGTTAACTCAAAATGGGTCTATGGCCTAAAACAAGAGTAAACTATGAAAATCTTAGAAGAAAACATAGGAGCAAAATTGTTGACCTTGGGTTTGGCAACAGATTCTTAGCTACAACACCAAAGCATAGGAAAAAAAGAAAAGATAGATACATTTGATTTCATATGATATATACATGCAATGGAATATTACACAGCCATGAAAAAGAGTGCAGTACTAATACGTGCTACATCATAGATCAACCTGGAAAACATACTAACTGAAAGAATCCAGACATAAAATGTCACAATGTGTGATTATATTTATAGCACTTTTCCATACTAGGTCAATCCACAGCAACAGAAACAAAGTTGGTAGTTATCTGAGGCTGGGGGAGGGGAAAATGGAGTGACAGCTCCATGAGTGTGGGGTTTTCTTTTAGGTGATAAAAATACACGGAACTAGATGGAGGAGTAGTTGCACAACATTGCGAATGTACTAACTACTGAATCATACACTTTAAAATAGTTATTTTATGATATGTGAATTCCACTTAAAAATAAAATGGAGAAGGAACATCATGGCTGCCTTAAAAAGCAGAAAGGTTATCACACAAAGGTAGATTTTATTTTTTTCTGGGTATTTCCATAGAGCAAAATAGGAAGTTACAGGACAACCTTGACATAATAAGGAAGAACTTTCTAACAATAGGGTTGTTAAACAGTGGAATGAGCTGTCTCCCAAAGAAGTGTAATTACTCTTTACCGAAAATGATCCAGTTGGACAATGAGCTCCCAGGGAAGTTATAGAGAGAATTCATAGCTGAGGTGTGACTGAAGCTTTTTCAGTTTAATTATTTTCAAGAGTAATTGGTTATCTCCCCTATATCTCTGCAATGGCTGATTCAGTTTAGCCATAAGCAATTTGCAAGTGAACTCCCAGAGTTCAAGTACTGCTTCCAGAGAGTTTCGGTTCTTCTGCTGCAGCCCAACCCTCTCAAACTGTAAGTGAAAAAAGTGCCACACAGAAAGAGGAAATGATCAATGAGAGCAAACTTTCAGCAGCTGAGATACCAAATCTCTGAACTCTCAGTTCAGAGTTCGAGCCACTGCAGCTTCCTGCTGGTAGTTGGGTCAATTGTATGCTCTTGCATTAAACATACTTTTTTTTTTTTTTAGGGCTGCACCTCGGCATATGGAGGTTTACAGGCCAGAGGTTGAATCAGAGCTGTAGCTGCTGGCCTACGTCACAGCAACGCAGGAACTGACCGGTGTCTGCGACCTACACCACAGCTCACCGAAACACAGAATCCTTAATCCACTGAGCCAGGCCAGGGGTCAAACCTGCGTCCTCATGGATGCTAGTCAGATTCGTTTCCACTGAGCCAGGACAGGAACGCCATCATTAGAGGTATTTGTTAAAGCACTTAACAGACACTTTATCAAGTGTCTGGTAAATGGTAAGAGTTAAATCCTCAGTAATTAGTGGAGTTCCTATCATGGCGCAGCAGAAAAGAATCCGACTAGGAACCATGAGGTTGCCGGTGGGATCCCTGGCTTGACTCAGTGGGTTGAGGATCCCGCGTTGCCTGAGCTCAGCTGTAGGTTGCACACGTGGCTCGAATCTGGCGTTGCTGTGGCTGTGGCTCGCAGCTGTAGCTCCGATTTAGACCCCTAGCCTGGAACCTCCACATGCCCCTAGTGCAGCCCTAACAAACAAACAAACAAACAAACAAATAAATAAAATAAAATAATTAGTGATAATGAAGAACAAAGATTATCACATTTGCAAACCATGGAGATTCTCAAAACTTCATTCAGTCTACCACTTGTAACATATCCTGCTACTAAAACTTCATGAGATACAGAGCACAAAGCAAGCTCATCTGGGTACTTGACTAGCCAAATTCCAAACGATCAATAAGAGGTGCCGGTAAAAAAGAAAGCGACCTAGGTAATTCCTAGATTGGATGATGTGCTGCATTAATTCATTTTGATTGCATTGTTTGAACAAGGAAGTTAGAAGTCACCACCTGCTTCGGCCGCAAGAGCCCTGGAACTGCTGAAAGGAGCGAAAGCCTAGGCAGAAAGGGCTCCCCTGGGAGAGACAAGCCGCCGCCTCCTCCTCCTCCTCCTCCTCCTCCTCCCTCGGACTCCGCTGTCCCAGGGCAGCTCAGGAGGATCCCGGGGATGCCGCGTTCTTCGGAGGAATCCAGCCTCCCCAGGCGCTCCGAGGGAAGCCCAGGCCAACCGCCCCCAGCCCACCCAGCACTAAAGCACGAGGCGCCTCTGAAGATTGCGCAAAAGCCTCTCCCTCCTCCGCCTGCTCGGTGGCATGTTCCTAAAATTCCCATCTGCACAACATAAACAGGAAACGTGCAGCAAAAGCCCTGGCGGTGCAAATTCCACGCTTCCAGTCGAGGGCGGGAGAATCTCATCTTGGGAAGGGAGGTGGCGGGGGGGGGGGAGGCAAAGCAGCAAACTTGCCAAGTCACCCCTAAACCATCCTTGTCTCCTCTTCCCAGACCCTGAAAGAGTGGAGAAGGCGGAAGGACACCCTGCTTTTAGGGAAAATAAGGGAGGAGAAGGTGGAACGCGAAGGGGCAGCCAGGCCTCGAAGGGAACCGCTCCGAGCGGCTGGGGTGGTAGCGCGAGGTGGCAGTCGGCCCGGCAGCCCACTCCCCAAACCCCGGAGGTCACGGCCGCCCAACGAAGGGTGGGGGTGGGCCCTCCGCTCGGGCTCGGGCTACGGAGCCGGCGCGGGTGGGGGCGGGGAGGAGCGGGCGCAGAGCGCGGCGCAGGCGCAGAGCACGCCTCGGTTGTCAAACATGGCTGAAGTGCCGCCGCTGCAGCTACTGCCGCTGCAGCGAAAATGCTGAGGCCTCCCGGGCCTGGTGGGCGGCGGCGGCGAGGGCGGCGACGGGCACCCGCTTCCCCGGCGCGGCGGCTGCGGCGGCCATGGCCCGGCTGGCCGACTACTTCATCGTAGTAGGCTACGACCACGAGAAGCCAGGTAAGGGTGTGGGGCGGGCGCCGCCCCCGGGCCTCCCCGCCTCCGTCCCCCACCCCCAAACCCTCCCCGCGGCTGCTGTCCGGTGGGCTCTGCGGGGCCGGGCGTCGAGGTCGGGAGGCTGGGAGGGCCGGGCCCGACAGGGCCCCGGCGGCGCGGGCTCTCGGCGTCCGGCCTGCCTGGCTGGGCTGAGGCTCGCGGTGGGCGTGAGGAACCGGCACGAGGGGGTGGGGAGGAGGAGGTGGAGGCCGCGTCCACCCGGCCCGGGGCGGCCCAGCTGGGGTGCATCCGGGTGCCGAGACCCTCGCTCCGGAGGGGCCCGGGTACCAGAGGCAGCGCTTCGGTGCCGGCGGGATTGGGCTAGGACCGCTGGGCTGGGAGGGCGGGAGCCGACTGTTCTTTGGGGATAAACTTCTGCCCAGCAACCTGAGTGAGTAACGAGTGACGCAGGGGGCTGTCCTCTCCAAAAGGAAGTGCTGAGAGTCCGCTGCTACCTCCCCCCTGCGCTGGTAGGGGCCGGTCTAGTTACGGGGCCGGTGAACGTCTCGTACCCAGGAAGGAGAAAGGGTCCATGAACTTCTGAACATTTCTAGGAAACGCTCCCTTTTCTTTCAGGACAAACGTGACGGTCATTTCAGAATGATTCGGAACACTGTCTTTTAAGTAAGGACGGTCAGCAGATCGCTGAAGGGGACCTGGTTTTCCTGTAATGGATGTTTTAAGTGTTCTTGTCATTCATCGCAAAGTTTTCCTCATAGGAAACAATCTGGCCAAATGCATTGCATTTTAATTGGCTTTCCACAACTTAAGAGAATTCAGGATTTTTGCACGTTTATTTGTGTATTTGTAGTCCTTTGTATCACTGTATAGCTAAGCACAATGTAATACATTGCCTTGGGGAAGCACATCTTAGATCAGGCTATCTCTGAAATACATTTTCGAGGAATTTCAGGTTATCACCTAGACAGTCCCTTCGTTTTTCAGAGGAGATGCTGAGATTGTGTTTTGCTGATAGTTACAGCATTTGTAGAGTCAGAATACAATTGTTCTACCCACTCTTGGTCAGCTGCCCCTTTGACTGTTCCTCTCCTTTTGTGGGAACCTTTTATGTCTTTAGTCTTTCAGCACTCTTCACCTGACTGAGGTTAACAAAAGAAAGGATTGCACTGTATTTAAAGTATTTTCTGGCTCCCAACATTTTGTTGCCTTTCAGTAATTTTGCAGAGTGTGCTCTTTCCAACCAAGATTAACAATGTGGAGAATCGCAGTTTATTTTTAACATTATTTCATGTTAATCGGCATTGTTTTTTTCTCTTTTAAAAAAATTGAAACAATCACAAACTTGTAGAAAACGTGCAAGTACAGTACAAAGAACTTTTTTTCTCCCAGAGCCATTTGAGAAGTTGCTGACCTGATGCCCGCCCTATCACCCCAGAATGCTTTAGTGTGTATTTTCTACAAATGAGGATATTCCCCCCCACGTAATCACAGTTATCAAAATCAGGAAATGGGAGTTCCCGTCGTGGCTCAGTGGTTAATGAATCCGACTAAGAATCATGAGATTGCGGGTTCGATCCCTGGCCTTGCTCAGAGGATTAAGGGTCCGGGGTTGCGGTGAGCTGTGGTGTAGGTCGCAGACGTGGCTCGGATCCCGCGTTGCTGTGGCTGTGGCGAAGGCCAGCAGCTACAGCTCCTGTTAGACCCCTAGCCTGGGAACCTCCATAGGCTGCAGCCCTAGATAAGGCAAAAAGACCAAAAAAAAAAAAAAAAAACCCAGGAAATTAACACTGGCCTACTACTTCATCTAGTTCTCAGACTCGTTCAAGTTTTGATGATTATGCCATTAATCTCTTTACTGGCAAAAGGATCCAGCTCAGAATTATGTATTGCATTTATTTGTCATAAGACAGTCCCATCAGAGGTGGCTTTTGAGTTCAGCTGACCTTTAGGAGTTTGCTGCTTGCATACTTATTCTTGATGTTGATGAATTTCGAGTTTTCATTTACTTTCAATACATTTTTTGGCCATCTGCTGCATGACTTCTTCAAGCTGAAACGATTCCTTCACCTTCTCTTGACTCTCATAATCTTTTTTTTTTTTTTTTTTTT
>PVHT021183666.1:36157496-36210448 GCA_004024745.2 Catagonus wagneri
TTTTTTTTTTTTTTTTTTTTTTTGCTTTTTAGGGCCGCACCCGTGGCATATGGAGCATTCCAGGCTAGGGGTCGAATCAGAGCTACAGGTACCAGCCTGCGCCACAGCTCACGGCAACGCCAGGTCATTAACCCACTGAGCGAGGCCAGGGATCAAACCCGCAACCTCATAGTTCCTAGTCGGATTCATTAACCGCTGCACCACGACGGGAACTCCTGTAATACTCCTTTCTAACAGTTTTGTCCTTAATATATTTACTTCTTTGTCCAGTTCGTCTTTGCCATCACCCCCTCCTCTCCTGGATGCTTTTTTCTCTTTGCCAGGCTCGGATTCTTCATTTTATCTTCTGTTCCCCTACCCTCTTTCAGGGTCTGACAGCCTAGATGAGAATGACCCAATGCAGGGACACCCTCCTCAGCCTGCTCTGGCTCCTTATGTCTGCTTCCCCACTGTTTTGTGGATTTACTTCTTAGCCCTCTTAGCCCCTGACACCCGATATTGGGCTGCTCCCATGTGAAGGGCGGTGACCTGCTCCATTTGTACCCACCACCCCATGCCAGGTCGCCCCTCTGCTTTGACACTCCTTGGAGAGATTGGACTTTGACTGAACTCGTTTGGCCCTTCCTCCCCATGTGGACCATGTCCTTTTTTTCTCTTGGGCTCTGACAACCCTTACCCAGCCCCAGGGCTGGAATGACTCTTCTCCATCCCACAGCAGGGAAGTTTTTTTTTTTTTTTTTTTTTGGTAAGTAACAAAATCCAGAAGCTTTTATAAATTGTAGAATCTCCAGAGTTCCTGTTGTGGCTCAGCGGGTAAAGAAACTAACATAGTGTCCATGAGGATTTGGGTTCAGTCCCTGGCTTTGTGCAATGGGTTCAGCATCTGGCATTGCCACAAGCTATGGTGTAGGTCGCAGATGCAGCTTGGATCTGGTGTGGTTGTGGCTGTGGCTGTGGCATAGGCCTGCAGCTGCAGCTCTGATTTGACCCCTAGCTCAGGAACTCCTCACATCTATTTTAAAGTTGAGCTGAAAGAAAAAAAACAATCCTGTCCTTTGAAAAATTACTTTTTTTTAAAAAAAGAAATTTTATTGGAGTATAGTTAGTTTCCAGTATACAGCAGAGTAAATCAGTATATACATATACAAATATCCATTTCTTTTCAGATTCGGTTTCCTGTATAGGTTATTACACAGTATTGAGTAGTGGATTATTCTGTGCTATGCAGTAGGGTGTTACTTATCTATTTTATATATAGCAGGGGTGTACATGTCAATCCCAATGCCGTAATTTATCCCTCCTGCTCCACGTTTCCACTTTGGTAACCACGAATTTGGTTTCAGAATCTTTTCTCCTATTTCTGTTTTTATGTTCTTTTGTATCATTTTTTGGTTAGACTCCGCATATTAGTGATCTCATGTGATATTTATCTTTCTCTGAGAGCGACACTCTGTATCACTTAGTATGATAATTTCTAAATCCATCCATGTTGCTGCAAATGGCATCGTTTCATTCTTTTTATGGCTGAGTGATATTGTGTATATGTGCCACATCTTCTCTACCCAGTCCTCTGTTGATGGACATTGAGGTCGTTTTCATGTCTTGCGTATTGTAAATAGGGCTGCAGTGAACATTGGGGTGCATGTATCTTTTCAAAATACGTTTTTCTTCGGATATATGCCGGGGAATGGGATTCCTGGATCATATGGTAGTTCTATATTTAGTTTTTTAAGGAATCTCCATATGTTCTTCATAGTGGTTGCATCAGCTTACGTTCCCATCAGCCGTGTAGGAGGGTTCCCTTTTCTCCATACTCTCTTCAGCATTTATTGTTTGTAGATTTTTTGATGATGGCAATTCTGACTGGTGTCAGGTGATACCTCATTATAGTTTTGATATGCATTTCTCTAATAATTAGTGATGTGGAGCATCTTTTTTTTGCCATCTTTTTTCTTTGGAGAAATGTCTGTTTTGGTCTTCTGTCCATTTTTTGATTGTTTTTTTTTTTTTATATCAAGCTGCATGAGTTGTTGGTATATTTTGGAGATTAATCCCTTGTCGCTGCTTCCTTTGCAAATATTTTCTTCCATTCCATGGGTTGTCTTTTCATTTTGTGTATGATTTCTTTTGCTGTGCAAAAGCTTTTAAGTTTGATTAGATCCCATTTGTTTATTTTTGTTTTTATTTTCAGTACTGTAGGAGGGGGATCAGGAAAGATATTGCTGAGCTTTATGTCAAAGTGTGTTCTGCCTATGTTTTCCTCTAAGAGTTTTATAGTATCTGGTCGTATGTTTAGGTCTTTAATCCATTTTTAGTTTATTTTTGTGCATGGTGTTAGAGAGTGTTTGGATTTCATTCTTGTACATGTTACTGTCCCAGTTTTCACAGCACCATTTATTGAAGAGGCTGTCTTTTCTCCATTGTCTATTCTAGCCTCCTTTGTCATAGATTAATTGACCATAGGTGTGTGGGTGAAAAATTACTTTTATAAACTAGAAAAAATAGTTAATCTGAATAAGATGGTAGATTGTATTAAGTCAATATCCTGGTATTGACGTTATACTATAATTTTATAAGATGTTATCATTGGGGGACACTGGGTAAAGAGGAATGGGATTTCTGTATTATTTCTTACAGTTGTCTCAAAATAAAAAAGTTTAGTTGAGATAAGCTATAAGAAAGTTAAAAAAGATGCCCACTATAACCTTATTTTTTCCTTAACATTGATGACATAAGTAAAGGTTACTCTATAAAATTCCAGAAAAACATACTCTTTGACGGCTAAATTGTTACATTTTATGGGTATAATAGTAATAATAATGAGTGTTATAACTTAATCAGTCACTTTATTATTGAATATTTAACTTGTTTGCAGTTTTATGCTTTTCTAAGTACTGCTGTAATGCTGAAGAGAACATACCTTGAAAATCACTGATTTTTTTATGACAAAGTTGATTTTGATAATTTGTGGTTTTGTGTGTGTGTGTGTGTGTTTTAAAATGGCTGCACCTGTGGCATATGGAAGTTCCTAGGCTAGGGGTCGAATTGGAGCTGCAGCTGCCGGCCTACACCACAGCCACAGCACTGCTGGCTGGATTCCCGCCACATCTGTGACCTTTGCTGCAGTTTGTAGCAACCCTGGATCCTTAACCGACTGAGCAAGCCCAGGGATTGAACCTGCATCCTCACAGACGCTATATTGGGTTCTTAACCTGCTGAGCCATGATGGGGACTCCTTTGTTATTGTTTTTGGCCATGCCTGTAGCATGTGGAAATTCCTGGGCCAGGAATCAAACCTGTGCCACAGCAGTGACCCGAGCCACTCTTGTGACAGCGCTGGATCTTTAATCTCTCTGAGCCACATGGGAACTACTGATTTTGACAATTTGAAATTAAGACTTTATTTTCCAAACTTTGCACATGTATTATGTCATAAAAGTGAGGAAATTTCATTTGTTTTTAGTAGTTCCTTAGCCAACTATATTTTTTTAGCCAACTATATTTTTCTTATAGTTTTTACTTTCTTATACTTTGAGATTTTTTTGCAAAAAAATTGATAGTGACCATATAGGTTAATTCACCTGTACACTCTTACTTTTTTCTTTTTGTTTACCTTTGCTGTCCATTAATGCATTTAGAATTTTAATCCATTTATCTAGATGGTATTTAACCTGGAGTCAGCTAGCGTAGTAATTTGAGGTTCTAGCATTCCTTTTTTTTTTTTTTGTATTTTTAGGTTTGCGTCCACCACATACAGAAATTCCCGGGCTAGGGATCAAATTGGAGCTGCAGCTGCCAGCATACACCACAGCCACAGCCACAGAAGATCTGAGCTGTGTTTGTGATCTACAGCACAGCTCACAGCAACACCAGATCCTTTAACCCACTGAGCGAAGCCAGGGGTCGAACCTGAGTCCTCATGGTTAATAGATTCGTTACCAAGTGGAGTCATGGCGGGAACTCCACTTCTTGCATTCTTTCATATCAACCTGCTTAAGCATATTAGAGAAGGCATTAGAAATATTTCCTGGGCACTTCATCAGGAATGTTTAAGCAGTACAAGTGAGATATGCTAAAAGGTAAATTTATGAATAATACGAAGTGTCATATTTTGAGACATTTAAAACGCTGATAATTGTTTATTATTGAACCATTGTAATTCATAGTCAGCTTGGGTCCTGTGCTTCTCCATTCTATAGTGAGGTAGTTGGGGTTTCTTGGTTGCTCTTTGTTGCCACTTGTCAAGAACCATTTGGGATTCATTGATTTAACAACTATTTATTACTTTCCAGGCATTGTGCTAATTATTGGAACAAAAATAAATGAGTAAGAAGTAAGATTCCATTGCTAACTTAGTCATTAATGGAGGCAGTCTTGAAATAATTAGTAACAAATGAAGAAGATGGATCCACTTTACTCAGGGAGAGAAAAGGCTTCTTATGAGAGATGATGTTTAAACAAGTTATGCAGGATGAATAGGCATTTGCCAGGTGGAAAAAGGGGTAGAAGAGATTATAGGCAGAGAGAAAAACACATAACAGTGTGAAATATCTTTTTGCAGGAACAGAAAGAAGCGTAGCGTAGATGGGAATTGAAGTAAGCTTTGATGCTGGAGTGGGTTGGGGTCAGATTATGGAACGTTCTGTGTGTATTAGCTATGGAATTTAGCCTTGACTCTGTAGACAGTGGGGTCTCTTGAAAAGTGGAGGTTCTTGGAAAGCAAGAAACAACATAGAAATGTGACTCAAATGACAATGGATTGGAGGGAGAAAGACCAATGTAAAAAAATGCAGGAGCTTTTACAGTGGGAATAGAAAGGAAGGTATGGATTCTAGAGAAATTTGAAAGTTCAAATTCACAAAATTTAGTGAATGTGAAAAATGAAGGGGAAAGAGTAGTTGAGGGCAACAGTTTCTAGCCTGGGTGATCGGATAGGTGATGACGCTGTAAATGCAGAGAGGGAATTTAGGAGAAGAAATGAATTTGGATGTGGAAAAGAAATGCTGAGTTTAGTTTTGGATGTGTTGAATTAAACCTGCCTGCCTATAAGCATTTAGGTGTTTAGATGTGTTGGTCAGGAGGTTAGGAGAGAAGTCGTGATTAGAAATTTAGTTTGGCAATTACCCGTGAGCCAGCTGGTTGTCAAAAATGAAGAAAAAAAACCGAGATTGTTCAGGAGATGTATAGAGTGAGAAGAGGAGTGGCGTAAGAGAAAATTCAATATTCAAGAGGTAGACAGAAGAGCAGCCAGGAAACTGAATAGGAGTGGTGAGACGTATTGTAAGAGAACCGAGTTTGAGTGCTATCATGGAAACCCTGCATGTTTTGAGGGTGAGGAAATGATGAATAAATGTGAAATGCTCTGAAGATGTCATGTATAATGACTGAAAATAGTGTCTTAGTCTGTTTGGGCTGCTATAACAAATTACCATAGACTGAGTGGCCGAAACAGCATTTATTTCTCACCATCCTGGAGGCTGGGAAATCTAAGATCAAGGCACAGGCAGATTCAGGGTCTCATTAGGGCTTGCTTCCTGGCTCATAGATGGCCGTCTTCTCGCTGTGTCCTCATATAGTGGAAGGGGCAAGGGAGCTCTCTGGGGTCTCTTTGATAAGGCACTAACCCCATTAATGAGAACTCTGCCCTCATAACCTGCTCACCTCCAAATACTACCACATCACTTTGGCCCCACCTCCAAATGCTACCACGTGGGAGATTAGATTTCAACAGATGCATTTTTGTGGAGGAGACACAGACCTTCTCTGTCTATGACAAAGAAACTCATAGACTTGATGATTAGGATAGTGAGTTTAGAACATTACAGTAGAGTCCTGGGAGGCCAAAGCCAGTTTGATAAATGCATGTCCCAAGTAATATGCTGTATAAATCTTATAAAGTCTGATTTTTTAAAAAGTTAAAGTATAGGAATTCTGGTCATGACTCAGTGGTTAATGAACCCGACTAGTACTCATGAGAATGCAGGTTTGATCCCTGGCTCAGTGGGTTAAGGATCCAGTGTTGCCCTGAGCTGTGGTGTGGGTTGCAGATGTGGCTCAGATCCCGTGTGGCCGTGGCTGTGGCGTAGGCCAGCAGCTGTAGCTCTGATTCGGCCCCTAGCCTGGGAAACTCCATATGCCATGGGTGCAGCCCTAAAAAGACAAAAAAAAAAAAATTACAGTTGATTTACAATGTTATGCTTATTTCTGTTATACAGCAAAATGGCTTAGTTATACACATATATACATTCTTTTAAAAAAGATTCCTTTCCATTAAGGTTTATCCCAGGAGATTTGATATAGATCCCTATGCTATAGAGTAGGATCTCCTTGTCGATCCATGCTAAATGTAATACTTTGCATCTGTTAACCCCAAACTCCCAATCTGTCCCTCTTCCTCCTCCCTTCCCTTGGCAACCACAAGTCTGTTCTCTATGTCTATAAATCTATTTCTGTTTTATAGATAGGTTCATTTGTGCCATGTTTTAGATTTCACATATAAGTGATATCATATGGTGTTTGTTTTTCTCTTTCTGACTTCATTTAGCACGATAACCTCTATTTGCATCCTTATTGCTGCAAATGGCATTTTATGTTCTTTTTTATGGTTGAGTAGTATTCCGTTATATATATGGACCACCTCTTCCTAATCCATTCATGAACATTTAGGTTTTTTCCAAGTCTTGACTATTGTGGATAGTAGTGCAATGAACATTGGGGTGCATGTATCCCTTTGAGTCATTGTTTTGTCCAGGTATTGTATAGTCAGTCCTACAGTTCTATTTATTTGTTTTCTTTTTTTTTAATTTTTAAAAATTTTTAAAAATTTTTAATTTTTTTGTCTTTTCCTATGGCCGCACTTGCATCATACGGAGGTTCCCAGGCTAGGGGTCTAACAGGAGCTGTAGCTGCCAGCCTACGCCACAGTCACAGCAACGTGGGATCCGAGCCGCGTCTGCAACCTACACCACAGCTCACGGCAACGACGGATCCTTAACCCACTGATCAAGGCCAGGGATCGAACCCACAACCTTATGGTTCCTAGTCGGATTCATTAACCACTGAGCCACGACGGGAACTCTTCTTTTGTTTTTTGAAGAAGCTCACTGTGACCCGTGGCTTGTGGAAAGAGTCATAGGTGACTTCAAAATTCCACACGTGAAGCACTGGGGTACTTGTATACCTTGACTTCAGAAGGTTGAAAATGTTTTTCTGTTAAAATTATCTTTCTTTGTTGGTTGGGAAGGGAATGGATTTTATTTTAGAGCCATCTATATGGAGACTTCAAAAGATGGGGCAGGTAGGGGTTGGACACAAAGAGAGTCATTAGAGCAGACAGAGCCCTGACGCCGTGTAGAGAGAGAAGAATAGAGGACAAAGGGCTGATATTTGGGGAAATCATTGTTAGAGGATGGAAAACAAAAGGAACCATAGAAGGAGTCGGAGACTTTGAGAGACATTTTCCCCAATAGCTGTTCTTTTCCTCAGTGGTGATAAAACCCTTGATTTTTCCCTAGTCATGTAGCCATGCAGGAGAGAGTATTTTCAAGTTAATAACAGTTAGAAATGTGTGAATAAGTTCTGCCCAGTTGGATGTAAGTGGAAATGATGAATGCAGTATCCTAAAAAGTATTCTTATGGCTAAGGGTATGTCTTCCTAGCTTTTTTTCTTTGTCGAGACTGGCATGCAGATACAAAGACTGGAGTTCTGTTAGCCATCTTAGACCATGTAGGTAAGGGCCCACACCCCAGGGATATAGGAGCAAAAAGCCAGAAAGAACCTGGTCCCTCATGACTTACAATAGGATTGTCTTAGGTGCCTCTGAAATTTTTTTTTTTTGACATGAAAGACAGTAACTTTGTATATCTCAAGCACTATAAATTAGTTTTCTGTTGAATATAGTCAGTTTTAATCCAGGTACCCAGTCTGGGGGGATTGAAATCCAGAGTCACAGAAAGTGTGGGAATATTTCTCAGTGTTAGGTGTGGCAGATAGAGATCCATGAGATGTGGAGTTAATGAAGATCTTTGTGTTTCCTAAAATTTTAGAGTGGAAAGTTAACTGTACAGATCATTAAATTTGTTCCAATTTATGGATAAGGAATCAATGTGCTCATGCCCCATTCCCCACCCCCTCTTCCCTGCTTGTTGTGAATTTACCTGTGAATTGTTACACAGCTCTTGAGGGGCAAATCCTGGGTTAAAAGTTTCCTGATGCCTGTATTCCAGTACAGGATACTGTCCTTTGAGAATTTATATTAAGAATAGTCTCACTTCAGAATTTTCAGTTAGAATGTTATGTTGTAAAACAAATTGCATTTTTTTTTTGTCTTTTTCTAGGGCCGCACCTGCGGCACATGGAGGTTCCCAGGCTGTGGGTCCAGTGGGAGCTGTAGCTACTGGTCCACACCACAGCCACAGCAATGCAGGATCCAAGCCTCATCTGTGACCTATACCGCAGCTCACAGCTACATCACAGCTCACAGTAACGCTGGACCCTTAACCCACTGAGCCAGGCCAGGGATCGAACCTTTGCCTTCATGGATGCTAGTCAGTTTCGTTTCCGCTGAGCCACAATGGGAGCTCCAAATATCAAAATTTGAAACGAAAGAAAGGATAGGAAGTAAAGGCAGCAGATTAAGACTATTTATTTGAGTCATCTGAATTTTGAATGTAAGAATGTCTGTTTGGAAAACTTTGAATGCTTTTCTCTTCCTGATAAAAAGACTTCATTTTTTTGTATCCTAGATTGTGTCCAGATGTCATATAGTCAGTTAGTGCTTAGTGATTAGTGCTTAGTTAGTGACTAGTGCTTAATACAACATGTTTAAATTCAGTTGCAAGAAATAGTGTGGTCCAATGAGAGTTAAAAAAAAATGTATAGGACAGATTTGAATATACACAAAGGCAGAAAGGAGAGTGGAAATCGATAAAATAAGAGCAGTTGATGCTGGAGAGGGTGGGAGAAAATTCCTTAGGACTTGGAATCTCAAGCACATGTATACAGCTTGCAAATATGTCTGTGAGCTCTGAGTACTCCCTTCTAAAGAGTGTCCATTTTGGAAAATAATATTGCCATTTCATTATCCTTGGAGTTATTCTATAATAGTGTATATCAGCACATTTCACTGATCAGCTTTGAGGGAGTCTTTGTGGGAGGTAACAAGTCACATAGGTATATTATAGAACCAGAAACTTACAGATAAAATTAGCATTAATAGGAGTTCCTGTCGTGGTGCAGCGGTTAACAAATCTGACTAGGAACCAAGGTTGCAGGTTCGATCCCTGGCCTCGCTCAGTGGGTTAAGGATCCAGCATTGCCGTGAGCTGTGGTGTAGGTTGCAGACGCAGCTCAGATCCCACGTTGCTGTGGCTGTGGTGTAGGCTGGCGGCTACAGCTCCGATTAGACCCCTAGCGTGGGAACCTCCATATGCCGCGGGTGTGGCCATAAAAGGACACAAAGACAAAAAAAAAAAAAAATAGCATTAATGGACAGGGTACTATTGGGAAAAGATAGTGGTGAAATGTGCTAAGACAGAGGTTTCAGGGTGAGCTTTTAAATTTTAGATACAGGTATCTAAAGAATTCCTAAGAAACCTAACCTCTCAAAATAACTTTTTGAACAAGAATTGTTTTTCCCAGTTGTAGGTTAATTTATATATTCTAGGCTGTTGTTGTGTCCAATTTGATGATCTGATCTTCATTAAAAACTTATAAAAATGAAATAATTTACTAAATCATTGTATTGTCAGGCTAATCTTGTCTTTCCTTTCCTTTCTTTTCACGTCTGTGCCCATGGCATATGGATGTTCCTGGGCTAGGGAACAGCTGAATCAGAGCTGTAGCTGAGGCCTGTGCCACAGCCAGAGCAACGCCAGATCTGAGCCACATCTGTGACCTGCACTGCAGCTTTGTAGCAACACCAGATCCTCAACCCACTGAGTGAGCCCAGAGATCGAACCTGCATCCTCAGAGACAGTGGTCCTTAATCTGCTAAGCCACATGGGAACTCCTAGTATTTTTTTTTTTGCCTTTTTGCCTTATCTAGGGCCGCACTCGCGGCATATGGAGGTTCCCAGGCTAGGGGTCTAACAGGAGCTGTAGCCGCCGGCCTTCGCCACAGCCACAGCCACGCGGGATCCGAGCCGCATCTGTGACCTACACCACAGCTAACAGCAACGCCAGATCCTTAACTCACTGAGCAAGCCAGGGACCGACCGAAGGTGCATTCTCATGGATGCTAGTTGGATTTGTAACCTGCTGAGCCATAATAGGAATTCCCAGTGAGTAGATCTTTGATTTGGCTGAAATATTGGGTCTAGAAGAGGGTAAGTGATAAGTAATAAATGAAGATTATATTGGAGTAGCTAAGACAGTTTATTTTGTTTTTTCCCCCAGCTCTTTTTGAGGCTTGTCACTTTTCATTGTATTGTTTCTGCACTTAATCTCTGGAGTTGAAGTTCCTGATATTTTTGAAAACAAAACTTAAAAACCTGTTACACAGGAATGTTCAAAAATGTTTCCGTAGAACTTTTGGCAGTCAGGAAGATAATCTTGCTTTTGAAAATATTTTTCTGTTGCAAAGTATTTTCTTTCTTTTTTTTCTTTTTTTTTGGTATAACAGGTGAGTCCGGACTCCTGATTCTGATGAGAAACATTTTCACTTTAACTTATCAGCGTGGTCTTTTGTGGAAAGTTAAGTGTTAAAGTATGCACAGTGATCCCTGTTAAAAAATCATTAGCTATAAGCTCAGAAGAAAGTTACTGCTTTTCAAACTTCTTAAATTTAATGCTTTATTTGATTATAACTGTCACCAAAAGTTGAAGAGAATTTTCAAGTTTTGAAACCTAAAGCATGCTGTAATCTGTAGTATTGTGAACATTACATAAATTCAGAGACAGCAGTGAAGTATCACATTGTTTTCCACTCTCTTTTAAGAAGAGCGCTTGCTTTAGGAGCCTCTTAATGGACCTTCACAAGCACATATAATTAAAAATAGATGGGAAAAAATATAAGTTCCCGTCGTGGCGTGGAAATGAGTCCGACTAGGAACCATGAGGTTGTGGGTTTGATCCCTGGCCTCGCTCAGTGGGTTAAGGATCCAGTGTTGCCGTGAGCTGTGGTGTAGGTCACAGACGCAGCTCAGATCCCGTGTTGCTGTGGCTGTGGCGAAGGCCGGCAGCTGTAGCTCTGATTAGACCCCTAGCCTGGGAACCTCCATATGCTGCGAGTATGGCCCTAAAAACGACAAAAGACAAAAAAAAAAAAGAAAAAAATCCAACAAATAACTTAACATATTTTGGTTTTACATCGTGTAAGTAGGGTGTTATAGGGAGATAGGTTTTATATTTACCACGTAAATCTCTACCAATAGAGATTTACGCTCCTGAGTAGTAAACTGTTTTTTTTTCTGGTCTTGGAATCTAGGGTGTTGTCACTAAATCCTTTGAAAATGATGTTGTTTTTCACTATAAGCACATTTGGAGTAACAGAAGTGCTTGCTTTTATAGGAAGCAGGTTTAATTGCCTTTGCTTTCAGACTGGTGGTCTGGTATCCTATCTCTACAGTCTATGCATCCTGTTTTACTCGTATCTTGACTTTACCTGCTTGTAGACCTACTTTCTGACTGATCTCTTCTGCTTGTCTCTTGAAAAATTATTCTATCCAGATAATTAGAAACTCCGCTCATCTATTTTTCTACCCGATTTGACTCATACTGTCATGGATCTGGTGCGTCAGTATATTCTTGCTTTGACTGAACTGTCTGTTGCTAATCTGTTTTGTTCTTATTTTTCGGTCACGCCCATAGCATGTGAAAGTTCCCTGGCCAGGGATCGAGTCCATGCCCCAGCAATAACCAGAGCCATGGCAGTGACACCAAATCCTTAACCCGCTGAGCCACCAGGGAACTCTTGGTGATTTGTTTTATATTTTACTTATCGTAGTAACATACTTGTTATAAAAATTCTCAATAGTACAGAAAGTTGCTAACTTTTTTTTTTTTTGTCTTTTTGCCTTTATCTAGAGCCACACCTGCGGCATGGAGGTTCCCAGGCTAGGGGTCTAACAGGAGCTGTAGCTGCCGGCCTACACCACAGCCACAGCAACGTGGGATCCGAGCCGTGTCTGCGACCTACACCACAGCTCACAGCAATGCTGGATCCTTAACCCACTGAGCAAGGCCAGGGATTGAACCCGCAACCTCATGGTTCCTAGTCGGATTCGTTAACCCCTGAGCCACGACGGGAACTCCAGCTAACTTTTTTTTTTTTTTGGGAATTACAGTCCTTTATTGGGGGATGTCAGCAGACAACACAGGAGATAGGAACAAGTCTTAGGGGCTTGAGAGTGGGCTTAGAACAGAGGAGCCCAGCTTGGTCCTCAGGCTTGTGGACAAGAAGTTGTCAGGGGGTCCCCAGGGATATGTGAAGGAGAGGTAATCCCCAGGGAGGGTGCCCCAACATCTTCCAGTAGATCTGGAAGATAGTGATGCAGGTGTCGAGTACGATCACTGCAAAGAGGAAGCGCCATAGCTGAGCGCCAGGCAGTCTTTGATTTGTCTCTGTTCCATGTATGCTGGGACAAGGAAGACCTCTCAGAAGCAGCAGAACATGCTGACCCACCAGAGGAAAGGTAGGAAAGTAAATTTACCTGGGTAGTAATTCTGCATATGTTCGACTTCTCCTCTTTGGATACTTGCTCCAAGTTCGTAGTTACTCTGGGGCTGGGTCTTCCAGGGGTATGCGGGCAAGACCCAAGCCCTGACACTAAGTGACAGATGCAAGGATCACCGACAACCACGCCCCAGCAGAGTGTTACTTCCTTTGGCTTGGACCCTTTTGCCAGAAAATTGATGGCTCTTGACTGTAGTACCTCTCCTTCAGACGTTGTCACAGTTAATTTGGTTCTAGGTACACACAGAAACTTTCTAGTTCTTTTTATAAAATGAAAACCTCAATCTCCCAAGGTTGGCAGTGGAAGGAAAGCCATCACATGGGGAGGGTTGGCCTGACTTCGGTTATTCCATTTCTCTGGTCTTCTCATGGAACACCACCACCCTTTTTTTTTTTTTTTTTAAACATTCTGGCCTGGACAGCTCCCTTGCTACCTAATCATTTTTCCTTTATTTGCTGAGACCCAGCTGAAACAAGACTGGCATATTGAAAAAATTGCTTTTCGAAAGGCTGAAAACAAAATAAAGGGGTAATGATGCCGGAGAGTAACTTTTAAATCTGGTTTGCAAGGTGTATTTAGCCCTTTTTGGTCTGTGGTCTCCTAAAGAGATACTGTCCTACTGAGTTTCTGGCTGGCTTTCCTGTGATGAAGCTCATCTTTCTTTTTAAAATGGCCCTTTGGGAGTTCCCACTGTGGTGCAGTGGGTTAAGAATACGGCTTTGCCACAGCTTTGGCATGGGTTGCAGTTGCAGCTTGAATTTGATACCTGACCTCGGAACTTCCATATGCTACAGATGAGGTCTCCCCCCCCGCCCCCAAAAAAAAAGTCTTCTGAAGTGCAGGCCCTAGATGGGGGCCAAACAGTTCATTCAGGTTTATCAGTTATTCAGGGTCCACTTTCCTGGTTCTGGTTTCCTTTTTTTTTTTTTTAAGGGCCACACCCGTGGCATATGGAAGTTCCCAGGCTAGGGGTAGAATTGGAGCCATAGCCCCCGGCCTAAGCCGCAGCCACAGCAATGGCAGATCAGAACCACATCTGCAACCTGTACCATAGCACACGGTAGCACCAGATCCTTAACTCACTGAGCAAGGCCAGGGATCAAACCTGCGTGCTCATGAATACTAGTCAGAATCACTTCTGCTGAACCACATCGGGAATTCCCTGGTTCTGGTTTTCTGTCCCAGGGGGCCTTCTCTTCAGGGTGATTATACAAGCGCTATGCTTCAGGAGACACTCTTAAATGGAATATCTTACTCATTGGTCTATAGCACCAACTGGTCTACTGTATGAGAATTCAGCACAGGAAGAGGAGATAGTCACAAAGAGAAGTGTGGGAGAAGGGCATCTTTGTGTTTGTACCTGTTTTCTGTAGTCCCAAGATTGACTATACTTTGATGTTACTTAGAAATATGGCCGTAACATTCATGTATAAATCAAAGCACAGCTAAATAAGCATCATGTTTTTGTTACTCCTAAAAGAAAAATAAGTTATGTAGAACTGTGCGTTCATATTTATTTTTAATAGATGCTTTGTAATATTTTCTGTTTGATTTTAATCTGAACAAATAATGATACCATTTTTATTACTCAGTAAATAAGCATGACTGTTAGTTGAAGCAGTTTTTAAAAAACAATAGTTTAAGTCCAAAAACATCTAGACTGATTCAGTTTTTACAGTTGAAGTAATGGTTTCTGAAAGCTGTCCCCTTGCTTTCTTTGACTTCTCTAGCACAATGGAACTTTTTTCTACTAGTATTAAACAGAATAATTGGTTGCCAAAGTAGTTAACGAAAACAAAACAAAACAGGAGTTCCCCGGTTGTACAGCAAGTTCAGGGTCCAGAGTCGTCCCTGCTGTGGCTCTGGTTACTGCCGCCACACAGGTCCTGGGGCGTGCTCTGGGTATGGCCCTGAAGGAACACAGCAAGACCAAACACAAAACAGTATAACCGTTTTTTTCTTCTCTGTGCATATTACGTAGAGACTTACTGGGGATTGTTTATTTTTAATGGATAGTTTAAAAAATTGTATGGTGAAATCACCGTGTTTGCTGGGACTTATTTGTACTTGTGGGTGTTTGAAACTACTGAAGAAATTATTATTATTACTATTATTATTTTGTCTTTTTGCCTTATCTAGGGCTGCACCTGCAGCATATGGAGGTTCCCAGGCTAGGGGTCTAACAGGAGCTGGAGCCGCCGGCCTTCGCCACAGCCACAGCTATGTGGGATCCGAGCCGCGTCTGCGACCTACACCACAGCTCATGGCAACGCCGGATCCTTAACCCACTGAGCAAGGCCAGGGATCAAACCCGCAACCTCATGGTTCCTAGTCAGATTCATTAACCACTGAGTCACGACGGGAATTCCTGAAGAAATTGTTGAAAGATTTAAAGAAATAATGTGAGTAGTAAGCCTCAACTGAAGTGAACTACTTGCTATTCTCCTAAGGAATCAAGATTGTTTTCCTTCACTTTGCTGTTGCAGCTCTTTTATTGTTATCTGTCTTTTCAGTTGTAGCTAACCTCGTAGGTGGGAAGTCATAGACCTCTGGTGTTTGAAGATATATTTCTAGAGGAGTTCTCTTGTCCTCAGCGGGTTAAAGATCTGGCACTGTTGCCACTGTGGTTCTCGTCGCCGCTGTGGTTCTGGTCACCACTGCGGTTCTGGTCGCCGCTGTGGCTCTGGTCACTGCTGTGGTGTGGGTTTGCTCCCCGGCCTGGGAACTTCCATATGCCACAGATGCAGCCAAAAGAGAAAAAAAAAAAAAAAATGTTTTTCTAGGTATTTTGGTGTACATTTGTATGGTCTGTATGTATCATTAGTTTTGTTTTAATTCTTATAAAACAAGTTCATAGCATCTGTTCATTTATGGAGTCTGTGTTTTTGAAACTTAACTATAATTTTCAGCTTTCCATATTCTGAAAATACATGCATATATACATACATATAGATATATAAGCATTAATTTTCATTAGCTGAAATATTTTTTATAATTTTAGCATATAACTTAATGTATAATAAATCTGATGGGTTATTGTAGCTATATTTTTGCCTTTATCTTAAATTTTTTTGAATGAGTAGATGGAGAGGCAGTAAAGTTAAGTAGTTAAAAGCATGGGATGGAGTCAGATGATCTTTTTTTTTTTTCTGTTTGTCTTTTTAGGGCCACAGGCTAGGGGTCGAATCAGGGCTGTTGCTGCTGACCTACACCACAGCCACAGCATTGCAGGATCCAAGCCGTGACTGTGACATATACCATAGTTCACGGCAACGCTGGATCCTTAGCCCACTGAGTGAAGCCAGGGACAGAACCCGCGTCCTCATGGATACTAGTCGCGTTCAGACTGGATGAACGGAAGTGTCCTAGTTACTCCCACCCTGTGTCTTGAGCTGGGTGGATTAGAGTCTTTTTTGCTGGAAGGAATAAGTCTACCTTTTTTTTCCCTTTTTTTATGGGTGCATCTGTGGCATATGGATGTTCCTCGGCTAGGGGTGGAATCAGAGCTGCAGCTGCCAGCCTACGCCACAGCCACAGCAATGCCAGATCTGAGCCGCATCAGCGACCCATGTTTCATATTAATGCCGGATCCTTAATCCACTGACCAAGGCCAGGGACTGAACCAGCATCCTCAGGAACTCTCTGTCGGGTTCTTAACCTGCTGAGCCACAAGCGGGAACGCCTCCCGTTTTCTACTAGGGAGATTGAGGGAGGATGCTGTCACTGTTGGGGCTGTCAGTATATATTTCCCTCCAGCCCACCCCACCCCACCCGTGTGTACTGTGTATATAGAGAGTCGTTCTGAATATTGAAGAGAGGCAAAGACAGCCAACACATGAGGAGACAGAACTTTGGAATCATGATATAAAATTCTGGTTCCAACCACTCCTGAAAGCCAAAAAAAGATTTTTAAAGGTAGTTTTGAGGTGTATTGCTCAGTTGTCTTCCAGAAAGATTGTATCAGTTTATATTTCCATTTCCTTTGGGGGAATTTTAATTAGAAAAAAGAAATCAGAGTTCCTGTTGTGGCTCAGTGCTTAACGAACCCAACTAACATCCATGAGGACGCGGGTTCAATCCCTGGCCTCGCTCAGTGAGTTAAGGATCTGGTGCTGCTGTGAACTGTGGTGTCGGTTGCAGACATGGCTTGGATCCTGTGTTACTGTGGCTGTGGTGCTTGCCGGTAGCTGTAGCTCCAGTTAGACCCCTATGCCTCAGGTGTGGCCCTAAAAAGACATAAGAAGAAAGGCAATCACTTAGCAAAAGTTATTGCTTAAGTAACAACAGAGGAAACTGCATAGTTTCATGACAGTGAGGATGCTAAGGGACGGGATCAGGTCACACCTTACACATGATTCAGATAATGTCTCTGAAACATTGTAGACTGGTACTTGTCTTTGGCACTTATTAGAACCTAAAAATAGTTAAAACCAGGAATTTGAATTCTGGAAATTCCAAGGTCTTTCCTTCTCATAGTCTTCCCTTTCCCTTTTCTTTCCCTGACTATCCAGACGGAAAGAGTTCCTTGAGGACCTGGTCCAGATAAATCCCAATATTCTGTGAGTCAAGAAATCTTTGAACCTGGAAAAAAGCCCTTTCATCGGACATACTCTTATTATTTTAGCAGACCATTTTATCTAATGGGAGTTGAATTCTTATTTATCGAATATTATTGAATGGACAGGTTTGTAGAGCTTTCTTGTCAGTGATTTCCATAACAGGTTGAATTAGGAGAAGGAGTTTATTTTCCTTGGAAGAGCCCATTCCCACCATTGAGAGCATTCTGTGGATGACTTCTTTTTTCTGGAGTGGTTGTAACTCTTTATGTGTACTTTATTAATTTATAAGGTCAATTAGTGCCGTGACTGGAAGAGAACAGTTGACTTGTTTGGAAACTTGACATCTTAAAGTTATCTTTTCCATCAAGCAAATAAATATTCAATTTTTATAGTTTATATGTAAGATTTGAAAACTTAAAATTGAAGAATCTTGTTTAAAGAAAATAACTAGTTTTGGGGCAAGTTTTTAAGTGAAAAATATGTTTATAGGCATTCTCACTGTGGTGCAGTGGGTTAAGAAACCGACTGCAGTGGCTTGGGTCACTGCAGAGGTGCAGATTTGATCCCTACAGTGGGTTAAAGGATCTAGCGTTGTTGCAGCTGCATCAAGAATTCAGTCTCTGGCCCAGGAACTTACGACTGGGCCATAAATTAAAAAAAAAAAAAAAAAATCTGTTTGTAGTTAATGACATCTGCTTGTATGTAAAAATATGTCCCTATTTTTTCCAGCTTAAGCTAAGTCTAGTTATATTTAGAGAGAGAAATCAAGTGTCAGAACAAGCTTGAAAGATAATAGTATGAAAATTAATTTGCAATGGAAAGTGGTAGTTGAGACTGGAGTGAATTTTACAAATGCTTTATATAATTGTCCCACGCGGTTGTATGGAATTTGAAAAGAATGTTATTTGTTTTTCTTCTGAGACACATGTTTTACCAAATAATTTTAGACTGAGTAAACTGAAATCCACACAGGACTAGATTAACAAAAACTTTTTTTTTTTAAGGATAGCTGTAAGGCATCAAGAAGACACTAGCAAGAATATGTAGGTAGGGACTAGGAAACAAAAAGTCCACCTAAAACGTCTCATAGGAATTGAAAATTTAATATATTCAAATAACACGTTCTTCTTCCAGACCTTTTCCTTTTGGTCATTTACCCAAGTCAGAAACTTTCCACAATTTTCCTTTCTTCCTCACTTTACCTTCAGAGTATTTTATTTTTCTTCTTAAAATTTCCTCACATTACTCTTTTTTAAAATTTGTTCCCACAGTTAATGCCATCGTTTGAGGCCCTTCTCAGTCCTTACTTTGCTGTAAAGAAGAGTCTGTTTGTTAAGATAGGGGCTTGGCTGCCTGTAATGGAAACCTAACATAAATGTCCTAACCGGCATAGAGGTGCGTTTCTCTCTCACTTAAAGAGCTGGGTGTAAAGAGTTTTGGGTTTGTATGGCCATATGGACTCAGGCTCTTTCCACCTTCATAGTTTTAAAACATCTTAGCTCTGTCACATCTGTATTTCAAGTAGGAGGATGGAGGAAGTGGGGAAGAAGGGATAACTTCCTCCCTTTAAAGGCCCACATCACTTCCTTTGGCTGAAACTTAGTTAACTAAAGGGGATACTGGGGAAATGTGATCCACATCCCTCATTAAAATCGGGGTTTCTAGGCGTTTCCGTAGTGGCTCATGAGGTTACGAACCTGGTGTTGTCTCTGTGAGGATGCAAGTTCAATCCCTGGCCTTGCTCAGTGGGTTAAGGATCCGGAGTTGCCTCAAGCTGAGACACAGCTTGCAGATGTGGCTCGGATCTGGTGTTGCTGTGTCTGTGGTGTAGGTCTGCTGCTGCTGCAGCTCTGATTCAATCCTGAGCCTGGAAACTTCCATATGACACAGGTGTGGCTGTAAAAAGAAAATAAAGTAAAATTGGAGCTTCTAAAATAAAATTGGAGGAGTTCCCGTTGTGGCTCAGTGATTAATGAATCCGACTAAGAACCATGAGGTTGCGGGTTCGATCCCTGGCCTCGCTCAGTGGGTTAAGGATCCGGCATTGCCGTGAGCTGTGGTGTAGGTTGCAGACGCGGCTCGGATCCTGCGTTGCTGTGGCTGTGGCGAAGGCCGGCAGCTACAGCTCCTGTTAGACCCCTAGCCTGGGAACCTCCATATGCTGAGGGCGCGGCCCTAGATGAGGCAAAAAAAAAAAAAAAAAAATTGGAGCTTCTAGCACCAATAGCGTCATCATAGCGATTAGGGGATAGCTAACAATATGCCATAGGAACCTCCTTTCCCCTTCTTTCAGTTGAATTCTTCTCCAGCTAGTTCCACACCTCCACTAGAATAGTTTTTTTCAGTGAAATGGTTTGTCGCTCTGTGTTTAATCTTTTTTTTTTTTTTGTCTTTTTGCCTTTTATGTAGAGCCGCACCTACGGCATATGGAGGTTCCCAGGCTAGGGGTCTAACGGGAGCTGTAGCTGCCGGCCTACACCGCAGCCACAGCAACGCAGGATCTGAGCCGCGTCTGCAACCTACACCACAGCTCACAACAACGCCGGATCCTTAACCCACTGAGCGAGGCCAGGGATCGAACCCGCAACCTCATGGTTTTTAGTTGGATTCGTTAACCACTGAGCCACTAAGGGAACTCGAGTGTGTTTAATCTTTTAATAGTTTGCAACTGGCTTCAAATTCAGGCACAGGATGCCTCAAGGTATCTAAAGAGTTTGAGTGGCACTGCCTTAGCTATATCACCAAGTCATGGTGTCTTTCGTGACAGGGTTGTTCCTTCTCTACCGTAGTCGGTGGTATCTCCTAGTCCTTTAAGCCTCAGTGCTCTGTCCTTGGCCGAGAGGTCTCCAGTTGTACAGATAGTGTCCTTTCCTTGCTCTGTACCGTTGTGTGGCGATCTGTATGAGATAGTATAACTGGTGGGTTGGTCACAGTTGAACATAAATTCTTGAGTCAGACAACCAGAGTTTGCATTTCTGCTAAAACATCTGCTAGAGTATGATTGTGGACCAGTCATGTAACTGTTGAGCTCAGTTTATCTTCTGTAAACTTGGGATAATAGTAATAGTAGTACCTGCTTCATAAGGTTGTTAGGAGGATTAAATGAGCATATACGGAGGATCTTCTGCTTAGTAAAAAAAGCACAAAAAACGGCACCTATTGTTTTTACATATATATATATATATTCTTAATATACATATATAATACATAGTCATGTTTCACAACATTTCAGCTGGATGTGATTTTTATTGAGTTCCCTGGATGTTTTCATATTAATTGGTAGTGATGCAGAAATACTAACATATTTAACATATGTATGATGTATATGCTTTTTTTTTGTTCATACTTAAATGTTGATTTCTTATGCTGATTTTTCTTATTGATCGATTGATTGATTGGTCTTTTTGTCTTTTTAGGGCCTCACCTGCGACATATCGAGGTTCCCAGGCTAGGGGTCCAGTCGGAGCTGTAGCTGCCGGCCTACGCCAGAGCCACAGCAACACGGGATCTGAGCTGCGTCTGCAACCTACCTCACAGCTCACAGCAGCGGCGGATCCTTAACACACTGAGCAAGGCCGGGGATGGAACCCACGTCCTCATGGATGCTAGTCAGGTTCGCTAACCGCTGAGCCATGATGGGAACTCCAGATATATCTTATTTAAAAGATGATAGCAGAAGATTCTTAAATGTTTTATTGTGGTCATTGACAGGTATAGAGAAAATCTCTGTAAAGTGACCAGAGATTTTTAAGATCCTAAATGTAAATATTGTGTATAATTTTTGAAATATGAAGGTAGCAAAACTTTAAGACTAATTAAATATTGTGTTGAACAGTGGGAAGATGTTCATCAGTTTTAAAGAATGCCGTCACTTTGTATGTAAATGTTTTTCCATCTTTATGTGACAGTAGAATTACAGACTCCGTCTCACTCCCCCACGGATACCTTTATCCTCAATACAGATTTGAGGCCTCTGCTGCCATAGCTCTTCACAACATTTTGAGGAAGCACCAGTCAATTCTTTTTGCAGAAGTGACTTCAGTAATTGAATTCATTAGGCATAGTGTATCTCATTAATAATCAAAGATAAAAAAAATCGACACATGGTTAAAAGTTATAATGGTTTTATTTTAGTTTCCAGTTTGTATTTGTGTATATTGCTATGCATATATATGTATATATTGATTTTAGTTGACCGACAGGTTAGTTGTCTTTTGGAAATTATGGCTCATTAAAGAATTTACACTTATAAAGAAAGAATAGTCAATAGATCACTAGAGTCTTTTCTATTTCCACTATTAAGAAGCAGCACCCCCCCCCCAAGAGGCTTACACCCTGGTTTATAAATATAAGAAATATGTGAGAAGGAGTTCCTGTCGTGGCGCAGCGGAAACGAATCTGACTAGGAACCACGAGGTTGCGGGTTCGATCCCTGGCCTTGCTCAGTGGGTTAACAATCTGGCGTTGCCGTGAGCTGTGGTGTAGGTTGCAGACACAGCTCGCGTCTGGCGTTGCTGTGGCTGTGGTGCAGGCCAGCAGCTGTAGCTCCAATTAGACCCTTAGCCAGGGAACCTCCATATGCCGCAGGTGTGGCCCTAAAAAGCCAAAAAAAAAAAAAATATATATGAGAAGATAACTAACATAAAATTGTCAAATGAATGCTATTGATTAATGTTGAGAGGCTGAGGGTGATAGGACAGGGCTCATGTAAATAATTGATTCTGAGTTGAATCTTGAAGGATTGGGTAAGTTTTTCCCCACTACATTTATTAGTTCATGAAAAATTTCCGGAGTTCCTGTTGTGGCTCATTGGTTAACGAATCTGACTGGGAACCATGAGGTTGCGGGTTCGATCCCTGGCCTTGCTCAGTGGGTTAAGGATCCGGCGTTGCCGTGAGCTGTGGTGTAGGTTGCAGACGCGGCTCGGATCCCGTGTGGCTGTGGCTGTGGTGTAGGCCGGCGGCTACAGCTTCTGTTAGACCCCTAGCCTGGGAACCTCCATATGCCGTGGGTGCGGCCCTAGAAAAGGCAAAAAGACAAAAAAAAAAAAAAATTTCAAAGCTGCAGCAAACCTGAAAGAAGTTTACACTGAAAACATATGCCTTCTACGTACACTGTACAAGTAACATTTTACTGTACCTATTTTTATCACATTGATTCATCTGTTCATTTCTCTATCATCCATTTATCCATCTTTTTTTCCCTTTTTTCTGGGGGTGGGGTGGGGGGAGCTGTGCCTGCGGCATACAGAAATTCCTAGGCCAGGAATAGAACCCACGTCACAGCAGCGACCCAAGCCGCTGCAGTGACAACACTGGATCCTTAACCTGCCATGCCATAAGAGAACTGTGTATCCATCTTTTTTTGAGGTATATTTCAAAATAAACCTTTGCATTCTAGCTCATGATATGTATGATCCCTCCTAACTAGTTTGGCATGCATATCATGAGCTAGAATTCATTATATTTTTTTACATTTTCTCTTTTAATGTAAAATTTACATACAGTGATATACACAAATCTTACATTTATATTCTTGGAAATTGCACACATCTGTATAACCCAATCCCCTATGAAGGTGTAGTATAACCCTATTACCCTAAAATGTTCCCTTGTACCCATTCCCTGTCAGTTCTTGCCCCCACCCTCCCAGACTTAATCATTGTCACCTTTGATTTTTTTTTTTGTAGATTAATTTTGCCTATTTTTAGGTCTTCCTGTAAATAGAATCATGTAGTGTGCCCTCAATAGGTGTCTTTCACTC
Source organism: Catagonus wagneri (assembly GCA_004024745.2). NCBI lineage: Eukaryota > Metazoa > Chordata > Mammalia > Artiodactyla > Tayassuidae > Catagonus > Catagonus wagneri. Next base: position 36,180,494 of record PVHT021183666.1, read on the forward strand.
AGCATAACGTTTTTTATGTTAATATAGATTTATTTAATGCAATAAATGACATAATTGGACTTTTATTTCCATAATATATTTTTCCAAGATAACTAATATTTTGAGTACCCGTGGCCTTCAGCATAATGTTTTTGATCTACATTGTTACATATATCAGAAGTTCCTTTTTTTTTTTTGCTGAGTAATATTCTATTGTGCGAATATAAAAATCTATCCATTTGATTGATGGATACCTGGACTAGTTCCAGTTTTTGGTTATAATGGATAGAACTGTTATGAATATTTCTCTGAGTCTTTTTGTTGAAAGTATCTTTTCATTTCTTTTGGGTAAATACTTAGCCCATTGAATTTCTGGGTCATAGGTGGATATATGCTTAATTTTAAAAGAAGCTTCATAATCTTTCCCCAGAGTGGTTGTACCATTTTATATCCCTACCTACAGTGTATGGGAGTTTCAGCAGTTCTACAATCTTGTCAATATTTGGTGTTTTCAGTCTTCAATTTTTGCTACTGTGGTGTGTGTGTATAGTAGTATCTCATTGTGGTTTTAATTTCTAGATTTTTCTGGTGATTGATGTTGTTGGTCTTTTTTTCTTATGTGTATTAATCAATGTTCAAATCATTTGGCCTTGTCAGAATTGGATTATTGTTCATTTTTTTATTGAGTTGGTACTTTGTATGTTGTAGTGCTTAAGTATGAACTTCGGGAGTTCCCTTCGTGGCTCAGTGGTTAACGAATCCGACTAAGAACCATGACGTTGCGGGTTCGATCCCTGGCCTTGCTCAATGGGTTAAGGATCCGGCGTTGCCATGAGCTGTGGTGTAGGTCGCAGACGCAGCTCGGATCCCGTGTGGCTGTGGCTGTGGCGAAGGCTGGCAGCTACAGCTCCTGTTAGACCCCTAGCCTGGGAACCTCCATATGCCGCGGGTGCGGCCCTTGATAAGGCAAAAAGACAAAAAAAAAGTATGAACTTCTTTCTTCTATACCAGATTGTATCTTTACTGAACAGAGATTCAGTAAAATTAAGTAAATTATTTGTAAAAAGATAGTTAATCTTATTGAAGTAAAAATAATGCAGACTTATTACCATGTTATGGATGGTGGGGTAGGTTAATAAAAAAAATTGTGGGTTTTAAAATTTTTGATATAATTTTTCAAGTTGATCTAACTAATTTCTTTGCTGCCTATCAGGAGAATCCAGAATATCTGAATAGAAAGGATGATATAGATAAATAGTTATTAAGATAACTATGAATTATTCCTAGGAAGTAAGTGACTATGAATATATGAAGTGAATCTAATATGACCCAGGCATTAGTAGGGTTAAAATACAGCTGGTTAATGGTAGTGAAATCACTTGTCTTTGAATTTAAAAATTTTTGTTAAAAGGCCTCAATAGAAACTACTATGTGTTTGTGTCCTTTGCATGTCTTGTTATTACAATATGTTTGTATATTGATTCCAGATATAATAATCTTAAAATAAGAAATAACTTATTATTTTATAAAATGGCTTATTTTGTTATCCTTTAAAAATTGTTATGTTTTGGAATCTTTAAAAATGTTGATGCTTTAGATAAGGTGTATCTGGTATTGATATAACATTTTTACCCTGTTGTGGAAAAAAGCATTTCATTAAGATCAAAGATATTTGCAGAGTATTTGATATTATTAATTGTGCAAAATGCGCAAACAGTGAAAGATTCCCTAGAGTGAAGACATTGTGGTTAATGTAATAGTAAATTTACAAAAACAAATATTTGCCAGATTTTTTCATCCAGAAAAGACTTTTTTCCCCTTCTTTCTTAGCTATGGTTTAAGGACAAAATTTTTGTGTTGCGTGAGAGAAAAACAGGACATGTTTTTTTTCATGTGGTCCTGTACTCAGTAAAAACCAAAGGTCGGGGTTTCATTACTGAGGAAGAGGGCAAGATATACCAGAAGGCAGACTAGCAGCCAGGTTGACTCTGAGCCTAGGGAAGCACTGACTGAAAAAAAAGATCTGTTTTATCATGTTCTTTAGAGGAATGGTTATAAATATTTGGAATATAAATAAGGAAGAAAAAACAAACACATGGTAGCAAAAGTAGATAAGTTAATTTCACATCTGCGAAGATATATGATCCCTCAGACATTCATTTTTCATAAACAAAAGAGTAGAGTGACACTGAAAACTATTAGATTTTCCTAGTTACCCTGCATCCATATTTTAATGTTTACTTAGATTGACCACATTATTTCCTCTCATCTTTGAGATTTATTGCCATCTCTAACCATTCCTGAATTCTGTGAATAATGAGGAGTTTTGCCAAGTCTCTTTTTCTGGGCCAAAAATAACCATCTGACTAATTCAAATTATAGAGAATTATAGAAAGGAAACTCTGGCCACAAAATTAAGAGAATTACTGAAGGTCATACTAATGAATGACAGAGCCTTAAACCCAGGTCTCTTCACTGTGTCCAAAAAAAAGGGAAAGAAAGAAAGGGAAAGAAAAAGAGGCACAACTGCTGTTAGAGTCCCTGGTAAGTAGTGCCACGAAGTCTCTGTTCCACCCTGCTAATCACTTATGCCAACTAAGTGAATTATTGTGTGTTCCTTAAAGATCTGGGTGGTAGTATTAAGTAAGTGTTGAGTTTCGATTGCCAGAACTACATGCACATTCATTTAAATTACTTCATATTGATTTCGTGCCAGAATAAGTGGGATAGTGTGGAAGCCCAAGAAAATTCTCCACAGGCCTCATTGAGAATTGGAACACTGATCAGAATAAAATAAAATAGGAACTAATAGGAACTCTAGCTGGTCGTCGTCATAATTCAGTTTCCTGATTCTGCCTCTCCTATGACTGTAGTTACGCTTCACTCTTTCACCATGACTGTCCCCTCTGCTACAGTGGTTTCTGCTCTCCTACAGCTTCTGCTTGTTGCCTTATTTGTGGTCTCATTCAGATTCCCTAAGGAAGAGGATCAGAGTGGGTCAGTTCATCATTTTGCACGACAGAACTGCTGGACGGTTCTTAGGTCAGGCTAATTTATAAGCTACTGCCCTACATATATATCCCTGGTCCAGTTAATTGTGACAAAGTTGAGAGAATTCATTAGAAAGCATGACAAGTGATGCAAGCCCTCAGAGCTGCCTTTTCCAGAAATGGCCTGTCTGTGGCTGTTGCTAACACTCAGAGCATTGTGTTTGTTTATATTCATTTGGTTCAAAAATCAAAATATCCTTAGATAAATTCAAACTTAAAGATATGGCCCACCCTATCCACTGCATAGTCTCTTACCATATCATCTGTACACACACGCACACACACCCTGCACACACACACAAGATCTCAAACAGTAACCTCACCTCACACCACCCCCCATAAATTCTACTCTGGGGTGTAGGTAATTTAATAGGCTCTCTCCTATCAATATCTTTTCTGTGAATTGAGATTCTCCTTTGAACCTATATTTATTCTGCATTTATTTACTCTAAAATGCAGTCTAACACATGAATTATGCTAGATAAAACCTTGCAGATGTAAGATAATTTCCTATTAGGAAGAATGATTGCCCTAACTGGTGCACCCAAACATTTTGTAGTACAAAGACAGGTAACTTTATATTACCGTTTATTAAGTATTTACCAAGCACTTGGCTAATAATAAGCACCTGATGAGAGGTACCACAGATTAGCAAACTGAGGACCAGAAAGGTTAAGTTCTTATCCCCAAACCACATTTAATATATTGCAGAGCTAAAATTCAAATCCTGTCTGTAATACCAAACCTGTATCTTTAACAACCATTCACTACTGTCAATGACTACCAAGTAGAATTGCCAATAGTATTTGTTTGTTTTTGGCTGCACCCGCGGCATTTGGAAGTTCCTGGGCCAGGGATCTAACCCACACCACAGCAGCAATCCAAGCTGCTGCAGTGACAATGCCGGACGCTTAACCCGCTGAGGCACCAATAGTACTTTGAAACTCTAATTAATCTTATACCCCTTAAAAAGAAAAGAAAAGAAAAGAAAAGAAAAGAAAACCTCTGTTGTACTCCGATGCAGTGCTTCCTAAAACAGCAGCAGTAGGATCTTAGTGAAAATCACAAAGGAATAGGAAATTACTGGGGCGCAAAGAAACTAGCCAACAGACAAAAAATAAAAGGAGGGAGTAGAACACAAGGTATGGAGAGATAAGCAAGTCCAGGCTGTGTGCCCCCATTTTGGGGCTTACTCTAGCTTTGGTAAACTGAGCCCTTGGATTTCTATGAGATCTTTGTCGTACCCTTATAATAACCTCCCTTTTGATTGAACTAGCTTGGGTAGCCCTCTTTTCCTGCAACCAATCATATTTCAATTCAAATGAGGAAAGTTTGATAATTTTTGCTGAAATGAAGCAATATAACTTAGAAGTTAAAAGAGTGTAGATGGTAGAGTTGGAATGCTTGAGATCGAATACCAGGTCCTATACTGTAAGATGCAAAATTTTGGACAAGTTACCTTTTTCAGTTACCATCTATAAAATGGAAATAATAAGAGTATCTCTACCAGCCTGTAGGGATTAAATGAGATGTTTGTACAGTGCCTTGTATGTGTTGAGAAAACCAAATAAATGTTAGCTACTATTACTATTACTTTGCATGTACTTTTTCCTCTTTTAACCTAAAAATCTTGTCCTTAGACTGTAACTGAGAAAGAAGAAAAAAGATCTTATTTCTAGATGTAAAAATCAGGTAAATAAATATATATATATTTTTTTATAGTGATTTATTTTTTCCGTTATAGCTGATGTACAGTGTTCTGTCAGTTTTCTGCTTCTCAGCAAGGTGACCCAGTCACACGTACATGTACGCATTCTTTTTTCTCACATTATCAGGCTCCATCACAAGTGACCAGACATAGTTTCCAGTGCTATACAGCAGGATCCCATTGCTTATCCGTTCCAAAGGCTATAGTTTACATCTATTAACCCCAAGTTCCCCCGGCAACCACAAGTCTGTTCTCCAAGTCCATGATTTTCTTTTCTGTGGAAAGGTTCATTTGCCCTATATTAGATTCCAGATATAAGTGATATCATATGGTATTTGTCTTTCTCTTTCTGGCTTGCTTCACTTACTATAAGAGTCTCTAGTTCCATCCATGTTGCTGTAAATGGCATTATTTTGATCTTTTTTATAGCTAAGTTAGTATACCATTGTGTATATATACCACATCTTCTTAATCCAATCATCTGTCGATGGACATTTAGGTTGTTTCCATGTTTTGGCTATTGTGAATAGTGCTGCAGTGAACATGCGGGTGCATGTGTCTTTTTCAAGGAAAGTTTTGTCCAGGTGTATGGCCAGGAGTGGGATTGCTGGGTCATATGGTAGTTCTGTGTATAGTTTTCTGAGGCACCTCCATACTGTTTTCCACAGTGGTTGTACCAATTTACATTCTCACCAACAGTGCAAGAAGGTTCCCTTTTCTCTCCATCTCCAGCATTTGTTATTTGTGGACTTATTAATGAAGACCATTCTGACTGGTATGAGGTGGTACCTCATAGCAGTTTTGATTTTCATTTCTCTAATAATCAGTGATGTTGAGCATTTTTTCATGTGCTTGTTGGCCATCTGTATATCTTCATTGGAGAAATGTCTCCTCAGGTCTTTTGCCCATTTTTCAGTTGGGTTGTTGTTGGCTTTTTTGCTGTTGGGTCCTTGTCAGTTGCATCATTTGAAACTATTTTCTCCCATTCTGTAAGTTGTCTTTAATAAATATATTTTTAAATGTACTGGTACACTAACCGCAATGTCTTCATTCTAGGAAATCTCTCATTTGGTACATTCATTCTGGGAATCTTTCACCCTTGGTACTTTTCGCAGAATTAATAATATCAAATACTCTGAAACTGTCTTTGATTTTAATGAGATGACTTTTTTTCCACAACAGGGTAAATGTTAATTAATTAGTACTTTATCCTGTGGCTAGTTGTGGTGCTATGATTAAGTACTAACCAGTAAGTCACATGCAACTTCTGGGAGGTGTTTTTAAGAGGAAGGAACACAACCTTCCTTTCTTTCCTGCTCACTAGAAGGAAGTTGTTTTGGTTGGAGCTTGAGCACATCTTGGACAGGGAAGTAAAAGCTATATATCGAAGACTGTAGGATGAAAAGATAATTATGGATCTCCCATACCAGCCTTGGATTATTTCATTTTTGTGGGGGAGAGAAAACTTCCATTTTGTTTAAGCTGTTATTGCTTAAGGTATCTGTAGATACATAGTATAAGTACCTTTGCTATCCCACACTGGGATTTTTTTTTTTTTTTTTTTTGCTGTGCCCATTTGGAAGTTCTGGACCAGGGACTTGAACATGTGTCACAGCAGCGACCCAAGTCACTGCATTGACAAGAATGGATCCTTAACCCACTGCACCGCAAGAGAACTCGTCTTTTCAGATTGATATCCTTATTCTCAATTGCTAAGTATTCCCCCAGGTTAGATTATTCTCTCCTTTATTTTTCCCTGATGTTAAGCCTCCACTGCTCTGCTAGGATGGAGCGGGGACACTCACCTAGGTGGAGAGAGAAGAGAGGATATCTGGGGATCTAACTGCTTCTTGACTAGGCTTTTGTACAGTTCTCACCCACCTTTTACTTTTACAGGTCTTGCTCGGTACTGCCAGAGCTTGTTAAGCATTCTGAAGTATAAATTGGGTAGGTTCTTGTCATTCCCTGCCATGGTTTAGGGTTAGGGTTCTGAGGTGAGCTAATTCAGCTAAATTTATCTAACTGCTTTTTAACTTCTAAACTTGTGTTTTTTCCTTTCATGCTGTAGTTGCATTGCTAATTATTGTTTCTTAGGCAGTACCTCTCTTTTATTTTAAAACTTTGAAACAGAAAAAAAAAAAAGCCAAACAGCTTCTGTATGTAAAAACCCAGTATAGTGGTTTTATTTGCTTATGGACTATAATTCCCAATCAAGTGTCTTCAGTATTATTTTAAAATTTCAGAATTTCCTGGATGTTAATTTATATAGAATAAAATGCAGAGAGCCTAAGTGTACCATTTGAGTTGTAACAAATACATACACCCTTGTAATGCAAATCTAAGTCAAGACCTTGATACTTGGACAGGCTTCTGGCATGCTTATTTTGATGTTCGTAATTCTGTGATTAAGCTAGGATTTAATGAAGCATTAGTGATCCGCTGTTCTGTTGCATTTGGGACTCTTAGGTGCTTTTGAGATATCATCAATTCAGTTTTTTAAAAAAGACTTCAATGAAATTGAAAGAAAAACTAAACAGCAACAACAAAAAGACTTTAATTTTAGAACAGTGTCTTCATGGATACTGGTCGGGTTTGTTATTGCTGAGCCAGGACGGGAACTCCTGTTTTTGAGTTTTAAGAGTTCTTTTTATATTTTGGATAACAGTCCTTTATCAGACACATTGTTTGCAAATATTTTTTCCTAGTTTGTGGTTTGTCTTCTCATTCCCTCATATCAACCACTTTTCAGAAGGGGAATTGAAAAAGATTGAAGGTTAACGAAAGTTCTGATATAGAGGATGGTTTATAATTTTATGATTTAAGGTAGATTTCCAGATAAAAAAATGTTACAAGTACCACTTACATGCTGAGAGTCACTTAAGATTTTTATTTAAGAAATACATATCAGTTACATTACCTTGTGTTATTTAAAAAAAAATGCCTTAGTTACCCTCTTTTGTCCACTTAATAAAATTCTTTGATTATCTTACATCAACCCCTCTTCCAAATTTTATTTCTTATTGTTTCTCTTCATACATGTATAATGCACCAGCCAAACTGAACTTCTCTGTATTCCTCACAGAGCTCAGATTCAGGGCCTTACCTGTGCATCTCTTCTCTGCTCAGAATTCTCTATCCTTTAGGGAGTTCCTGTTGTATCTCATTGGGTTAAGGACCCGACTAGTATCCATGTGGATGTGGGTTTGGTCCCTGGCCTTACTCAGTGGGTTAAGGATCTGGCATTTCCACAAGCTGAGGCCTAGTTTGGAGATATGGCTCGGATCTGGCATTGCTGTGGTTGTGGTATAGGCCGCAGCTGCAGCTCCCATTCAACCCCTGGCCTGGGAACTTCTTTATGCTGCAGGCGTGGCCCTAAAAAGAAAAAGAAAAAGATGTGTGTTTTAATTCAAGTACTGCCTCTTCTATGAGGCCTTAGGGAAGATTGTCTCTAACTTAAGAATGTAATACAAAATATGGAAAACTTACTACAAAAAGATGTTTATTGCAGCATTATTTATAGTAGCTAAATACTGGAGGCAGTAATCTTCAGCAACAATAGAATGATTATACTTAAAAATGATGGTACATATAGAACTACGGAAAGAAGCTTTTGGTATAGTTGGGAAAAAAGTCAAAATCTAAAATCATACATGCAAAATATAATTACAGCTCTGAAGCAAAACACAGATGAAGTGGCTAAATTGTGTTTTTCTCTCTCATTTTATAAATTTATAAATTTTGTGTAATATAAGTAAAATTAAATAATTATAAATTTCTGTGCTAAATATTTGTGCATTTTATATTACTGTTTAAAGTTTTGATCAAAGCAGTGTTAGGAAAACCTCAAAACGAAGCATGTAAAATGTTGAATATTGGGTAACTACAATGAAAGGGTTTATAATGTTTTATAGTTAACTGTAAGAGAGTTATTTATATACTTTCATTGACAAGGAGAGCTGAGAGACATCTGAATCTGATGTTTGGATAGTGTAGAATGGTTGAATTTTAATTTTCTAGTGTATGACTCTTTGAAGAAGACAGGGCATTCTAAAAAAGTCATGGGATATTGCCTATAAGAAGAACAAAAGATAAAATAAGATGGGAGTACAGATGAATACAGATATAGAAAGGACAGTCATATAAGCAAAGATGCATGTAAAAGAGAGACAGTAGCATATAAAAATAGTGTGGAGAAGACCAAAGCTTGTAAGGAAGCTTGTGACAAATGCTTAAGTCCATAAAAAGCTTTAAAAATTGTTTTAGTAGCAGTAACAACAACGAAAGAAAGAATAGTCCTGCTGTTTGGAACTGAGGTGTTACATCAGTAGATTGTCAGAGAAAGCAGAGCTTTTCTGTTTATTTCTTTTTTCTTTGGTCTTTTTAGGGCCACATTGGTGGCATATGGAAGTTCCCAAGCTAGGGGTGGAATTGGAGCTGCACTGCAGCCACAGCAAAGCCAGATCCAAGCTGTGTCCGTGACCTACCTATACTATAGGTCACCACAAGGCCAGATCCTTAACCCACTGATTGAGGCCTGGGATTGAACTGGCATCCTCATGGATATTGTCAGGTTCATTACCGCTGAGCCACAATGGGAACTCCCGAGCTTTTCTATTTCTATTTGGCTTTGACCTTCTCCTTCCAGATGCATTATCTTTAGATTAAGGATGAGAAAAAGGCTATTTTTAAATAATTAGTTATCAGATATATCTCATGTAAGATATCTGTGTAGATGAATTTTAGAAATAGGTCAATATGGAGAGAACAATGCTACCCATATTTATGTCACCAAGATGTAACTATTGTCGGAGTTCCTGTCATGGCACAGTGGTTAACAAATCTGACTAGGAACCATGATGTTGGGGGTTCGATCCCTGGTCTCGCTCAGTGGGTTAAGGATCTGGCGTTGCCATGAGCTGTGGTGTAGGTCGCAGACGCAGCTTGGATCTGGCGTGGCTGTGATATAGCTCCAATTCGACCCCTAGCCTTGGGAACCTCCATATGCCACAAGTGTGGCCCAAAAAGCAAAAAAAAAAAAAGATATAACTATTATCGATACTTTTTGTGTACCCTTTCGGGATTTTTTTTTTTTTTTAACAGCTATACTTGTGGGATGTGGAAGTTCCTGTGTCAGGGGTCAGGTTGGAGCTGCAGCTATGGCCTACACCACAGCCACTGCAACACTGGATCTGAGCCACATCTGTGACCTGTGCCACACCTTGCAGCAATGCTGGGTCTTTAACCCACTGAGCAAGGCCAGGGATCAAACTGGCATCCTCATGGACACTCTGTCAGGTCCTTAACCCACTGAGCCACAATGAGAACTCCCCTTCTGGAATTCTTTTGTGCATAATGTATATACGCAGTATGTATTTAGAAAAAAAGAGATGATATTTAGGAGCTTTTTCTTTTTCTCAGAACTTGATCTTCTCAGTCTGTAAGAGACAAACAAGGTTTTCTGTGTTGCTAAGTATAGACTACAACATCTTTTTAAAAACTTTTAATGAAATATGCATAATAGTATGCATATACAGAAGTATACAAACTACACAGCTCAGTAAATACTTCTCAGAATGAACACACTCGTGTAGCTACCATTCAGTTCAAGAACCAGACCATTATCAGTACCGAAGAAGCCCTCATTATGCTCTGTTCCAATCATTAACCCTTCCTCCTCTCCAGAGATACATTGTTCTGATTTATCATTCCATAGATTACTCTTGCAGTGTTTGCACTTGTATGAATGGAAGAATATAGTAAGAATTCTTTTGTGTCTTCTTTCACTCAATATTGTGTTTTAAGATTCAGTGATGTCATGCGTAGTTGTGGTTTCTTTTTGTTATTGTGTAGTACTCCATTTTACGAAGAAACTGTAATGCATTTATCCATTCTGCTGTTGGTAGGTTTTGAGTTGTTTGTAGTTTATTTTGTTTTACTGCTCTATGTACATAGTGCCTGGTTTTGTGCTTGGCACATAGCAGACAGTCAGTAAGTGTTGAATTTAGGGATGAAATGTCAGAGTTCCTGTTGTGGCCCAGCAGATTAAGAACCCAACATAGGAGTTCCCGTCACAGTGCAGTGGAAGTGAATCCTACTAGGAACCATGAGGTTGCAGGTTCAATCCCTGGCCTCGCTCAGTGGGTTAAGGATTCTGCATTGCCATGAGCTGTGGTGTAGGTCGCAGATGCGGCTTGGATCTGATGTTGCTGTGGCTGTGGTGTAGGCTGGCAGCTGTAGCTCCGATTGGACCCCTAACCTGGGAATTTCGAACCCAACATAGTCTCCATGAGGATGAGGATTTGATGTGGCCTCGCTCTGTGGGTTAAGGATCCAGCGTTGCTGCCAAGCTGCAGCATGGGTCATAGATGTGGTTTGGATCCAGTGGTTGCTGTGGCCTAGGCCTCAGCTGTAGCTCCTATTCAGTGCCTAGCCTGGGAACTTCCATATGCCACAGGTGTGGCCATTAAAAAAAGAAAAGAAATGTCTCATGTTTCTTTATAATTACTCTGGAATTTTCTCTGAATTATAAAAGGTTAATAATAATGTAAGTAAATCATAGTTCAAGGACTTTAGAACACTGTAACTTCATTTATTTCTACTGACTTGTGTGCTGCTGTTGTGGTTTAATTCTATTTAAAGTTTAAACACTCTAGGAGTTCCCGTCGTGGCTCAGTGGTTAACGAATCCAAGGAACCATGAGGTTGTGGGTTCCATCCCTGGCCTTGCTCAGTGGGTTAAGGATCCGGCGTTGCTGTGAGCTGTAGCTCCGATTTGACCCCTAGCCTGGGAATCTCCACATGCCGCAGGTGCGGCCCTAAAAAAAAAAAAAAGGGAAAAGTTTAAACACTCTAGGAAATTGTAGTTATTGTTTAAAAAGTCAGTATTTCATTTAGGTTTTTCACGTATTTAATCTGTTACTTTTTTTCTCCATTCCTACTTCTCTGAGGCTTCTGTTTTGTAAAATATTCCTTGTACATGAAGCACACTTTATTTGTAATAGTCCAAACTGGAAATTGCCCAAATGTCTGTTAATAAATAATGAATATATAAACACATTGAGATATAGCTATACAGGTAAATACTACTCCCCAATAAAAAGGAGCAAAACTGTTGATACATACAGCCATATGAATGAGTCTCAAAATAATTATGCTGAGTTTTCTTTGTGGAATTCTATTTTTGTTTAAAAATGTGTTTATTTCACATTCATGCTTGAAAGTTATTTTTGCAGGGAATAGAATCCTGAGTTGGCAGTTGTTATCACTGAACAGTCTGAGGATGTCTTTCTTCCTTCCTTCCTTCCTTTCATTCATTCATTCATTTATTCTTTTCTTGCCACACTTGCAGCATGCAGAAGTTCCTGGGCCAGGGATCAAACCTGCAACACAATAGTGACCCAAGCCACTATAGTGACAGCATCAGTTCTTTAACCTGCTGAGCCGCATGGGAACTCCTTGAGATGTGTTTCTGTTGTGTAATGGCTTCTATTGTTTTTTACTGAAGTTAGCTTAAAATCTCATTTTTCTTTCCTTGAAAATAATCTGATTTCCCCCCTTTGCCTGCTTTAAGCATTCCCCTTCATTTGTTTTTGTGTTTGACCTCAGCATGATTTCCTTTGTACTTATTTCCCTGAGTTTCATACGGCTTTTTTCAGTCTCTGTCATGATGTTTTAAAATCACTTTTTAGGAGTTCCCATCATGGCTCAGTGGTTAACGAATCTGACTTGGAACCATGAGGTTGTGGGTTTGATCCCTGGCCTCACTCAGTGGGTTAAGGATCCGGCGTTGCCATGAGCTGTGGTGTAGGTTGCAGACATGGCTCGGATCCCGTGTTGCTGTGGCTGTGGCTTAGGCTGGCGGCTACAGCTCCTGTTAGACCCCTAGCCTGGGAACCTCCCTATGCCGCGGGTGCGGCCCTAGAAAAAGGCAAAAAGATAAATAAATAAATAAATAAGTAAGTAAAATCACTTTTTAAAACATTTAAGCCATTATCACTTTGAATATTTTCCTGTCTCATTTTCATTCTCCTTTTGGAACTCCAAGTACATATATGTTTACTTTCCTGTGGTTTCCTCTCTGTCTTTTGCTCCCCAGTTTTGTTTTTGATATGCCATCCTTTGTTTCCTTGTGTTTTGTTCTGTGTGTTTTCTTCTGACCTGCATTCTGAGGTGCTATTAATCCCACCCATTGAGTTCTTAATTTTGGTTAATCTTATGCTTCAATTTTAGATTATTTATTTGGTTATTTTACTAAAAAATGGTTCTGATTCTTTGATGATTTATCACTCTTATTTCTTTGAACATATTAAGCATGTTTTATAGGTTTATTGAGATATAAGAGATACGAAGTAAACTGCATAGAAGTTCCTATTGTGGTTCAGGGGATTAAGGACCCTATGTCTCTGTGAAGATGCGAAATTTGATCCCTGGCCTTCCTCAGTGGGTTAAGGATCCAGCATTGCCGCAAGCTGTGGTGTAGGTCACAGATACTGTTCGGAGTTGGCGTTGCTGTGGCTGTGGTATAGGCTACAGTTGCAGTTCCAATTTGACCCCTGGCCTGGGAACTTCCATATGCCACAGGTGTGGCCATGAAAAGAAAAAAAAATGCATATTTAAAATGTACAGTGTGATGAGTTTTGATATGTTTGTACTGGTGAAACCATCATTATGATCAACATAAGTAATATATCCATTACTCCCCAAAATTTCTTTATGTGCCTTTGTAATCCTTGCTTCCTACTCTTTTGTCCCTTTCTACTCCCCATCCCTAAGTAACCACTGATCTGATTTCTTGCACTATAGATTATTTGTGATTTTTTTTTGTCTTTTTGCCCTTTTATGGCCTCACCTGTGGCATATGGAGGTTCCCAGGCTAGGGATCTAACAGGAGCTGTAGCCGCCGGCCTTCGCCACAGCCACAGCCATGCCAGATCTGAGCTGCGTCTACGACCTACACCACAGCTCATGGCAACGCTGGATCCTTAACCCACTGAGCGAGGCCAGGGATCGCACCCGCAACCTCACGGTTCCTAGTCGGATTCGTTTCCGCTGTGCCATGGCGGAAACTCTGATTATTTGTATTTTTGGAAGGTTACTTGTTTCTTTTTTTTGCTGAGTAGTATTCCAATATATGAACATACAACAGATTAACAGAGTTGAGATTTATTGATCCATTCATCCATTGAAACATTTAGGTAGTTTCTGTTTTGGCCATTACAAATAAAGCTGTTTGGAAAATTGTTTTTTTTTTTGGTTGTGCCTGTGGCATGCGGAGGTTTGCAGGCCAGAGATTGAACCTGTGCCACAGCAGTGACAACTCAGGGTCCTTAACCCACTGAGCCACCAGGGAATTCCTTGCAGTCTGTTTCTAATGACGCTACTTTCTGGATCCTCTTAGTACAACCTTGTGGGGGTTCTGTTGTTGCTTAAAAAAATTCGTTTCTTATTTTTCTGGTGATATTTGATTGAATAGTGGTCATTGTAAATAGAAAAGTTATAGAAATAACTTAAGGTTAAGATGAAAATTTATGTTTGCTTCTGGCAGGTGGCTTAATCCAGTTTTAAGTACTGAGATGAGCTGAGGCTAGGCTATAATCCCAGGGATATTTGGTTTATTTTAGGCTTCCGAGGGAGTAGCTCTTCAGGGCATAGGCTCCAAGTGCAGGATATTTAACAACACTTCTTTTCTTGGTGGACCCTGGACTTCAGTTTTTGTTCTCTATCCCTATGTGCCTGTCAAAAGCTCTTGCGGCTAAAGGCTAAATCTTCGGCTGGATTTGCAGAATTGTACCAGGAGAAAAGTGGTCCTAAATGCTGATCTGATCTCTGGGTTTCCTTCTTCTCCTTCTGGATCTGTTCCCTGTTACTCTTTTTTTCTGTCTCACTTTATTTTTATTTTATTTTATTTATTTTATCTTTTGGTCTTTTTAGGGCCGTACCCACAGCATATGGAGATTCCCAGGCAAGGGGTGGAATCGGAGCTGTAGCCACCGGCCTGTACCACAGCCACAGCAACGCCAGATCCGAGCCACATCTGAGACCTGCACCAAAACTCACGGCAGCTCAGGATCGTTAAGCCACTGAACGAGGCCAGGGATTGAACCTGCAACCTCATGGTTCCTAGTTGGATTCATTTCCGCTGTGCCATGATGGGAACTCCGCCTGTCTTACTTTAATACCTATAATCAGATGATTTTAATGTGTTTGAGCTTCTCTAATTGTTTGCATCAGGAAAGTTGGTCTCAGTTACTGACCATGTTGGACCATGTAGATGCAGTAATGATTCAGGTTTCCTGTCATGGATTAATAAAGTTCTAGGGCATTGTCAGTGATGGGCCTAGGAAGTGAACACTGGTGGTCACTGAGGAATTGTGAACTAGAGAAATGATAGTTGATATAAAAGCATTTTTTAAATTTTTATAAAAGGGAAGAAGTTCATGTAACTGTAGGCTTATTATTAGTGTAGGTTAAGTTTCTCAACTGGCTTTTAAAACATATTGCTTGTTCACATGAAAAAGGAAGTATAATTAGCATGTGTTCTTGAAAAACAATAAAATGTAAGTTAGATGCCAGCTATTACGTACTTAAAAATGTTGGCAGTGAGCTAAGAACTTGATATTATTTCATTTAAGTCTATACAGGACCTGTAAGATAGTTATTTGTAGTGGAGGGTACCAGTGTTCGCTTACACCTGTTTTTCTTTCCTGGGCACACAGAAATAGCCCTTTGTAGCCCTTCTTGTATACGAGAGGGACATATAGCTAAGTTTAATCAAAGAAATATGAGCATATTGATGTATCACATCTAGAATGAGGCATTTAAGAAATACTGTACCATTTTTTGTTCTTCTTTACCAAGTTGTATCCACACTGATTTTCTTTTTGTCCAGCCACTCCATCAGGCGTGCCCTGAAAATGTTCTTTCTGTTTTGAATGCTCACATCCTTTTCATCATAGGGATAAAGAATGATCCCTTTGAGAAGATGGCATTTGAGTTGTGACCTGAATATGAGGGGAAAGAATTTGAAGTTTGCCCTTTCGATTACAAAGTTTTTTTTTTTGGTCTTTTGTCTTTTTAGGGCCGCACCCGTGGCATATGGAGGTTCCCAGGCTAGGGGTCTAACAGGAGCTGTTGCTGCCGGCCTTCGCCACAGCAACAGCAGTGCCAAATCCAAGCTGCGTCTGCAACCCGCACCACAGCTCATGGCAACGCCAGATCCTTAACCCACTGAGTGAGGCCAGCGATCGAAGCTGCAATCTCATGATTTCTAGTCAGAGTTGTTTCCTCTGAGCCACGACAGGAACTCCAGAAAGAATTTTTATTGCCATCATTTGATAGGGTAGATATAATACAAAATCTAGCAGCTATATTTGCACATGGAAAATTTTGTTAATTGATTAAAATCTGGTAGCAAAATTCTCTTGACAAAGTTTAGATTCGTAAAACATGACCTAGGACAAACAGAATTAGTTAGGCAAAGCAAACTCCTTATGGTAGAAATTAAAGCCGCCCCCCACCCCGATTCACAATGGTAGAAGCTAACATTTAAAAAAAATTGATGAGTATAAAATAAAAAGTGTTATTATAGAATGTACATACTGGGTAGTTCCTCTAGCAGTTGAGCAAATGAACATAAAAAAAAAGAAATGATTTAACTCTGCTGTACAGAAAATTAATCAAGCTAGGACGTTGGCTCAGAAAAAAACCATATGCTTGGTGTCAGACTGAAACACCGGCAGGAGTGAAAACAACTACCTCAACCAACATCCCAAATAAAATGGTAAAAGTCTTCAGCATATTTTGATACCAGTCTTTTTCCCCCGAGGATTCATTCATTATTTTGATATAAAAAAACAAACCCTTTAACCTGTAAAGAGCGTCACTTGTTTTCATGTTGTTCTAGAACAACATTTTCTAAATCTCATCTTGTGTGGAAGAATCCAAAGGAGTATATAAATGAGAGAAACAAATGTGTTGAGGTGCTAAAATTAAAGCTTTATATTTGTATCTTTGATGAATAATATTGCTATGTCAGTATTAAATGATTGTGTCTGTTGGATGCTTTGGGACGAAGAGGCTGAGATGGAGATAGCTGTGCAAGAGATGTATTGGAGAACATCGTCTGTGAAGGATTAAAGGAGGAGGGCAGTGCCAGGAAAGTCTCCTTATTGTGTTGCATCTCTGACAAAGTCTCAGCCAACCCAGTTGGGAACTCGGAAGCAAAGATGGATTTGTGAGAAGTCCCATGTTAGGTAGAAATGGCTGGGTCCTGGTACCCTAACCATGCAAGTCATTGCTGAGGGTGTACCTGGGAAGACAGTGGTTTTGTCTAGAAAGCTATACCTATTGGCTCGAATAGCTGATTACCTTCACTGCAGGTGTATTTTAAGCTCAGCTCCTTGGCTACCATACTGATCATTGCTTTTTTAAAGAGAATTATCATAGATTGTTTAAAATAATTCAGAATTTTTGAGGAAAATTTTTTTTTGGTTAGTGGGTACACCAGGAGGTTAAGGAAAAAGTAAATTCGATGAATACTTTTTAGTTTGAGATATGGATTACTCGGAATAAGAACATCTAATCAATGATCTGGCTGTAGAAAGATTTTTTTCCTTTTGATGTGGAGGTTTGGGTACATAGTTCTTTGTTATTGTTTTAAATTAATGAATTTTATTACAATTATATTTGTACAACAATCGTCACAACCCAATTCTATAGCATTTCCATCCCAAACAACTAGCGCATCCCTCTACTACCCAGTCTGTCTCATTTGGAAACCATAAGTTTTTCAAAGTCTGTGAGTCTGTGTCTGTTCTGCAAAGAAGTTCATTGTGTCCTTTTTTTAGATTTCACATGTTAGTGATAGCATATGGTGTTGGTGTCTTACTGTTTGACTGACTTCACTTAGCATGGTAATTTCTAGGTCCATCCATGCCTGCAAATGCTGTTGTTATTTCTTTCCTCTTAATGGCTGAGTAATATTCCATTGTGTATATGTACCATGTCTTCTTTATCCATTCCTCTGTCCTCTGTCGATGGACACTTAGGTTGTTTCCATGTCTTGGCTATTGTATATAGTGCATCAGTGAACACTGGGGTACATGTACCTTTTCGAGTGATGGTTTTCTCTGGGTAGATGCCCAGGAGTGGGATTGCTGGATCAAATGGTAATTCTATTTTTAGTTTTCTAAGGAATCTCCATACTGTTTTCCACAGTGGTTGCACCAATTTACATTCCATCAACAGTGTAATAGGGTTCTTTTCTCTCCACACCCTCTCCAGCACTTATTGTTTGTAGACTTTTTGATGATGGTCATTCTGGCCAGTGTAAGGTGCTATCTTGTAGTGGTTTTGATTTGCATTTCTCTAGTAATTAGTGATGTTGAACATCTCTTCATGTGTTTTTTGGCTATCTGTATGTCTTCTTTGGAGAACTGTCCTGTTTAAATCTTCTGCCCATTTTTTGATGGGGTTGTTTGTTTTTTTGGTATTGAGCTGTAGGAGGTGTTTGAAAATTTTGATTAATCTCTTGTCAGTCAATTCATTTGCAAATATTTTTTCCCATTCTGTGGGTTGTCTTTGCATTTTGTTTAGGGTTTCCTTTGCTGTGCAGAAACTTTTAAGTCCCACTTGTTTATTTTTGTTTTTATTGTCATTACTCTAATAGGTGGATTTGAGAACATGTTGCTATTGTTTATGTCAGAGAGTGTTTGGCCTGTGTTTTCCTCTTAAGAGTTTTTATAGTAGCTGGTCTTGTATCTAGGTCTTTAATCCATCTTGAGTTTATTTTTGTGCATGGTGTTAGAAAGAGTTATAATTTCATTCTTTTACGTGTGGCTGTCCAGTTTTCCCAGCACCACTTTTTGAGCAGGCTGTCTTTTCTCCATTGTATATTCTTGCCTCCTTTGTCATAGATTAGTTGACTGTAGGTGCATGGGTTTCATTCTGGGCTTTCTATCCTGTTCCACTGATCTATATTTCTGTCTTTGTGCCAGTACCATACGGTTTTGATGACTATAGCTTTGTAGCATAGTCTGAAGTCAGGGAACCTGATTCCTTCAGCTCCATTTTTCCTTTTCAGGATGTCTTTGGCTATTCTGGATCTTTTGTGCTTCCAAACAAACTTTAAAATATTTTGTTCTAGTTCTGTGAAAAATGTCCTTGGTAATTTGATAGGGATCGCATTGAATGTGTAGATTGCCTTGTGTAGTATAGTAATTTTGATAGTATTGACTCTTCCAATCCAAGAGCATGGTATGTCTTTCCATCTGTTTGTGTCATCTTTGATTTCTTTCATCAGCGTCTTAAAGTTTTCAGAGTACAGGTCTTTTGTCTCTTTAGGTAGGTTTATTCCTGAGTATTTTATTCTGTTTGATGCGATGATAAACAGGATTGCTTTTCTAATATCTTTTCCTGATCTTTCATTGTTAATATATAGAAATGCATTTGATTTCTGTGTATTAATTTTGTATCCTGCAACTTTGCCAAATTCATTGATGAGCTCTAACAGTTTTCTGGTAGAGTCTTTAGGATTCTTTGGGTATAGTGTTGTGTCATCTGCAAATAGTGATAATTTTATTTCTTCCTTTCCAATTTGGATTCCTTTTATTTCTTTTACTTCTCTGATTGCTGTGGCTAAGACTTCCAAAGCTGTGTTGAGTAGTAGTGGTGAGAGCAGAATCCTTGTCTTGTACCTGATCTCAGTGGGAATTCTTTCAGCTTTTCACCATTGAGAATGATGTGAGCTCTGGATTTGTCATATATGGCCTTTATTATGTTGAGGTAGAGTCCCTCTGTGTCCACTCTCTGAAGGGTTTTTTATCAGAAATGGGTGTTGGAGGGAGTTCCCGTTGTGGTGCAGTAGAAATGAATCCAACTGGGAACCATGAAATTGTGCGTTCGATCCCTGGCATTGCTCAGTGGGTTAAGGATCTGGCATTGCCGTGAGCTGTGGTGTAGATTGCAGATGCTCCCCAGATCCTGCGTCCCTGTGGCTGTGGTGTAGACCAGCAGCTGTAGTTCTGATTCGACCTCTAACCTGGGAAGTTCCATATGTCATGGGTGTGGCCCTAAAAAGCAAAAAAAGAAAGAAAAAAGAAAAGAAAAAGGAAAAAGAAATGGGTGTTGGATTTTGCCACAGGCTTTTTCTGCATCTATTGAGAGGATCATATGGTTTTGTTAACCCGGTGTATTACGCTGATTGATTTGTGGATATTGAAGAATCCTTGCATCCCTGGGGTAAATCGCACTTGATCATGATGTACAATCCTTTTAATGTATTGTTGGATTCAGTTGACTAGTATTTTGTTGAGGATTTTTGCATTTATGTTCATCAGTGAGACTGGCCTGTAATTTTTATTTTTTTTTTGGTATCTTTGTCTGGTTTTGGTATCAGGGTGATGGTGGCCTCATGGAATGAGTTTGGGAGTGATCCTTCCTCTGCAATTTTTTGGAATAGTTTCAGAAGGATAGGTGTTAGCTCTTCTCTAAATGTTTGATAGATTTTGCCATTGAAGCCATCTGGTCCTGGACTTTTGTTTGTTGGAAGTTTTTATTTTTTTATTTTTATTTTTTTGTCTTTTTGCCTTTTATGTAGAGCCGCACCCGCGGCATAGGGAGGTTCCCAGGCTAGGGGTCTAACAAGAGCTGTAGCCGCCGGCCTTCGCCACAGCCACAGCAACGCGGGATCCGAGCCGTGTCTGCAACCTTCACCACAGCTCACGACAACGCTGGATCCTTAACCCACTGAGCAAGGCCAGGGATCGAACCCGCAACCTCATGGTTCTTAGTCGGATTCGTTAACCGCTGAGCCACTAAGGGAACTCCTGTTGGAAGTTTTTAAATCACAGTTTCAATTTCAGTACTTGTGATTGTTTCATTCATCTTTTCTCTTTCATCTTAGTTTAGTCTTGGAAGACTGGACTTTTCTAAGAATTTGTACATTTCTGCTAGGTTTTCCATTTTATCGGCATGTAGTTGCATATAGTAGTCTCTTCTGATCTTTTGTATTTCTGTGATGTCCGCTGTTACTTCTCCTTTTTCATTTCTAACTTGATTCATCTGGGTCCTCTCTTTTTTTGATAAGTCTGGTTAAGGGTTTATTAATTTTGTTGATCTTTTCAAAGAACTAGCTTTTAGTTTCATTGATCTTTTCTGTGGTTTTCTTCATTTCTATTTCATTGATTTCTGCTCTGATCTTTATGGTTTCCTTTCTTCTACTAACATTAGGTCTTGTCTTTTCTCTCTAGCTGCTTTAGATGTCAAGTTAGGTTGTTTACTTGAGCTTTTTCTTGTTTCCTGAGGTAGGCTTTTATTGCTACAAACTTCCTTCTTAGAACTGCTTTTGCTGCATCTCATAGGTTTTGGAGTGTCATCTCTTTGTTGTCATTTGCTTCTAGGTATTTTTTTTTTTTTGAGGGCCACACCCGGGTCATATGGAGCTTCCGAGCCTAGGGGTCGGCTTACCCAACAGCCACAGCAACACCAGATCTGAGCCATGTCTGCGACCTATATCACAGCTCACAGCAATGCTGAAATGTTAACCCACTGAGCAAGGCCAGGGATCGCACACAACCTCATGGTTCCTAGTCGGTTTTGTTAACCGCTGTGCCACCACAGGAACTCCGCTTCTAGGTATTTTTTAAATTTCCTCTTTGATTTCTCCAGTGATCCATTGGTTGTTTAGTAGTATGTTGTTTAGGCTCCACGTGTTTGTGTTTTTTTGCAGTTTGTTTTCCTGTTGTTGATTTCCAGTAGTATAGCATTGTGGTCGGAAAAGATGCTTGATATGATTTCAATTTTCTTAAAGTTACTGAGGCTTGATTTGTAGCTCAGGATGTGATCAGTCTTAGAGAATGTTCCATGTGCACTTGAGAAGAATGTGTATTCTCTTGATTTTGGATGGAATGTCCTGTAAATATCTATTAAGTCCATGTGGTCTAATGCTTCATTCAGGGCCTGTGTTTCCTTATTGATTTTTCTGTCTGATGATCTATCCACTGCTATAAGTGGGGTGTTAAAATCCCTCATAATTACTGTGTATTTGTTGATTTCTCCTTTTAAGGTTGTTACCAGTTGCTTTGTATATTGTGGTGATCCTGTGTTGGGTGCATAGATATTTAAAATTATTATATCTTCTTCTTTGATTGATCCTATGGTAATTATGTAGTGTTCTTCCTTGTCTCTTACAATATTCTTCATTTTAAGGTCTATTTTGTCTGATGAGTATTGCTACTCCAGCTTTCTTTTGATTCCCGTTTGCATGGAGTCTTTTTTTCCATCCTCTCACTTTCAATTTGTATGTATCCCTAGAACTAAAGTGGGTCTCTTGAAGACAGCGTATGTATGGATCTTGTTTCTGTATCCATTCAGCCAGTCTGTGTCTTTTGCTTGGGGCATTTAGTCCATTTACATTTAAGGCAATTATTGATATGTATTTTTTTTTTTTTGTCTTTTTGCTTTTTCTAGGGCCGTACTTGTGGCATATGGAGGTTCCCAGGCTAGGGATCTAATCGGAGCTGTAGCTGCCAGCCAATGCCACAGCAACTTGGGATCCAAGCTGCCTCTAGCAACCTACACCACAGCTCACGGCAATGCCGGATCATTAACCCGCTGAGCGAGGCCAGGGATTGAACCTGCAACCTCATGGTTCCTAGTCAGTTTCGTTAACCACTGTGCCATGACGGGAACTCCAGATATGTATGTTCTTATTGCCATTTTATTAACTGCTTTGTATTTGTTTTTGTTGGTCTTTTTTTCTTCCCTTCTTCTCTTGTTCTCTTATGGTTTGATGACTGTCTTTACCGTTGTATTTGAGTTGATTTTGTGTATTGTAGATTTTTGGTTTGCAGTTACCCTGAAGTTTTGATATAGGAGTCCATATATATCAAAAGTTTTGATATAGGAGTCTATATATATCAAGATTGTTTTAAGTTGTTGGCCTCATAATCCAAGTGCATCTCCGTTGTCCTGCATTTGTACCCTCCTCTTCTCATGGTTTCTGATTTTGGTAGCATATTTGTATGTGGATGATTTCCTACTGTATATATGCCTTTACTGGTGAGCATATTTGTACGTGGATGATTTCCTACTGTATATATGCCTTTACTGGTGAGCATTGTCATTTGTGTTTTTTTTTGTTTTTAGTTTTGGCTTTTTTCTTTCTTCCTGGAAAAGTTCCTTTAGTATTGTTGTAAAGCTTGTTTAGTGTTGCTGAATTCTCTTAGCTTTTGATTGCTGGGTAAAGTAGTCTTGGTTTGAGGTTTTTTTCCTTTCATCACTTTAAGTATATCTTGTCACTCTCTTCTGGCCTGCAGAGTTTCTGCTGAAAAATCTGCCAGTAACCTTATTGGGGTTCCCTTGTATGTTATTCGTTTCTTTTCCCCAGCTGCTTTCAGTATTTGCTCTGTCTTTAATTTTGGTCACTTCGATTAATATGTGTCTCGGGGAGCTCCTCCTTGGGTTTATTTTATGTGGTACTCGTTGTGCTTCCTGGATTTGAGTGAGTGGTTCCTTTCCCACTTAGGGAAAAACTTAGGGAAGTTTTTGGCTATTAACTCTTCAAATATTTTTTCTGTCCCTTTTTCTCTCTCTTTTCCTTCTGGCAGCTCTATAATATGGATGTTGGTGCTTTTAATATTGTCCCAGAGTTCTCTGAGACTGTCGTCATTTCTTTTCAATCTTTTTTCTCTCTTCTGTTCTGCATCAGTGATTTCCACTTGTCTGTCCTCCACCTCACTGATTCGTTCTTCTGCCTCCTGTATTCTGCTGTTGGTTGCATCTAATGACTTTTTTATTTCAGTTATTGTACTTTGCATCTCTGCTTGCTTACGTTTTAAGTCTTGTATTTCTTTGTTCAGTGTTTCCTGTAAATTGTCAGTGTTTGCCTCCAGTTTATTTCCAATGTCTTGCGTCATCTTTACCATCATCAGTCTAAAGTCTTTTTCCTGGAGGCTGATAATCTCCAGATCTCTTAGCTGTTATTCTGGGTTTATTTCTTCTTCCCTTATCTGAGTTATAGTTCCCTGCCTTTTCATTTATATAGGTTTTTGGTGTGGTGTCCTTTTTGCAGACAGTACGGTGGTAGCCTCTCTTACTTCTGATGTCTGTTTCCCTTGTGGCTGAAGTTGTTATGGGGGGGCTTGCTGTAGGCTTCCTGATGGGGAGGGACTGGTGCCTGTCCACTGGTAGGTGGGGCTGATTCCTGTCCCTCTGGTGGGTGGTGCTTTGCCTCTGCCTGATATTAGAGGCAGCTCTGTGCCTGGGGGAGTCTTTAGGCAGCCTGTTTCCTAATGGGTGGGGCTCAGATCCCACCTGGATTATTGTTTGGCCTGGGGCTTCTCAGTGCTGATGGGTGGGGCCAGATTTTCCCAAAAGGGCCGTCTCTAGAGGAACACAGGCTAATGAATATTCCCAAGACCTTTGCCTCCAATGTCCTTTCCCCACAGGGAGCCACAGTCATTGCCCATTTTCCCAGGAGATCCTCCAAAAGCTGCAGTTGGGTCCGACCCAGATTCCTATGGAGCCTCTGCTTTGTCCTGGGACCCAGTGCACATGAAAGTCTGTGTACACCTTTTAAGAATGGGGTCTCCATTTCCCCCAGTCCTGTAGAGCTCCTTCACACAAGCCCCAGTGGCCTTCAATGCCAGATGCTCCGGGGGCTCTTCTCCCTGTGCCAGATCCCCAGGCTTGGGGATTTGATGTGGGGCTCAGAACTCTCACGCTTGTAGGTGAGTCTCTGTGATACAGTTACTTTCCAGTCTGTGGGCTGCCCAGCCGGCAGGTATGGTGTTGCTTATATTGCATAATCACCCCTCCTATTGTCTTGATGTAGCTTCCTCTTTGTCTTCTGGGAGTAGGATATTTTTTGATAGTTTCCAGTCCATTTGGTTGCAGGTTATTCAGCATTTGGTTGTAATTCTGTTTTTTTTATGAGAGAAGGTGAGCTCCAGTCCTTTTATTCTGCCTTCTTAATCCCGTCTCTACATAGTTCTTATGCTTTAAGATAAGGTCAGTAGTTCCCATTGTGACTTATCAGAAATGGATCTGACTAGCTTCATGGGACTAGATGCAGGTTCAGTCCCTGGCCTTGCTCAGTGGGTTAAGGATCTGGCATTGCTGAGAGCTGTGGTGTGGGTCACAGGTGCAGCTTGGATTCTGTGTTGCTGTGGCTGTGGCATAGGTTGGCAGTTACAGCTCTGATTCGATCCCTAGCCTGGGAACCTCCATTTGCCACAGGTGCAGTCCTAAAAAAAAAAACAAGAAGAAAAAGATAAGGACAAAATAACCCTTCCTGTACAGTTGTAATGAAGATTGGAATATAATGCTTATCACATATGTGAAAGAAATCTTCTCAGTATAGCCTAGGAATGGAGAGAATTGGTAAAAATGATAAGGTTACCGTTTTAAAAGCAAAATGTAAATGATTCAATTTATATATCAACATGAACTTTCAAAGAGAAGTCATGGTAAACAAAGTGAAATCAGTATTAAAAATAAGTTTTAGGAGTTCCCATGTTCCTCACTGGGTTGAAAACCAGACTAGTATCCATGAGGATGTAGGTTTGATCCCTGATCCTGCTCAGTGGGTTAAGGATCCGGTGATGCCATGAACTGCAGTTTGGATCCTGAGTTGCTGTGGTGCAGGCTGACAGCTGCAGCTCTGATTCGATCCCTAGCCTTGGAACTTCCATATGCCACAGGTGTGGCCCTAAAAAGTAGGAAAAAAATTAATTTTAGAATATGGCCAGTTAGCGCATTTGATTGAAAATACTTGGTGCAGCGGAAATGAATCCGACTAGTATTCAAGAAGATGCAGGTTTGATCCCTGGCCTCGGTCAGTGGGTTGGGTATCTGGCATTGTTTTGAGCTGTGGTGTAGACTGCAGACACTGCTGGGAATCCCTGTTGCTGTGGCTGTGGCGTAGGCCAGCATCTGTAGCTCTGATTTGACCCCTAGCTGGCCAACTTTGATGTGGCCCTAAAAAAAAAGAAAAAGAAAAAAGGAAAGAAAAAATTAAAAAGAAAAAGAGGAAATACTAGTTTAGAAATTCTCATTGTGGCTCAGCGGTAACGAACCTGACTAGTATCCATGAGAATGTGGGTTTGATCCATGGTCCCGCTCAGTGGGTTAAGGATCTGGCGTTGCTATGAACTGCAGTGTAGGTGGCAGATATTGCTTGGATCTGGCCTTGCTGTGACTGTGGCATAGGCTGGCAGCTGCAGCTCCCCTTTGACCCCTAACCTGGGAACTTCCATATGCCATAGGTGTGGCCCTAAAAAGCAAAACAAACAAATATGCAAATAAAAATTCTGAAACATACTGCCAATTGACCTATATAAAACTTTGCCAGTTTCTTCTTCTAGTCACAAGGTGAATGAAAGCTTTTTCCCTCCCTTTACATCCCCTCATGAGCTCTGGGTATTGTCAGTTTAACTTTTCTACTCTGATAAGTATTAAGTGGTGCCATATTTAATTTACTACAAATGCTACAAATGTTTGAGTCTAGAATGATGAAATATTCCTGGGAAGTAGTAGGAATAGCTTCCCCTGTGATAGTTAGAAATAAACTGCACAGATTGTTGTTCTAAGAACTACTGTGACATTATAGATTGCTTTTAATAGTATTAAAGAAACGAAAGGAAAAAACCAGTGTCCTGTCTTAAAAAAAAATGTCATTGTCATCTGGTTCTCCTTTAGAGATAATAAAGGAAATGTATACACAACAATTATTAGAAAAAAAATTTCTCAGAGCACACATACGGCCTCTATGACTTGTCTTCAGGGAGAGAGAGTACTTCTTGTCTAGGATTAAGATGTTTACTGTTTTCTTAAGAACATTCTTACACTCCTTAGACAACTACTTTCTTGATAGGAGATTGGGTTTTCAAAATGCTACATCAATTTAAAAGATCTTTTTCATTTTTCTGGCATAAATTAATATTCCACTTAGGGTTTTGGTTGTTGTTTTGCTTTTTGGTTTTCTTTAGCCTCCGTGTGCAGCGGCTGGATATTGGATCTCAGTTGGATTGAACCTGGGCTGCAGTGGTGAAACTGCTGTGTCCTAACCACTAGGCCGCCAGGGAACTCCTCATTTTTTCTTTATAGTAAAAATAAATGTTTTTATCTTTGTTAATTTAAATTGTTAAATATTATCAGTAGTATTCTCAAATTAGTATATTTTAAGATGTGCTCCTGATGTAGACTAGTTTGGAGTATTGCCAATGTTGCTTTTTTTTTTTTTAATTATATAGTTCTAGGTACGTTTCATCCTGATTCGAGTTACAGTCTCAGAGACAGTAAAGAAGTACTTTATATTTTCTTTGTTTTATTTTATTTTATTTTTTGCTTTTTGGGGCCATACCACGGCATATGGAAGTTCCCAGGCCAGGGGTTGAATCAGAGCTGCAACTGCCAGCCTACAGCACAGCCACAGCAATGCAGAATTTGAGCTGCATTTGTGACCTACACCAAAGCTCTTGGCAATGCCAGATCCTTATGCATTGAGGGAGGCTGGGAATCAAACCTGCATCCTCATGCATACTAGTTGGGTTTGTAACCCGCTGAGCCACAACAGGAACTCCTTTTCTCTCTTTTTTTAATAAAAATTTTGCATGAACATTAGTTGTCAAGTCAGTCTGTTCACACCTCCCTACCTGCAGTGTGGTAAACTAAGAGGTCAGATGAGCTCTTTAAAATGAAACAGTTTTGAGATGTGTGAGTACTTGAGCCTGCTTTTGGTTTTCAATTAATTAAAAAATAATGTTGATCATCCTCAGTATTCTTGTTGTGCTAGCCATCGGCATCCTGGCAAACCATACAGATGTAGTCCCTGTTTTCATGAAACTGTAGTCCTGTATAGGGTCTCCAACAATAAAAAGCGAAGTAAAGGAAAGCAAGACAAAAACACCGTGATTATGTGGCAAGTGTTATGATGGGAAAAAATAGTGCGATGTTGGAGAATAATGGAGAGACAAATTTTTGACAAAGTGGTCAGGATAAGCACTCTGAAGAGGTGACATATAAACCAGCACATAAAGGATTAGAAGGAGCTAGCTATGTGAATAGCTGAATGTCTTAGTTCAGATTTGCTATAAAAAAGTACCATAGTGGACCTTCAGGATCAGAGACTCTAAAACCTTCCAAGCCATCTGTTTGCTTTTCTTTTATCCTCGGCAACACAGGGTATCAGCCAGGCCTCTGAATAAAGCAGCTGTTTTATACGCCCCCCCTCCAAAAAAAAGTATCATAAACTGGTTGGCTTATAAACAACTAAATTTTATTTCTCAGTTCTCGAGGCAGGAAGTCCATGATCAGGATGTTAGTAGCATTGTTTGAGTTCTGTATGATGGCCCTCTTCTAGGTTGCAGACTACCGTCTTCTCCTTGTACCCTCACGTGGTGAAAAGAGGGTGAGAGAGCTCTCTGGGGTCCTCTTTTTAAGGACATTAGTCATTTTCATGAGAACTCTGCCCTCATGACCAAATGACCTCCCGAAGATCCTACCTCCTAATGCTATCACACTGAGGATTGGGATTTCAAAGCAGGAACTCTGGTGTTTGTGGGGACTCAGTTATTCAGTGCATTGCCCTGGGGGACAGGCAGGGGAGGGGGTATGCCAGGTTGAGGGAATGGTCTGTACAAAGATCCTTAGGTATAAAAGAACTTGACATGTTCAAGGAATTGGAAGGAGGGCCTCTGATGTGTGACTTAGAGACTAGAATGGGATGAACGAGGCTGTGGAAATAGGGGCCAGATCACCCCGATCTTGTAAGCTTAGTGAGGAGTTGAGATTTTTGTTCTAAGTGCGGTGGAGTCCGAGAAGGAGTGACACGGTCCATGATTTGTGGCTGTCGTGAGATGATGGGAAGGGCAAGGGCGAAAGAGTAATCCATATAAGAAAGGAGGATGGTGTCAGTAGAGGCAATAGAGATTGAGAGAAGTGGGTGGATTCAAGATATATTTAGGAGGTAGAAATGACAGGACATATTGAGGAGTTGAACGTGGGACCGGGAGGACACATAACCGATGTCCGTATTTCTAGCTTAATAGGCTTTATGGTCAGCGAGAGTATTCAGCGGTGTACACTCACTGCGCTGCTTTGCATTTGCATTCCTGATTTCGTTCCTCACGAGTAAAACTTTCAAATACACAATTTGGGATAGGCATCTTCGTCTCTTTGGGCAGCTTTAACAAAAATACTGTAGACTGGTGGGCTTGTAAACAACTGTAATTTATTTCTCATAGTTCTGGAGGCTGGGAGGTCCAAGATCAGGGTGCTGGCAGATTGATTGTCTGGTGAGGGCCTGCTTCCTGCTTCACAGACAGCACCTTCCTGGGTGACGGAAGAGGCAAGGGAGCTCTCTGGGGTCTGTTTTATAAGAGGGCACTAATCCTATTCATGAGGCCTCCGCCACCCTGACCTAATCACCTTTCAAAGGCTCACCTCCAAAGACCATCACATTGGGGGTGAGGATTTCAACATATGAATTTGGGGGGACATTAAATATTTTTTTTTTGGTCTTTTTGCCTTATCTAGGGCTGCACCCGCGGCATATGGAGGTTCCCAGGCTAGGGGTCTAACAGGAGCTGTAGCCGCCGGCCTTCACCACAGCCACAGCAACGCGGGATCCAAGCCGCGTCTGCAACCTTCACCACAGCTCACGGCAACCCCGGATCCTTAACCCACTGAGCAAGGCCAGGGATCGAACCCGCAACCTCATGGTTCCTAGTCGGATTCATTAACCACTGAGCCACGACAGGAACTCTGGGACATTCATTTAAATCAGGAGCTCATGAGACTTACAACTGGAATGTAGAGGACTACTGATAAAACATCCCTGAAAATACAGGATAAATTCATAATAAAAGATTTATACACAAGGTTAGTGAAACTTTTTTTTTCTCTTAATGGATTTTATTTCAATTATAGGTGTGCATAAATCATCACAAGTCAATTTTACATATTTTGTATCCCAAACCCCCAGTGCATCCCCCCACCCCCCAGATTGTCTTATTTGAAAAGCCAAGGTTTTCCAAAGTCTGTGAGTCATTGTCTGTTCTGTAAGAAGGTTCATTGTGTCTTTTAGTTTCCACATGTAAGCGGTATCATTGGGTGTTGCTGTCTAATTGTCTGACTGGTTTCACTTTGCATGATAATTTCTAAGTCCATCCATGTTGCTATAAATGTTGGTAATTCGTTCCTTTTAATGGCTGAGTAACAT
>PVHT021183666.1:36220435-36244283 GCA_004024745.2 Catagonus wagneri
GATGACATCCTGCTAAAGGACAGAAATTCGAGTTAGAGAATTAGCAAGCACCGTTGAGCCTTTTAAAGACCCAACTGATGGTAGTACATGAAGCCCATAAAAATTTTAAGGATCTGACACCTCCGTGAAGTTTCTGAGGTGACAATAGTTAGGAATAGGTCGATAAGTCCCTTCTGAAATAGAAGATAAGCTACTGAATCTTATTTCCCTTGTTACCAAAAGGAATTACAATAACTGGTGGATCTCTGTGGGTTTGGGGTCAGGATATACTTTAAGTGTATTGTTTCATCCCCTTTACTGCATAATCCATAAAGCTGCACCTAGATTGCTTTATGGAGCTTGAACCAGGCTGAGGCAGGAGAATCAGGGCGAGGGCCCTTAGATTTTAGAGCTAAGCTATATCCCCTTTTGCAAACAAAGATTTTACCTTTTTTTTTTTCTTTATAGGGCTGCACTTGTGGCATGTGGAAGTTCTCAGGCTAGAGGTCTAATCGGATCTACACCTGGGCCTATGCCATAGCCACAGCAATGCAGGATCTGAGCCGCATCTGTGACCTACACCACAGCTCATGGCAACGCTGGATCCTTAACCCACTGAGCGAGGCCAGGAATTGAACCCATAACCTCATGGTTCCTAGTCGGATTCTTTTCCGCTGAGCCATGACAGGAACTCCGCAAATATTTCACTTTTGAAAAAGGCTTCTGATCTGCTATTATATCTGATGGAGAACAAATGTCCAAATACTGGATACCAGTGACACGAACTTCCTATGCAGGTCATGCCTAGCAAGCAGCAGTTCCATCATCAAATAGCCACTGGGTACAGTGCAGGTGCTGAAAGCACATGTATGTTGCACAGGCAGAAAGCTCTTTCTGTGTGCCTCTCTCTCTCACAACCTCACACCCATGGCTTCCTTCCTGGAATGTTCCTTATGTTCTTAGTTAA
This sequence comes from Catagonus wagneri, assembly GCA_004024745.2. Classification (NCBI taxonomy): domain Eukaryota; kingdom Metazoa; phylum Chordata; class Mammalia; order Artiodactyla; family Tayassuidae; genus Catagonus; species Catagonus wagneri. Next base: position 36,221,382 of record PVHT021183666.1, read on the forward strand.
CGTGGGGCTTTGTACAGTGAGTTGGCACTTGTCAGACTAATGGTCAGACTCTGGCAGAAACTGACAGTTTCCTTCTTATATCTAGTTTCCCCTTCTTTAGAAACAAAACTCTGTGTTTTTTTTTTTTTTTTTGGCAGAACAATTGTCATTTAACTAAGACTCCATCTTTCGATTGGGCATGGCTGTGTGACTAGGCTTTGCCCAGTGATGTGTAAGTGAAATTGTTCTTCCAGGATTTCTCCCTAAATAATCTGTGCCCTTCTCAGTTTTTACTTGAAACGTGGATATGTTGTTTGGAGCCCCAGCGTTAAACCATGAGAATGAGGGCTAAACCCTGTAGATAGTGGGTCAGTGAAACTGTAGAAGCTGGATCCTCAAGACCATAGATCTGTCATTTGTCCAGGATTCCCACTTGTAGACTTCTTCTATATGAAATGAAACAAACTTCTCCCTTGTAAGCTGCTAATATTTTAGGTTTTCTGTCATACGCTGTTGAACTTACTCCTAACGGAGACAATGGATAAGGTACCACTCTCTAAGACAGCGAATGGAGGAGGAGAAGATATGGGTTTTGTAGAAATAATGGAATATCCCATTTTGGTTATGATTAATTTACCGTTTGTGGAAATGCCCCGTAGGGGTATAGATGGCATGGGGAACTTGTGAAATATTGTTTTATCGGGGAGGAGAAGGCAATTTTTGTTCTTAAAAGAGTGAAACCTCAGGGAAAACAACTAGCCTTACAACTTGTTTACTTTTTGTAGGATAGGAAGTTTGATTTTTGAGAAGAATTGAGCAGAAAGCATAAGGCTTGGATTATCTGCTGATAGTTCTGCTCCAAGGTGACCTTTGAGTTGGAAATAGGCGGTTAGAGATGTGGAAGAAAGAGAAGAGGCGAGCATTGTAGGTAGAGGACGTGTTTAAACTATATTTGCGAAGAAGAAATGGAGCATGTGTATTTCTTTAAAGCCCAAGGGACAGGTTGATATTCTTTCAAACTCAGAGATTTCCTGCCTTTTCCTTTACTGAGTTAGAGTTAAGGAACCCACGGATAGGGACATGTTGAATGAGTTTTAGTGAGAAATTGAGGTGTATCATGCCTGGTTGCATTGTGCAACCAACAGGAATGTCTTGTTTTTTTTTTTGTCTTTTTGCCTTATCTAGGGCCGCACCCGCGGCATATGGAGGTTCCCAGGCTAGGGGTCTAACAGGAGCTGTAGCCGCCGGCCTTCGCCGCAGCCACAGCCACGCGGGATCCGAGCCGTGTCTGCGACCTACACCACAGCTCACGGCAACACCGGATCCTTAACCCACTGAGCAAGGCCAGGGATCGAACCCTCAACCTCATGGTTCCTAGTCGGATCCGTTAACCACTGAGCCACGATGGGAACTCCAGGAATCTCTTGTTTAAGGAAGATGAACATGATGACCTTTGCTGTTGTTCAATCAATAACTTTCTCCCTAGTTCAGAGGTGTCATATTTTAAAATTCTTATGCTAAAACTAAGTACCTATCACATAATAGTCTTATCTTCAGTTGGAGGGAAACTTAAAAAACATAGTGCAAGTGATATAGCAAGTTAAAGTAGAGAAGAATTGTGTTTTAAATGTGTAATTTTCTTTTTATTCTAAAAGGATTAATGCAGTATGGATACTACCCACATATTGGTGTTTTTAAACTTTTTCTAAGAAGGTGGTCTAAAATTTTTATGTGGTAATACTTTTTTTCTTCTGTGTTATCAACAGAGGCTAAGTATTCTATGGTATCATGGTAATACATTTCTATAATACTTTAAAAGGCATAGATATACTATTATGTTGCAGAGATTCCAGAAAACCCTAGTTGCTTCTTTTTTATTCCTCCTTTTCTCCTTTCCCTTCACCCATGTTCTTTCTGTGCTACTATTTCTACCCCTCTTTTGTTTGTAAGATTGCTGATTTCTCAGTATTACACAACAGGCATGTTTTTGTGGTACTCATTTTGGTCAAAGATAACTTTAACCAGCCTAGAAAGAGATCTTTTATTCTACATCATACAAAACAATGATGTTTAGGCAGTAGCCTGGAGTTCTTTGCCAGCAGACGAGTTATTGAGGCTTAGTTTAAATTCTTATAGTTTAAATGAGTATAGTTTTCCTAGCAAGGTTATCAATCTGGCGATTTTTGACTCCTCTTTAGATTGGCAACCATAATTTTGTTCCCTCTAGTGGTAGATGTATGTATTTCAACATTGTCTGGTGTTCATCGTGCATAGAATCTTAGAGCCAGAAGGGCCCCAAGATGACTTTATAGGTAAGAGACTGAGATTCAGAGAAGTTAGAGGATTTGCTTAAGGTTACTAGCTAGAGAGAGAACTCAGAAAAGCCTGAGATCTCTTGATTACCAGTATAGCGTTCTTCTTTAAAACAAGGCTCAGTGATATATGCATGTGTCTGTGAGGACTTTCTTAGATTAGTCTGAAGATATTCACTGTGCACTAATATTTATATTTTGGGTTATTTCTGTTTATTCATAATTACTGTTGATGCATTTAGTGTAGTAGTTTATTGAGAAATAGGACGCCCGGAAGAGTGACCAAGATAGGAAGGGAAATGGGAATCATACTTACCTTTGAGAAGACGTAGTAGTGTCCTTATTTTTATTTATTTTTTAGTTTTTTGGCTTTTTGGGGCCATACCCGCAGCATATGGAGGTTCCCAGGCTGGGGGTCCAATCGGAGCTGCAGCTGCTGACCTATGCCAGAGTCACAGCAACGTGGGGTCTGAGCTGCGCCCGCGACCTGTACCACAGCTCACAGCAATGCCAGATCCCTAACCCACCAAGCAAGGCCAGGGATTGAACCTGCAACCTCATGGTTCCCAGTCAGATCCATTTCCGCTGTGCCACGAAGGGACCTCCAGTAGTGTCTTTAATTGAAGGGTTACTTGTTGGAGAGGGTTGAGCTTATTTTTAGCTGTTACATTGAGTAAAGCAGATGTTAATTATTAACTCTGTGGGCTTTCCCTGGGATGGTCTAGTTTCTTTCAATAAACTAGGAGGAACAGGAGAGAGTCAGGGCCCTAGAACTAGACCTATCTATAGTGTCATACCCAGATTAAGTTCTGTATGGAAAGAGGAGCTAATTCTGGCAGTTCCTATCCATCTGCCCTGCCACAGTACAGCAACGGTTGCAAGTCAGGCAAGTAGTAAACTTAAAGGACAGAGAAGTTTTAAGTGAGTCAAAGTTGTTGGGCTAAGGATAGAGGATGGAGAATATTGCCCCAGAAAGAGGTTTAGAGCCAGCTGACACCAGGACACCAGCCATTGGTTGAATACTGGAACAATGTGACTTTGGGAATGTTACGTGGTATGTAAGTTTATTTCTTTACATGTAAAATGGAGATTAATAGTTTTATTTTATAGCTTGTTAGGATTCATTCCCTTTTGTATAGCAACTGCATAGTAAATATCATTTGGATCTGATTTGAGGGTGATGACCTGAGCAAAAATTAAACTTATGTTCTAGGGAGACTTGGATTCTAAAAAATACTTCAACAAATGGAAGAACTATCTAATAATCTGGAAAGTAGTAATTTCACTTTTACTTAGAGGTGTTAAGGATGAGGATGAAAAACTGGGGATATTGTAGAAGGTAATTAAACATTGAATTGAATCATTATGCTTTCTGTTTAATCATCAAATATGATTTATAAAACTCATGAAGAGAATTGTAGTTTATTGTCTGTACTCATTTTTTGCTCTGTCCATTGTTTTTCCTTCGTGATGCTCCCGTATTGCTTCCTTTATCATTTCCTTTCTGTTTGAACAACTTCCCTTCGTCCATCTTTAAGGATAGGTCTTCTAGTGACAGTTTCTTTTAGTTTTTCTTCATCTGAGAATGTCTGGATTTCCCCTTCATTCCTGAAAGGCAGTTTTGCTGGAAGTAGAATTCGTAGTTGAGAGTCCTTCTCTTAGCACTTGAAAAATGTACTACTACTTTTTTTGACCTCCATGGTTTCTGATGAGAAATCTGCTGTCATTTGATTTGGTGTTATACTAAAGGTAATATATCGTTTCTCTCTTGCTTCGTTTAAGATTTTTTTTAAGTTTTCAGAATTGTATAATAACGTGTTTTGGTGTAAACTTCTTTGAATTTATCCCATTTAAGGATTTGAATTTTTTTGTGCTTTGCTAAATTTGTGAATGTTTCAGCCGTTATTATCTCTGAATACTCTTGCAGTCCCACTCCTTTTAATATTCCGGTGATATGAATATTAGATATTTTGTTATGGTCTCATGGATTCCCAAGGCTCTGTTCTTTATAGTTTATTTTCCTTCATTTATTTAGATGGTGTAAATTCTGTTGATCTGTCCCAAAGCCCACTAGTTCTGTCCTACTCTGACTCTATTCTACCATTGAATCCTTCTACTGAGTTTTATTTTTGTTATTTTTTTAGTTTTATAATTTCCATTCAGTTTATAACTTCTGTTTCTTTGCTGAATGTTTTCTATTTTTTTTCATTTGTTTCAAGAGCATTTGGGGGAGTTCCCTTCTTGACTCAGTGGTTAATGAACCCAGCTAAGATCCATGAGGATGCGGGTTCGATCCATGACCTCTCTCAGTGGGTTAAGGATCTGGCATTGCCATGAGCTGTGGTGCAGCTCGCAGATGTGGCTTTGATCCCACGTTGTTGCGGCTGTGGCATAGGCCAGCAGCTGTAGCTTTGATTCAACTAGTAGCGTGGGAACTTCTGTATGGCATGGGTGCAGCCCTCAAAAAAAAAAAAATGACAAGAGAATTTGGGATTGACTATTGATAAATTTTTATGACAGCTGCTTTAAAATCCTTGTTATGTGTTCCAACAACTGATTCCGTTTTTGTTGGCATCTTTTCTTTTTCACGTTTTGATTTTCCTGGTTCTTGGTATAATGGATGTTTTAAAAATTACATCCTGGGTATTCTGACTGCTGAGTTAGTTCTTCTGTTTTGATTTAGCACATGGACTGTGATCTAATTTTGTGAACTATTCCAGTGGCAGTCTCATTTTCAAGCCTGTGCAATGTTATTTTGATCTTGGTTTATCTGGTTCTTCCACTGGTCCATGTAGTCCTGTCTGAGGTGGCAGAAGAGGTTCCCTAGGCTGGGCTATCTGATGTCTCTTAGTGGGGGAGGGAAATCTCAAACCCACTGGACCTAAAATGTTGAGTTGACTTTTTCTTTCCTTTAAGTATTTAAAGATATAGCTCCATTATCTTCTCACTTGCATTGTTTATTATGAGAAGTCTGCTGTCATTCTTACCTTTGTTACTTTTCATAATGTGTATCTTTTTTTCTGGTTGTTGTAATGATCTTCTCTGTATATTATTTTAAAGAAATTTGACTGTGGTGTGCCTTGTTGTAGTTATACACACACACAGACACACAGACACACAGACACACATACTTATATACGCACGTGTGTGTGTGTGTTTGTGTGTCTGTGTGTGTGAGATTTCTTCAAGTTGGGCATTATTACTTCAGCTGTATCTTGGTCTTCTTCCCCACTCCTACTCCTGTAATGTGCATATTAGGCTAATAGAAGTTCTTGCACAGTTCTGTTTTGATACTCTGTTCATTTTCTTTTGGTCTGTTTGTCTCTGTTTCATTTTGGAGAGCTTCTGTTGTTATAACTTCAAGTTCATTGATCTTTTTTTGTATTATCTAATTCATTAATTCTATCCCATGTATTTTTCATGTTCTGTATTCCTGAAAATATGCAACAAAGTTATAACAACTTTGATTGTCCTTATCTACTAATTTCATCATCTTTGCCAGTTAGTCTGTTTCTGTTGATTGATTTACCCCCCTTTGTTATGGCGCATACTTTTCTGCCTCTTTTCATTCCTGATGGTTTTTTCTTTTTTTCTTTCTTTTTTTTTTTTTTGGCTGTGCCCAGGAAGTGTCTGGGCCAGTGATTGAACTCACACCTCAGCAGTGACAGTGCTGGATGCTAACCCACTAGGCCACCAGGAAACTCCTTGACTGATGTTTTTTTTGTTGTTGTTGTGTAGCTTTTAAAATTAAAGTATACTTGATATATAATGTTTTGTCGATTTCTGCTATACAGCAAAGTGACCTAGTCATACATATATATACATTCTTTTTCTCATATGTTCCATGATGTTCTGTCCCAAGAGACTGGACATAGTTCCCTGTGCTCTATAGTAGGACCTCATTGCTTATCCATTTTAAATGTAATAGTTTCCATCTACCAGCCCCAAACTCCCAGTCCATCCCACTCCTTCCTCCTCCCCTTTGGCAATCACAGTCTGTTCTCCATGTCTTTGAGTTTGTTTCTGTTCTGTAGATAGGTTCAGTTGTGCCACATTTTAGATTCCACATATAAGTGATATCATGTGGTATCCGTCCTCTTTCTGACTTCACTTAGTATGAGTCTGTAGTTGCATCCCTGTTGCTGCAAATGGCATTATTTTGTTCTTTTTCATGGCTAATATTCCATTGTGTCTATATACCATAGCTGCTGCTTCTTTTTTTTTTTTTTTGTCTTTTTGTTTTTTTAGGGCCACACCCACGGCATATGGAGTTTCTCAGGCTAGGGGTCGAATCAGAGCTGCAGCTGCTGACCTACGCCACAGCCACAGCAATGAGGGATCTGAGCCGCATCTGTGACCTACACCACAGCTCATGGTAATGCCGGATCCTTAACCCACTGAGTGAGGCCAGGGAGTGAACCTGCATCCTCATGGATACTAGCTGGGTTCATTACCATTGAGCTGTGATGGGAACTCCTTAAAAGGCATTTTTTTTTCAATATTCCCTTTCTAATATTTCATTGTTAGTATACAGAAATACAACAAATTTCTGGATGTTAATCTTGTATCTTGCTACTTTATTGAAATCTTTTATCAACCTGAGTAGTTTCTGTGTGAAGTCCTTAGTGTTTTCCATATATAGTTTCATGTCATCTGCATATAATGTCAGTTTTACCTCTTTTCTTCCAATTTGAATAATTTGATTTCTTTTGTTTGATTTTTTAAATATTTTTGGCCATTCCCAAGAAGTTCTTGGGCCATGGATTGAACCTGTGCCACAGTGATGACCCAAGCCAGAGCAGTGACAATGCTGGATCCTTAACCCACTAGGCCACCAGGGAACTCCTTGCCTGCTGGTGTTTGACTTAGATGTTAGACACCATAAATATTACTCTGCTGAGGGCTGGATATTTTTATGTTTCTATAAATACCTTGAACGTTGTCCTGGGATGTAATTAAATCACTTGGAAATAGCTTGTTGTTTTTGAGGCTTGTTTTTCAGTTTTTGTAGGTGGGCATATAGCAGCATTTAGTCTGGACTGGTCTTTACTGAGGCGATATTCTTCTGATTCTCTACTTGAACCCCTGGAAATTATGGCAGGAGTTTTGTTTGTTTATTTGTTTTTCATTGTTGGCTGTTGGAAACACAAATAGTTCTTGGCCTTATGTGAGCTCTGAAAATCATTGTTTTTTCCTTTCTTGTGGTTTATTCCCTGGCTGCAGGTAGTTTTCTCACCTTTAAGTACTAATCAGTACTCAACAGAAGACTCAGGTAGATCCCTGGACTTCTCTTTTCTAATGAATCTCTCTTCTCTTTCTCTCTCTTTTTTTTTTTTTTTTTTTTTTTTTTTTTTTTTTTTTTTTTTTTTTTTTTTTTTTTTTTTTTTTTTTTTTTTTTTTGCTTTTTAGGGCTGCACCCGCAGCATATGGAGGTTCATCTAATCAGAGCTGTAGCCACTGGCCTACACCACAGCCACAGCAATGCAGGATCCAAGCCACGTCTGTGACCCACATCACAGCTCATAGCAAACGCTGGATCCTTAACCCAGTGAGCGAGGCCAGGGATTGAACCCGCCACGTCATGGTTACTAGTCAAGTTCGTTTCCACTGAGCCGTGACAGGAACTCATGAATCTCTCTTCTCTTTGATACCCTGTCCTTTGAACTCTAACCTCCTTAGCTTTCCTGGACCATCAACTCAGGAAAGCTGTTGGACTTGGATTCCCCTTTCCTGTCTGCAGTCTGGAAACTCTCACCAGGAAGTAAACTATGGCAGTTGTTGGGCTCACTTAATTTGTTTACTTTCCGTTAGGGTTTACTGTCATCCACTGCCTGAGATTTATGTCTGAAAACCTTTGTTTCATGTATTTTGTTGGCTTTTTTAGTTGTTGCAGGTTAGAGGGTAGATTCAGTCCTTGCTACTTTCATCTCAGGTAAGGTGGGAGTCCCTCAAGTAATGGTTTTGGAATATCCTATTCTGTAGCTGGTGGGAGTCCCTCAAATAATGGTTTCGGAATATTGTATTCTGTAGCCAGTGGGAGAATCATTTAATGATTTTAATCAAGGGAGTTAGCCTGATAAACTGTGACTTTGCAGGGCTTATTTCCATACTACCAGAAGTTTAAACATGTTGGAGTGAAGAGGAGCAGGGATATGATGAGGCTGTTGCTATCGTCTAGGTGAAAGATGATGAAAGCTTGATCTATTGGAGTGATTGTGAATGATGCTGGAGTAGGGGCACATTTGGTAGCTGTTTGGAGATGTAGACTTGATAAGGCTTTTTTTCTCTGTTAAAATATTGACAGACAACTAGTTTTTACGTTTCATACTGCAAACAGCTTTTCATTCATTGCTATGAAAGAAGGCATTTTTATTTAGTAAGAAGATGCAATCTGAAGCCCTTTATCAAAACACTGAATCATGTATTTAGTTGTAATTTCAATTTGTACTCTTTTCTCTTTTTCTAAATCTTGACATTTAATTTTTCAATCAGTGGATTTGTATGTTACCAATAAATTATGAGTTTAATAGAAAGGTTACATAGCTTTTGTTGGCTTATTCTTAATTGTATCCCTTGTTGCCTGTGTATTCTGTTCAATTTTGAAATGCATTCTTCACTTCTGTGAAAGCCCATAGGCTTTTTGCTAAATTTAACTCCAGAAAAAATAGTTTGTGTGTTCTAAATAAGCCTTTTGAATAATAGGAGATTATATTGGAGAATCAGAAAATCATATTACATTCCTACTTAAATTTTTGAATAACCACAAAAGGGTTGTTACACTTGAAAAAAAAACAGATTTCTTTGATTAAATGCTAAATGGATCAAATGTGAAAGCCTTTTGTGGAATGATTTCCTGCATGCTTTCTTTTCAGTTCATGAACAGTTTTTATTTTCCTCATCCTTTGAAAGTTGGTCTTTACTGGCACAATTAATCACCTTGTTTTAGGGAGCTTTGATTTTTTTATTATTTTGGCATTATAGCATAAGTTGCTATATGCTTTCTGTTGCATAAGAGAACATTTAAAAATTATCGTTTGCTGAAAAGCATATTTTATTAATCAAGGATAGGTAGCTTGAGACCTGCAGGTTGAATATGACTGTCATCTTGATTTTACATATGAAAAGGTAAATTAAGTTTCTGTTGAAGAGCTTCTACCCTGTTAAGAAGTGTAGATCAACTATATATTCCTAAAAAAGTCAGAAGTTCTCATTTTCTAGTGTTGCGCTTTTGTTTCACTTAGGGCTATATTCTTAATGAAAGAGAGAAGAGCAGGTACTAGGCACAGTGCTGAAGTTGCAAGCAGATTGTTTGGGGATAGAATGGAATAGAAGGACTGGTGCCAGTGTCACAAATGTGTGTGTAGCATGTTTTGACCAAGACCTTTTCAGTGTGGAAATTTTAATTCCAGTTGGGAAAATAAAAAATCTTAGTCAGACTTATGCCAATTTTGATGAAGTTTTTTTGGAACATATTTTCTGGAGCATCTCCATGGGTGAATTTTTAGTATAACACAAATCATTTCCCTTTTTCATTTTTGTTTTTATTTTTCTGAAATAATTTTTAAGATTTTGTCAACACCCATTAAACTGTTCAAATGGTCACATTTTATGATATGCATGCCCCACTTAAAAAAATTGAGTAATAGAAGTTTCCATTGTGGCTTGGCTAGTTAAGGACCTGATGTAGTCTCCATGAGGCTGCGGGTTTGATCCCTGGCCTCACTCAAGTGGGTTAAGGATCCTGTGTTGCCACAAGCTGCAGTGTAGGTCACAGATGTGGCTTGCATCCAGCATTGCTGTAGTTATGGTGTAGGCCAGCAGCTGCAGCTCCAATTCAGCTGCTAGCCTGGGAACTTCCATATTCCATGGGTGTGGCCCTAAATAAGAAAAAAAAAACCTGAGTGATATAAATACAGTGAGTAATAGACATAAGGTCTAAAACGTGGGCGTGCTAGGCTAATAACTAAACATATTTAACTTGAGTCCAAAACACTTTGTACAGGTACAGAATAGCGTCAAAACAGGTTAAAAAAGATATACGTTTCATTCAGAAGTCTTGTGGTTGGAGTTCTAGCCATGGCACAACCAGGATCAATGGTGTCTCTGCAATGCCAGGATGCAGGTTTGATTCATTGCCTGGTACAGTGGGTTTAAGGATCTGTCATTGCTGCAGCTGTGGCATAGGTCGCACCTGCGGCTCAGCTCTGATCCCTGGCCCTGGAACTCCAGGGCCTTGGGGCAGCCAAAAAAAAAAAAAGGTCTTGTGGTCACCAAAAGACCTAATATGCGATACTTCAAGCTTCTTTGTTAGTAGCACAGTTATGTAGAGCAACAGTTCTCTACACTGTATCACTTAGACTAGCTCAGTAATCTTGTGTTGTATTCAGCTCTGACTACTACTCAGGCAAACTGGCACACACCTATTTTGTTATAATCATCATGGTCAGCATCATCAACTTATATAGTGTGTGCTGTGTGCCTGCCAAGTGTTTGTTGAGACACTTCAAAAGTATGTTAACTCTTAATAAAAGCTCTTAAGAGGCAGATTCCTATTTTGTGTATGGAAAAACTGAAGCATAAGTAGTTATGCAATTTTTTTGCAGAGTCACATAGCAAGTAAATGGCGGAACAGGATTAGAATGCTGATAGTCTAGATCCCCACTCCAAATTCTTAACCTTTTCTTAAAAAAAATCACACTGGAATCCCTGGGACAAATTGAAAATATTTAAGTTGAAAAAGAAAGGATGAGGGGAGGCATGGAGGAGGAAGCAGGGGTTAAGATTTTTGTTAGATATGTTCCAACACTTTGAAGGACTGTTAGTAGAAATGGGACTAAATTTATCCTGTATCCAGGAAGGAGCACTGTGACCAGCAGGTAGATAGGTAGATATTATAACAAAATAGATCTATTTTTCCTAGTTTTTCTTTCCTGTCAACAAAGTCAGATACCTACTAATGTAATGAAGTATTTGTTACCAGTTTTTTTTTTTTTAAACGACTGCACCTATGGCAAATGGAAGATTCTCCACCCAGGGACTGAATCCAAGCCAGAGCTGCAACCTCTGCCACAGCTGTGGCAATGCAGAATCCTTTAACCCACTGCACCAGGCTGAGGATGGAACCTACACCTCTGCAGTGACCTGAGCTGCTGCCGTTGGACTTAACCCATTGCATCACAGTGGGAACTCCTGTTACCAAATATTTTAGTTTTCTAGGGCTGCTGTGGCAAAGTACTACAACTTGGATAGCTTGAAACAATAAAATTTATCCTCTCACAGTCTAGAGATTAGAGGACTAAAATCAGAGTGTTGGCAAGGTTGGTTCTTTCTGAGGGAGAGCCTGATCCGTGCCTCTCTCCTAGGTTTTGGTGGTTGCTTGCAATCCTTGACATGCTTTGACTTGCAGCTCTAACATTCCAGTCTCTGCTTTTGTCTTCATGTGGTGTTTTCCCCATGTATTTGTCTGTTTCTCTCTTTCCTCTTCTTCCAAGGCACCTGCCATTGGATCAGGGCCTACCCAAATCCATTGAAACCTCATCTTAACTAATTATATCTTCTAAGGCTATATTTCCAAATAAGGTTTCATTTTGAGGTTCCATGTAGACATGAATCTTTGGGGTACACTATTCAACCTAGTATACCTTATAACTAAATTTCCTATCTTCTGGGGCTTAGGAAGAGTTTAAAGTTATTAAAATTCATTTGAAGATACCTAACTTTTTAAAATTAAAAAAACAAAAGGTATGTATAGAGAGAAGTAGTTATTCTCCTTAAATTTTTTTATGAATGAGTGTATTTTAGATTCCATATAGAAGATAATCCCCTTAAATTTTAACAGATACACTTGTCTTCTTAGTTTGCACCTATTACATTTAATGCTCTTTCTAAAAAGATAATTTTGTTGATTGGTGAATCAGTGTCTTAGAAAGATCTTCTGTGATATTCATTCAGAGATAGAATAGGCAGCCTTTAAATATTGTACATTTCTGTCACAGTATCTTCTAAACACAGACCAGAGGAACATGTTCAAATATAGAGAAAATTATTACAGGAGGAAAGTATACATTATAGATGAGTTAATGTGGGACTCTTTCATCCTTCCATTGATTATGGTAGATTTCATTCTGACTACAGGCAAAATTTAAAAATATGTTTCTCCCAGATTGTCTTAACTCTGGTAGCAGAAGTGTGTACTCATGTAAATACCACTGCAATAAAAATGAAGAAAATTTTCATCACTCCTTGTACCTCTTTCATTCAAGTTGATCCCTAACACCAATCCCTGGTCCTAGGCAACCACTGATCTGCTTTCTGTTACTGTAGATTAAATTTGTCTTTTCTGCAATTTCATATGCATGGACTCCTACAGTATGTACTCATTTGTGTTTTTCTTCTTTTGATATGCATAACAGATTTATTCATGTTGTTGCGTATATCAGCAGTTTTTAATTTTTAGTGCTATATTATATTCCATTGTATGGATATGCCCCAATTTGTTTATCCATTTACCTTTTAATGATCCTTAGTATTTCATAATTTTTGATGTATGGCATTTTTTAAATTTTATGTTGTCCCCGGGCCAGGGATCAAACCCATGCCATGACAGTAACCAGAGCCACAGCAGTGGCAACACTGGATCCTTAACCTGTTGAGCCACCAGGGAACTCTATATTTTAAAAATTTTAATTTTTATTGCTAGTGTGTAGAAATACAATCTTTTTTTTATATTGACCCTTTGAAGTCTTGCTTGACTCATTTATTTAGTAGCTTTTTATTTTTAAGATTTCTTAGGATTTTCTACTGGTTGTTTTCAAATACAGACAATATTACTTATATGTTGCCCATATCTATACCTTTTCTATATTTTTCTTATTTTATTGCAACGGTTGGCACTTCCAGTACAATGTTGAATAGAAGTCATGATAGTGGACATCCTTTTTCTGTATCTTAGTGGAAAAGCATTTAAGCATTTAGTTTTGTATCCATGAGTATGATGTTACATAGGCTTTTTATTGTATTGAGGATGTTTTATTTGTTACTTGTTGAGATTTTTTTTTTTTTTTAGTTATTATTAGGTATCGAATTTTGTCAAATACTTTTTCTTCTTCTTCTTCTTCCCTTTTTCTTTTTTTAGGGCCACACCTGTGGGGATATGGAAGTTCCCAGGCCAGGGGTCCAATCAGAGCTGTAGCTGCCAGCCTGTCATAGGCACAGCAATGCAGGATCCGAGCTCATAGCAAGGCTGGATCCTCAACCCACTGAGCAGGGCTAGGGATTGAACCCGAGTTCTCTTGGATGCAATCAGTTTTGTTATTCCTGTCACATGCTTTTTATGAATGTATTGAAATAGTCATATATTTTTTTAATTGTCTCATTTATTGATGGATTCTAATGAAGGACGGCATTGTTTTGATTTCTCAAGCTTTAATTGTAAGCCTTTAAGTCAGGTAGCATAACATCCTTTTCTACTCAATTTTGATTCTGTTCCCTGAAGTTTCTCCGGTCTGGGGGCCTAAACTGGTGCAGCACTTTTAGTCCTTGCTGCAGAAAAGTCCTGGCTCTTCTGTTTTGAGCTGCTGCTTTCTCATTAGCCATTTTGCTTTCCACTGAGTACTTGTTGGCTCTTTTGGGGTCCTCCTATTCCCAAATGTTTTTGTTGTTTCTTTCTTAATCTTGCACAGATGCTGATACTTTGCAGGTTTTATAGTTCTTTATGGTTTTTCTCCAATGGGAGTATTTTGGGGATACTCTTTCACCTAGTTTTTTTTTTGCTTTTTAGGGCTGCACTCGTGGCATATGGAAGTTCCCAGGCTAGGGGTTGAATTGAAGCTACAGCTGCCGGCCTACACCAGAACAATGCAGGATCTGAGCCACGTCTGCAACCTATATCTCAGCTCACAGCAACGCAGGATCCCTGACCCATTGATCAAAGCTGGGGATCAGACCTGCATCCTCATGGGTACTAGTTGGGTTCTTTTCCGCTGTGCCACAAAGGGAACTCCTCACCTGTTTTTCTCATACATGCTGTCCATGAGTATTTGGTTGTTCCATCTTTTAAAAAATTGTGCTCAATGGAGTTCCCGTCGTGGCTCAGCGGTTAACGAATCCGACTAGGAACCATGAGGTTGCGGGTTCGATCCCTGGCCTTGCTCAGTGGGTTAAGGATCCAGCATTGCCGTGAGCTGTGGTGTAGGTTGCAGACGTGGCTTGGATCCCGCGGAGGCTGGTGGTTACAGCTCATGTTGGACCCCTAGCCTGGGAGCCTCCATATGCTGCGGGTGCGCCTCTAGATAAGGCAAAAAGACATAAATAAATAAATAAATAAATAAAGAAATAAAAATTATGCTCAAAATACATTACATAAAATTTATCATCGTACACATTTTAAAGTATACAGTATGGCAGTGTTATACTATATTTGCACATTGTTTTGCAACAGAGCCCTAGAACTTTTTCAAAGTACAAAACCAAAACACTACCCAGTGAACAAAACTCCCCTTTCACTTCTTCCCCAGTCCCTACCAACCACCATCCTGCTTTCTGTTTCTAGGAGTTTGGCTACTTTACATTCATCGTATGAGAGGAATCATGCAGTATTTGGCTTATTTCACTTAGCGTAATGTCCTCAAAGTTCATCCACGTTAACATGTAGCATAGAACAGGACTTCCTTCTTTTTTAAGGCTAAATAATATTCCATGTGTGTATGTACCACATTTTCTTTATCTGTCCATCTGTTAATAGATGTTTTGGTTGCTCTCATCTCTTGGCTGTTGTGAAATGCTGCAGTAGACCTGGATGTACAAATATCTCTTTTGAGATTCTGTTTTCAATTCTCTCGAAATATATATTCAGAAGTGGGAGTGTTGGAATATATGGTAACTCAATTTTTAATTTTTTGAGGACCCTCCATGCTATTTTCTGGAGGCTGTACCATTTTACGTCCTAGACAACAGTGTACAAGAGTTCCAATTTTCTCTGCATCCTCACTAACACTTCATTGTTTTCTGGAATTTTGATAGTGGCCATCCTAATCTGTATGAGGTAATATCTCCTTGTAGTTTTGATTTGCATTTCCCTAATGCTTAGTGATGTTGTGTATATGATCATACGCTTGTTGACCATTTGTATATCTTCTTTGCAGAAATGTCTTACGTAAGTCATTTGCCTGTTTTTTAATTGGATTTTTATTGTTGTTGAATTGTTGGAGCTCTTACTATATTCTGGATATTAACTCCTTATCAGATAAATGGCTTACAGATATTTTCTCCCATTTTGCAGGTTGCATTTTTCTGCGTTGATTATTTCCTTTGCTGCACAGAGGTTTTTAGGTTTGATGTAGTCTC
Source organism: Catagonus wagneri (assembly GCA_004024745.2). Lineage (NCBI taxonomy): Eukaryota > Metazoa > Chordata > Mammalia > Artiodactyla > Tayassuidae > Catagonus > Catagonus wagneri. The sequence continues at coordinate 36,237,017 of PVHT021183666.1, forward strand.
ATTTGCCTATTTTTGCCTGTGTTTTTGATGTTGTCTCCAAAAAATCATTGCCAAATCCACTGTCATTGTTTTCCCTTTTGTTTTCTTCTAGGACCTTTGCAGTTTCAGGCCTTAGGTTTAGGTCTCTAATCCATTTTGAGTTAATTTTTGGATGGTGTAAGATGAGGGTCCAACTTCTTCCATTTGCTTGTGGACCTTCCGTTTTCCCAGCACCATTTTTTGAAGAAACTATCCTGTCCCCATTGTGTAGTCTTGGCATTTTTCTTAAAGATCATTTGACTATATACATGAGGGTTTATATCTGGGCTCTCTGTTTTGCTACATTGGCCTTTATTCCAGTTCAATTATGCTATTTTGATGCTGTCTCTTTTTTATGTGGGAATTCAAAAAGATTGACAACCTGTGTTTCTGCCACCTCCATCTTCATCTTCTCTTTTTACAGATATGAAAATGATGTCTTCTGTTTTCAACCATGCAATTAATGAAAGTATTGAAAGAATAAAACAAATATCAACTAAAGGCTTTCCTTTATATTGCCGTTGATTTCTTAATAGGCTTTGGATACCTCACTTATATTGATACATTAACAATTTGAGCTCCTTTACCTTATATTTTTCAAGCAAGTCTTATGTTGACCTGCTTTTTCTTGTCCCTAGCCTGTCCTGTGGCAGATACTGTGCTGCTAAGTGTGTAATCTTATTCTCAGTGGCAGCCTTGTGTGATGGGAATTATATTAGCCATGTTTTGAGGTTGAGAAAACTGAGACTGAGAGAGATTAAGTGAATTTTTAAAAGTGAATTTCACGAGACTATGAACAGTCTGCATTTGAACCTAATTCTGACTAACCCCCATGCCTGGGTTCTTTCTGCTCTACTAATCAGAGATTGGATACGCTATGTCTGCCATGTTTCTTTAGCAGAACTCTCCTTCCAAAAGACAAATTCACGTCCATTCTATTCTTGTTCTCCTTGGGAGAGATGAGGATCCGTTAGGAACCAAGGGATGGGCAGTCTTTGATGAAAATGGGAGGGTATTTTATTTTATTTTAAATTTTTCCATTATAGCTGGCTTAGAGGTTTCTGTCAGTTTTCCAGCTGCACAGCGTGGTTACACATACGTGTATAGATTCGTCACAAGTGATTTAGACATAGTTCCTGGTGCTATACAGCAGGGTCTCCTTGCTTTTCCATCCCAAAGGCAATAGTCTGCAACTGTTAACCCCAGACTCCCAGACCACCCCACTCCATCCCCTCCCCCTTGGCAACCACAAGTCTGTTCTCCAAGTCCATGATTTTCTCTTCTGTAGAAAGGTTCATTTGTGCAGTATATTAGATTCCAGATATAAGTGATATCATACGGTATTCGTCTTTGGGAGGGTATTTTAGATGATGTATTGTTCTACATTATCTGTTCATTTACTTATAAAATTACTTCAGAGGCCAATGATAAAGGTTGCCATTTCATTTGTATAATATTCCTATTGAAAGGCTTCTGTTAGTACCCTTCATTTAATTTTTTTTTTTTTGGCTTTTCACTATTTTTTCCAACCATTTATTTAGATAAAATTGACAGAACCTAAGATATTTAAGGAGTACATCGTGGTGATTTGCTATATGTATGCCTTGTGAAAGGGTTCCCCCATCTAGTTAATTAACACATTCATCACCACAACATATTTATCTCTTCTTTAAAAGTGAGAACGAGTTCTATTCAGTTGGCAATTTCAGCTTTACAATACAGTGTTATCAACTATGTCATCATATTTTACATTAGATCCTCAGACCTTATTTAGCTATCTTACAGCTGAAAATTGGACACTTACCAATTTCTCATTTTCTCCCAGTGTCACCCTAAGTGAAATACACCAGGGAAAGAAAAATACCCTTCCATATTAACAGAGCTAAAGACTTCTACCTTTGCATGTAGATAATAATAAACCTAGTCTGTTATTTAGTTTATACATTTGAACTGTGTTAGCCAGTCAGAAAGTCCGTACTTTAATTTCCATAGTCATTCATGAATATCTTTGCAGTGTTAAATGTAGACTGAGTATAAAGTTTGCAAAGTGTATAAATCATCTGACAAAGTTACTATGAAAGGAGGTTATCATGTATGCCTCATGCACTTTTAGACAACTTGAATTGCTTTTTAAAAACTGAAGTATAGTTGAGGGAGTTCCTGTCATGGTTAAGAACCTGACTAGTATCCATGAAGATGTGGATTCTATCCCTGGCCTTGCTCAGCGGGTTAAGGATCTGGCGTTACCACAAGCTGCGGTGCAGGTCACAGATGCAGCTCAGGTCCCATGGCTGTGGTGTAGGCCGGCAGCTGCAACTGCAATTCAGCCCCTAGCCTGGGAACTTCCATATGCTGCAGGTGTGGCCCTAAAAAGATTTAAAAAAAAATTAAAGTGCAGTTGATTTACAGTATCATGTTAGTTTCAGGTGTACAATGCAGTGACTCAGCATTTTTGCAGGTTATACTCCATTTAAAGGCGTCAGAAAACAATGGCTGTATTTCCCTGTGCTGTATAGTACATCCTGAAGCCTCTTCATTTTGTACATAGTAGTTTGTACCTCTCGAGCCTCTCCCCATCATGCCTGGTAGCAAAATGAAAACAGATTCACAGGTACAGACCTAATGAGTTTCTTTTTAAACCATGAAAGAATATCTGCTTTTAAGATTTTTCTTTTGGACATGCCATTACTTATTACTTTATTTGGCTTCTCAATAACTTATATTTCTCATCATTGAACTTAAATGACGCTGCTGCTATTATGTCAAAATAGAAGAAATACCTCTGTTCTAAAACTGGAACTTTTTTAGTTTTTTGATCCCTGACGTTATTACTCATGACCTGATTTCTTAACAGTCTTGTTTTCTTCCCTAATCTTCACTCAGCGTTATACTGTGCCTACATCTGTCCTTTTATTTGTATTCCAAAACCTCAGTTCAGGTTTTAAATACCCTCAGTGCAAGTTTTATCCTTAGCACCTAACACAAGGCCACATTGTATTATTGTTGACCAAATGAATTACGGTAGCAGTCGACTTAGCAGATTTTCTGGGGATTTGTCCTCTTACCGTTCTGCCTGATTTTCAGACCACAAACACTAGTAACTTGTACTAAAACTCATTATAATTAATGCTTTCTGTGGCAATTAATTCTGTTTTTTGATAGTTCCCCAAAGTGTTTGTTAGTTCTCAGAAGTTTTTTCCTTTTTACTGACTCAGAAATATCCCCTCGGACTTAAAGATATTGGCTCTAGTTTGCTCAGCTCTGTGTTCTTCCATATGATAGCTCCTCACATGTTTGGAGAAAGTTCTCCTGTGTGCTTCTTACTTTTTTTTTGTCTTTTTTTGCCTTTATCTAGAGCCACACCCGTGGCATATGGAGATTCCCAGGCTAGGGGTCTAACAGGAGCTGTAGCCGCCGGCCTTCGCCACAGCCACAGCCACGCGGGATCCGAGCCGCGTCTGCAACCTACACCACAGCTCACGGCAACGCCGGATCCTTAACCCACTGAGCGAGGCCAGGAATCGAACCTGTAACCTCAAGGTTCCTAGTCGGATTCGTTAACCACTGAGCCACGAAGGGAACTCCATGCTTCTTACTTTTTTAAAAAAGTCTTCTGACTAAATCTTTTGATGTAATTTTTTCCAGACCCTTTACCAGTTTGAAAGAGCTTAATCTGTCAGGGTCCCTCTTAAGTGTGTTCTAATTTGGACTCTTTGTTGACAAGGCATTTAGGGAAGAGTGTTGTACGAGTACTTGAGAAGTTTGATGACAGACCCTACAGACCTTGCCAGGGTTTACTGGGGGTAGAACTTAGCCAGCTACACAGCCTTTCTCCTGTGTTGTTTCTGCTCCTTTTTATATGTGTACTGCTAACCCGTTTTCTGCTGGCAATTCTCTGCCAAGGTTTCCACTGTTCCGAAACTGGCTTTTATTCATGACCTCCTTGCCTGAGCTCTGAAGACTTGGTACATCTTTTTAGTTGCTTTCATCTCTCATTTCTTCTATTCACAACTTACAAGCAGAGGAATCTGATTTGTCTAGGATAGCTTTTACAGCCAGGTCACTCTGGTCATAAGTTGCCTGCCAGGTGATAGATGCTCTTGCCCATTTATAGACTCAAGTATTTTATTGAGTGTCTGATATATATAGGTAATTGTTCTAAATGCCTGGGATACATCAGTAAGCAAGGCAGGCCAGAATTACTGCTTTCATTCTGGTGAGGTGAGACACACAAGTGGTAGTAAATGTAATAAACAAGTGAATGATTTCATGATTTCTGTCTGGTTGGTGAGAGGAGAGGTAGGACCGTGTGCCTGTGAACGTGGCTGCTGCCTTCCACTGAACTGCAGGTGGTGCCATTCTTGATAGAGGGGGATGTGGGTCGTTGGACATCGTAAAACCAGTCTTGTGTAGAAAACCACTGACCTCGTTGTTTAGATAAGCATATGGAAGAAGGTTTAGTGAATTGGGTGTTGGTGTTTTCAAGGTTCAAAGCCTGTTAAATCAAGTAGCATATATCTTGTACATTTGTGCTTTAAGCATACACAGTGCATTTAAATGATTAATTCTTGTCCTTTGGTACAATCTGCAAGTATCAAGCACCTGTTTTTTGGTGTTTGTTTTTTGCGCTTTTTAGGGCCACACTTGCAGCATGTGGAGGTTCCCAGGCTAGGGGTCCAATCGGAGCTGTAGCCGCCGGCCCACACCACAGCCACAGCAACGCGAGAATGTTAACCCACTACAAGGCCAGGGATCGAACCCGCAACCTCATGGTCCCTAGTCGGATTCCTTAACCACTGACGGGAACTCCAATCACCTGTTTTGTATAGAGCAGAGTATTACGTTTCTTCACTTAACTCCTGCTCAGTCTTCGCTTCTTCTGCAGACAGACTTTTCCCCCATGCTACCAGCAACTCCACACCTACAGCACGCTACTTAACAACCCCCGAGAATACTGTTGACTCTCCTGGGGTCATCTGGTAAGGCCAGAACAGTCACCTTGCCAGGGGGATGAAGAATGGTTGGGTCTTCTTAGGTCACTTGTTAATCCTGTGGGCTAGGCTGGGTAGTCTGGCAGCCCTACTAGGACCCAGGGGAAAACTGGTTACCTCACATAAAGGAGGGAAAAGTGTGCCTGATCACGCCAGTATTTCCGTACCCTTCCTGAATTTTTTTGGGGCAGTTTGTCTAACTTTTGCACTTTTTTCAAAGAAGGCTATTTCCAAATGTACTGGTATCATGCTGAGGGTCTCCTTTATTGTATATGAACTCTATCTAGTCATCATATTTCTCGATTTTATGGTGGAGTGGAGGGTAGGGGCTGGAAAGGAAAACATGAAGAACCCTGACTAATAACTGCCCTCTCATTTTTTTTCCCCCTTCAATTTAGCCACATGCAGTGCAGTGAACAAACACAATTTGGTTTGCCTAGCACCTCTCCTTTTTAGGAAGTGGTTCCCTTTCTTTAGAGGAATTTTTCTCTCTTCCCACCTAATCACCCAGCCCCATTTAATAACAGTGAAAACAGGAGCTGCTTTCACAGCCTGATTTACATGGCCTCCTTCACTTCCGGATGTTAGAATCGGTCCACAGGTGGACCCTGGACTCCAGAACAGTCTTCCCTCCGTGTAGCTTGCTCCTTGGTATAAAATGTCATCTTGTCAGCATTCTTTTTTTGTGGCTGCACCTGTGGCATATGAAAATTCCCCGGGCCAGGTATCAAACCTGCACCACAGCTGTAACCACAGCCACAGCAATGACAGCGGTGGATCCTTAACCTGCTGAGCCACGGGGGAACTCCTGGTCAGCATTCTTAAATACAGCCAGTGCTTCCTATAAGAGTGGTTTTAGATAAATTATATGAACTTGGGAAATAAGTTTAAACAATCAGACTAAACTCTTAAAATCCAAGAAACAAGAATGAGACAATGTTTAGTTTACTTTTGTACAGTATTTTCCTAAGTTCTTTAAAAGTTGTTAGCTACATCAATTTATATATTTGATATCTGAAACCAAGTTATTGTGGCTCTTTCCACATTTTACTTGTAGTGATATATCAATTTACCATTTTTATTTTTGCCTTTTTCTAACCTAATTTCCATTTTCAAGTAACATTATCGTATAACAAAGTCTTAGCACACATGAATCATACTTCTGTGTGTACTTATAAATGTCACATCAGCATTTCATACTAAACTTTCATATTATTGGAAGACTGCATATCATTATAAAGTCAATATATTGCTCCTGGCAGACTTCTGAAAGTTGTGCTTCTGCTTAAGAGGAACTTTTCACTTATCAAAGTGGAGGTAACTAAAACAAATTTTAAAATTTCAGTTGTTGGTGAAGTTGTAATGAAAATGACAGTCTCATTCTTAACACCCAGAATATAGAAAATTACATCTTTCTGGTGGGCCCTTTGGCTTTGTGAGAGTCTCCAAAATTTTTATATTCTTTGATTCAGTATATCTAAGAATTTTTCTAGGCAAAAGTGAGATGAGGGTAAAGATTTTTATAGGAAGATACCTTTTATAGTATTACATTAGAAAAAATAGTAAGTGTAAATTACAAAGGCCCGTTATAAAATATTAATAATAAACCAGCATATAAAGCCAGGCTTAGTATTTTCTCAATTCTGATGAAAAAAATACATGTGTGAACAAAGCCTAGGATAAAATCCAAATGTTAATAGTAATTGCCTTCAGGTGTGGGATTATGGGTGCTTCCTTCTAGTTTTATGTACTCAAAAAATTTCCTGCAATTAACATTTATTATGAATATTATAACATTTAAAATTAATCTGGTAAGATATTTCCTGAGCTGTCCCTGCAGTTGATGAGTTATGACTCTTGGAACTGAATAAACAATGTAGGGACACCTGGTTAAATATGTTGAGATAAATAACATCCAGTTCTCTACGTTTAAAAAGACAGAGGAGATGTAGGCTTCCATTTCTGTCAATATTATCGAGTCTGTTAAAATAAACATTTAGCGCAGTGCGACCCAAGTGCTGCACTGTATGCTAGGTGCCTTGTTACTGAAGGAACAGAAAGCTTGCTGTCCCTCCATCTGTAACGTTTTCCATGGTTTCTCTGCTACGTTGGGTTAGGTTCTCGTCTATCATTGCACTTACCGTGAGATACTGAAATTATCAGTTCATTTTTCTGTTTCTCCTATTTAGCTTATCAGTACCTTGAGGCTGTGTCTTTTTCATTGGGTATCTCCAGGACCTACTGCTTTTTTTTTTTTT
>PVHT021183666.1:36245283-36341800 GCA_004024745.2 Catagonus wagneri
AACCGAGTGCTTGTGATAAATCACTTTCAGTTTAGTTTACTCTTCATGCAATACTTCATTCCTCTATAATGATGAGTATATGAAGAGTTACTGTCCTGCTGCGGTTATTAATCTTAATTGAGAATGTTTTTATTTTACCTTTTTCACATGTTGCCTCAGTTTTAGAACATAGTTATGAGTTGGTCAATAAAAACGGATTTGACTTTCCATTTATCTTTTAGAGGTAAGAATTTGGTCATAATGATTGAAATCTAGGTGAGGGCAAGGGGGAGTTGTATTCACGGGGATGAGGATGAGAGATGATAGTGAATGATTTTTTAAAAATTGAATCACACGTTAAGGTTTCCTTAAGTTAGATGTACAGATAATCAGAATGTTGCTTTTACTTCAGAGTGAGTTGGAGCAATATGTAGAATATTGCAAGCACATGAAGCCCTTTTTAAAAGTATGGCAAAAAGCAATTTAGATCGAACATGTACTTTCCAGCCCCAAATTACTCACAGATTACATCCCCAGAATTCAATTTTAAGTTGTTCTGGTTTTTAGTGTCACAGGGTAATTTTATAACAATAATGATAGAGACCAGTTGTTTTTAAGCGGGGACATTTTCACCCCTCACAGCACACTTGGCAGTGACTTGGAGACATTTTTGGTTGTCACAACTTGGTGGTGGTGGTGGGGTGCCAGTAACTTCTAGTGGGTTGCAGCTGAGGATGTTGCTGATTATCCCGTAATGCGCAGGATAGCTCTCTGCCCCCTGCCTCCAGCACCCACCGCACCCCCGCCCCCAGCCACACACACACACACACAAAAAGGAATTATCTGGCCCAAAATATCGTAGTGCTGTTGTTGAGAAACACTGCCTTGCCAATGGTCAAGTTTCCAGGCCATTCTAAAAATCTTTATTTAACCCAGAACAGTGCTTATAACCCATAAATGAAGCTTAGTGTTTACAGGACCATTTCATTTATCACTTAAAATTACTTTGTGTCCATAGAAAAGTTCTTAAATTTAACTGGAGATACTAAGAAGATTGCTTTCCGAATTGGGAGCAAAGGGCAGTTACTTCCGTGTTAAGGAGATCCCATATTTCCATGCCTCTGTCTATTTTTCCTAGCTTTTCATATATGTCACTCTTTGGACAAAGGATAGGGATTGCCTGTCATTTCAGTATTATGTTTAGAGGGTAGTTTTATACCCTTTAAAACTTGAAAATGTTTAATCCGTGTATTAACCTATTCAACAAGTATTCATTTAGAAATAAGTGTATAATGAGAGAGTCTTCTGATTTTTAGGTACTCTATAACCGAATTTGCTTTGATTTTATTAACAGGGTCAGGAGCAGGTCTGGGGAAAATAATCCAGAGATTTCCCCAGAAGGACTGGGATGATACACCGTTTCCACAGGGAATTGAATTGGTAAGTTGGTGTTGTTTTATTGTACTTTTATAATGATACTTTTCATGTTACATTTATAGTTATCTTTATGTTACAGTTCCTTTTAAATAATTGGGTGATTTAACTGTAGTACATTATTAGAAAAAAATCTTACTGATACAGTAACCTTTGAATATATTGATTCTGGAATATCTGTTTTACTGTTCTTTTTCATTTAAACTTCTCTTTAGTATTAAAGATGAAAATAATGATTTTTAGGTACCCAAAAGCTGAAAAATTCCTCTGATTCTTTAGTAAAATCTTAGCCTAATGGCTTCAGTGATGGTGTATCACTAATCAAATATTTATTATTTTTTTTTCCTGAAAATTTCTAGGTCATTGCTTTGGTGAAAACTAAACAAAAACTTGAGACAAACAAAACCAGAGGTTGGTTTAATAGTGACCAATCATGGTTCTGAGTTTTGTTCTTGAAATCAGAATCTGAATTCTTTCTTTCTAGTTACAGGACTTGCATGTTGCTTTATAATAGTGCCATTTAACTGCTTTATTTTTTGTCAGCCATTTTAAAGGAATTTAATGGCCGAGCATAATCTATGATGACCAGGACATTCTATCTGTTGGTGGATCTATGGTGGTAAAACGAAAGACTGAAAAGATGCTCTATATTTTGCAGTATGACTGTCAAGTTTGGAGAGCGTGTATATGTGTGTATGTATGTGTGTGTTTGTTTACACTGCATGTGTGTTTACATAAACACACACTCACTCACACATATGAGCAGTGTTCTTTAAAGCATTTCTTGTTGAGAAAACATTTGCTATAATATGACAGTGAAGAAGAGACTGCCTGTGTTGAAATCCCAGCTGTACAGTATAACTTTTGACAAGTCATTTAACTTCTTGAGCAACAGAGTCTTCCTCTGTAAAATGAGAATAATGACAATACTGATATCATGCAAAGATAAAATGGGAAAATACAGATAAAATGCTTAGAACAGTGTTTTCCATAAAGTAAGTGCTCAGTAAAAGAGGTATCTTTTATTTGTTATTATCTTTGCTACCATTGTTGGTGTTTGACATTTTGCAACACTCCCCACCCCCACCCCCCGCCAGAAGAATTGTTCATTCTCTTGTTAGAATGGATCGGAAGTATTAGGAATAAAACCGATGTTGATTTGAAAGGTATAAATTTTCTTTTTTTTTTCCTTTTTCGCACCTGCGGCATGTGGAAGTTCCCAGGCTAGGGGTCGAATTGGAGTTGCAGCTGCCTGCCTACACCACAGACACAGCAACACTGGATCTGAGCCATGTCTATGACCTACATCATAGCTCACGGCAACGCAGGATCCTTAACCCACTGAGTGAGGCCAGGGATCGAACCCGCATCTTCATGGATACTAGTTGGATTCGTTTCTGCTGTGCCACAACGGAAACTCCATGAAAATTATAAATTTTCTTATTCTAGCGAATGACCATCCATTTCCGCTTTACTAAGGATCAAAGATAACACTGCCGAATTCTTAATTTAGATTGTTATAACCCAGTTGTGTAAAGAAGGCTGTGAATTCTGTAGATCCTCAGAGAGGGTAAATCTTGAGTTTTGGTATAAAAATGGGGAAAGGATGTGAGGATCTGTGTGATAATAGAAAATATTTAGTGGTCTCTGCACCCAGTTCTTGGCATAGAGCTTCTGAAACCTTTGTAACAAACAAAGTCTTTGTAACAACAAAAGTCTTAGGAACATCTTTTGTTCTAATTATTTGCTTTTTGAACCCTGTTCTTGACACAGGGTGTCTGGAACCTTTTTAATTTCCTGGGTGGTAGTAGTGCCTTCTGTTCTAATGAGGCAACTCTGGGTGTACTCCCGGATGGCTCCTGGATGAGGGCTGTTCAACAGAAAGATCAAGCCATGATTAGAACCTTGGAATTCTCAGGCCCATCTGCCATTTTCTTGAAAAGAGAGAAGGGCTGAAAATGGACTTAATGATTGATCATGCCAGTGTGATGAAGCCACCATAAAAATCCCAAAAGTATGAGATTCAGAGAGCTTCCAAATTGGCGAAACATCCACATACTGGGAGAACGATGTACCCCAGCTGCACAGAGACAGAAGGTCCCATGCTTAGGACCTTCCCAGACCTGACTCTGGATCTCCTCTTCTGGCTGTTCTTCTGCGTTCCTTATCATATCCTTTCATCAACTGGTTAACGGGAGAAAAATGTTTTCCCGAGTTCTGTGAGCCACTCGAGCAAATTAATTGAATCCAAAAGGGGGAATGTCGTGCTCGCTTCGGCAGCACATATACAAAAGGGGGAATGTCACGAGAACCTCCAGTTTGTAGGCCCAGTCGTGCCGAAGTTGTGGTTAGCACTTAGTACTTGCAATTGGCCTCTGAACTGGGCGGTCAGTCTCAGCAGGACTGAGCCCTTTTAACCTTAATCATTGAGTTAAGGTGTAGGGCACCCAGCAGGTGTTGTGAATAATGGCTTGTTTTGGGGGAAAAGCCCACACTAGAAGTGTTCTGGGTAAGGTAAAAGTTACCACAAAGATGGAGGAGAAAAGTAGGTTTTTAAAATATGGGATCCCACAAAAAGTAGCTTTTGGGAGAGCACTTTTATTCCCTTCTCTTCTCTTCCACATGCCTGCGAGTACTAGTAAATGGTCTTATAGTGTGGATAACCAGGTATTTGTGCTATTAAAGCTTTTAAACTGTTTCACCGTCCTTCTTAGTGATGGCTCAGAAGTAAAAAGTGAGTTCCTACCTCCCCTTCCATTAATGTGTGGGTGGATATAAACTGCATCAGTTTGACAGTGTGAACAGTGAACTACCTTCATAATTTTAAGGACAACAGGCATTATTGGGGCAGGGAGAGATCATTTGACTCTTGCTATTTAGCTGTGACCGAGGAGGAATAATTTTTCGTGTTGTGAAAGCTAAGGCGTAGGTACTGCTATTTCTCCAGGAGTGATGGAGAGACACCTATGATTTTACTACACAGTAAATGTATGCTTGTGTGGCAGTCCCAGGTTCAGGTGCTGTCCCTGTCTAATAAGAAGGAGAACCTTGTGCTGTGGATTGGTGAAACAGTGCTGTTAAGAGGTAGCATAACTTTTTCTTGCCTTAAGATTTTCCTAGACGACTCCTTGGCTGAATCTTTATGAAGCATTATAAAATTGGGGGTGATTAATATTTAAATAATATTTATTTGATCTTGGGAGTTCCCATTGTGGCTCAGCAGGTTGCAAATCTGACAAGTATCCATGAGGATGCGGACTCAATCCCAGGCCTCCCTCTGTGGGTTAGAATCTGGTGTTGCCATGAGCTGTGGTGTAGGTCGCAGATGTGGCCTGGATACTGTGTGGCTGTGGCTGTGGCGTAGGCTGGCAGCTGTAGCTCCAACTCAGCCCCTAGCCTGAAAATTTCCGTATGCCACACTTGTGACACTGAAAACAAAAAAATAAAATAAAATAAAAAAATAAAAAAAGGAATATTTGATCCTTCTGGATTACATTGGGAATTTCTTTTTTTTCTTTAATTTTTCTGTAATTGATGACAATTCTGATTTGTATATCGTGCTTTGTCAGGTATAGAATAAATTTGTTTCGCAAAGCCTGTTTTTAAAACAGAAGACTCATTAACTCTTAACTTTTTGCTGTCTTATTAGATACTGCTTTGTGCTATATTTTGTGTTAGAAATGTGCAACTATTCTGCATATTAATAGCAATAACTTGAATAATTGTGGTGTACTCTGTCATCTAGAGCAACTGCTATAGCTTTAAGACTAGAGATAGGCCTATTAAAATTTTAGTCTACTTAAGGTGATCTAGCTCAGTCCCTAAGTGGTTTGTTGATTCCAGGGTGGTAGAGACCCTTTTCTGATGATATACGTGGAAAAAAACCTTACCTCTTCCAAGGTGGTGGTAGTGGAACAACCTTTTAGCATATAACATTAGTGTTAATATTAACAGTTGTATATGATCGATAAGTTATGGTGAACTCACAAATTAGATAATTGGCAGTAGTGTATCTAATTTAAAGGTAGGTAAATTGAGGATTGGGAAATTTAAAAAATTTCACTGTGGTCTAGCAGCTAAGATGCAGCAGAGCTAGGATTCAAACCCAGGTCTTTTGACTCTTTGTCTCAACCGAGATCTGAGACTGTTCTGAGAGTGACACTTGAAGCTATGATTAGCATTTGTATTTTATTTAACTAATTAATTTATTTTTTGCTTTTTAGAGCCACACATGCAGCATATGGGTGTTCACAGGCTAGGGGTCAAATCGAAGCTTGCAGCTGCCAGCTGGCACCACAGCCATTGCAATGCCGGATCCTTCACCCACTGAATGAGGCCAGGGATTGAACCTACATCCTCATGGATCCTAGTCAGGTTCATTACCACTGACCCACAGTGGGAAATCCACCTTTTGTATTTTTGTGTAAATCTGAAAACAGAATTCTGTACTTTGGAAGAACTGAGGTTCAGCAATGCTAAAAGAATGCTGAGTTACTAGAAACCAACTTTATTTGTTTTCTCTGAGGGTAAACCTGGGTTCTGAGCATAGTATTATATTGGAATTATTTTCTTCTGCCATCTCTCTCCTGCCCACACAGCATGTATTTGATGTGTTTAAATTCTAAATGAAAAGTATGTTCAGCCTGAAGACTGACTTTGGGAATGGATTTTAGTCATTCATTCACTAATTAGCGAAATCCCAAACTTAATTTAGAGGATACTGAATTTAGTCTTTCTGCTTTTGCGTGAAGACATTGCCTTCTCTTTCTTTTCTTCTATTGAGAAATGCTGAACTTTAATTTGGGTGGTTTTTAAAAATAAAAATATGAAAATAAGCTAAACCAAACATAATGACTGCTTTTCCAATTCTGGGATATTTTTATCTTTTTCTTGTGCCTTTTAGGCATACATGGAAACCACAGACAGTCGTATAAATAAAGTTTCAGTTAATTTTAGTGACAATATTTCAAAGAAAATTTAAGAATTGTTTTGCAGAGGCATTCTATGGCTAACAATCTATTTCTGATTATGGGAAGAAATGTTTTTATTGGCTTGGTTTGGGGCATCAAAAAGTTGTATTGTTTAGGCACTACCTCTTTTTAAAGATGCCCTGTTTCAGAAGTGAATTCTTTTATTCCACACCTATAGCATGTGGAAGTTCCTGGGCTAGGGACTCGAACCTGTACCACAGTTGTGGCAACCCCAGATCCTTAACCTGCTGGGCGACAAGGAAACTTCCAAAAGTGAATTTTTTTATATCACAATTCAGAAAATGTGCCACAGTCTTCCCTAGGGAATGCCTACATGGAGGCATTCATAGGTCTTTCTGATTTTTATTTTTAGAAGACTGAAGCACTGTGATAAAAAATGTTATGACTTGAGAAAAAGAGGATTAAACATTTAATTAGTGTGTCTGAATTTGAAGTTCTTAAGGTATTGGTTCAGTTCTTTAATTTATAGACTAGTGATTGGACTACCTTCTCTACAAATCCAGTTTTCTATAATTATAAATATATAGTTTGGGGAGAAGAGGTAAAAAAAAAATCTTGTGTATAGTATTCTGCAGTTGTGACACAGGAGCAGTAGCCTTGGTATAGGATGCTGTTGGAGGGCAGAGAAGTGAACAGAAGTATCATAATGCTTTAGTTCTTTAAGCTGCTTAAAATGCATCGAATTCTGCAAATGAGCTCACAGTTGTCTGTCTGACTCAGATGTAAATACAAATACTGTCTGGTCAGGGAACTGAGTGTAGAGAAGATGGAAGAGAATTTTTTCCCCCTTTGTAGAGGAGTATGTGTGAAAGGAGAATGAGAGAGGAGGCAGTGAGCATGTTGGATGACAGAATCAGAGTTCACAAAGGTTTGCTCGAGTTATGGGCCCTTTATATATAAGAGGATTAAATATTATAAGTGAAAATGTAGGTCCTATATGTGAGTATAAAAAACTAGCTGTGTAAGTAATTATTTAGAAGAAAGATAGACAGGATCCTTTCCTAGCCAGACAGATTTGAGAAATACGAGGAGACAGCTGAAAATTAAGAAATGTAATTATAAACGATACCAGGGAAAGATACTATAGGTAGCATCTGAAGCTTCCGTGTCGAGAGTAGGGTGCTCGGTGCTGAATTCAGTTTTAAAGTGGTTGTAAAGGACGTGTAGAAGAACTCTTGATTTTGCATAGATTTGAGGCTGAAAACAAGAATACAGCTATGAAGTATGAAGACATGGCTTTTGAAACATACTCAGGGCTACAAAAAAAGACTTGTAAACTTACGTTCATGGCAAAAAAAGTGGCCATAAATAGAGGTTAAGATGGAAAGTGGTAGTTTGAGCTCACATTTTTATTTCCTCTTCCCCAAAAAACAGTTGTCTCTTTGAGTAATAAAACTGCATGGCAGGTAGGAACCTGATGGATGGACTCTAGAGGGTGCACCTGAGATGGTGGGTTCTCGACACCTCCGAGGCGGAAGGCAGTCTTGGTGTTCCTCTTCTCACAGTCCTCGATGCTTACTAACGTGCTTTGTTATAGTGTATTAGACTTTGTTACTCACAGTTCTGCTTATTTTCCTAATGCATGGATAGCCTCAGTTATGCTAGAGAGTCTTTCACCTACCCAGTCTGCATGGTCTTGTCATGCTGGGGTTCTGCTATACCTGGTAACTTTGATGCCGTAGGGAACTTACCAGAGAAGATGAAGAAGTACAGTCCACCTGCCGCAACTTCATGCTGTTTGCAAACAGCCTGGCCCCGTTACTACCTGGACTGCTGCTCCTCATCTCTCATGTAATTGTCTGTCGTATCACTGCTGTGGATTTTACACTTTTAAACTTGCAATTCCTTGTTCTGTTCTTCAGCTTCTATTGATCCTAAGTATTAGCTTAAAAACATCTGTTCTCGACTTTTATCTTTTAGCTGTTATCCTATTTCTTCTTCATTATAAAATACTTCAAATGATTCCTCTTCATTCGTTGGCTCTTATGTCTATGAAAGTCTAGTGTGGTACTCTGGAAAGTTACAGTATCTGAAACTTTAAAACCTCGAGCAAAGTTAATTTACGTTTCTGATAATATTATTTTTCCTGCAGGGCTACTATCAGCTAACTGCCTATTACTACTTTAATAAGACATAATGTTATGATTTCATGCGGTCCACTTTCATCTCTTACACCCATCTCACCCACATCTCAGAAGTCTGAAGTATAGTTTATGTCCTCTCCGTTCTGAAATCTCAAAGTTGAAGTTTATTAATATCATCTGAATATTAAGGTAAATACTAGATGTTATAATAGATAAACCTTGAAGCCATAGTGTCTGGAACAAGACAAGCTTTTTTCTTCTTGCTTAAAGTCTAATTAGTGGCTGTGGAGTAGGTGGGAGTATGGTTTGCCAAATTCAGATTCTTGCTGAATTCAAAGATCTTTTCCCTTATCTTTATTCTCCTTGACCCCTTTGCTTTTTGACACCACTAATTCAATCTTCCTGGTAAAATAAAAAAATAAAAATTTAATCTCTGTCTCAGTTCCTGGCACCAAGTTGCTGAAGTCTTTGGAACTACCTGTCTTTGCTAATGAGATAGCTCATGGGTTTCAGGAAGCCTAGATAGCTTCATGAAGGGAGCTTGTGTTTCAGGGGAACCAACTGGAGGATGACTGGAGGGTTGAAAATTTCAGCCCCACTGGGGAAAGGAGAGAGGCTGGAGACTGAGTTCACTCACCAGTAGCCAATGAGCCTGCCTAATGAAACTCCCATAAAAACCCCCTATTATGGAGGGGTATGGAGATCTTGCGAGGTGGTGAACACATTGATGTGCTGGGAGGGTCATGTGCTTAGAGAAGGCCTAGAAGCTCTGGGCCGTGCCCACCTTGACTTATTACATTTCTTCTCTTTGGTGGTTTTTGAGTTATAGCTTTTACAGTAAACTGGTGAATGTAGGTGAAGTGTTTTCCTGAGCTTTGTGGGCTGTTCTACGAATTATTGGCTCTAAGGGGGCAGTCATGTGAACCCCTGAATTTGTAGTCTGCAGGCAGAAGTGTGGATAACTTGGGCGTCCCTTTTGTAGCTGGCATCTGAAATCAGGGCAGTTTTTGGGGGCGGTGCTGAGCCCTGATCACTTGATTGTGAGCTTTGCACTGACTCTGGGAAGTTGGAGTTGTAACTGAATTGAATTGTTGGTACTGGGGGGAAAAAACACACATTTGGTGTTTTAGAAAATTCAGCATTCTTCATTATGCTTATTTTCCTCTTAATGTTAGTTAATGCTCTTATTTTTTCCTATTTTTATTTTGTTCTTGTGGCCCCTTACTACACACTTTCTGTAAGATTCAGTTTTCATTTTTTTTGTGTGTTTTGTTTTCTCTGGGAAGTGGTAGTATCATTATTCTCTCAGTCTTTTGTACTTGAATCCTAGTCATGCCTTCGATCATCATTTTCTGCAGTTCCTATATATAATCTAAGTGTATTGTCTCCATGTCTCAGACAAAGCTAAGCTGTATTTTGGTATCTTTCTAAAACCAGGCTTCTAACATGGAGTGGGTTCTGATAACAAGTAGCCTGGAAGGTTTAATCAAATGTAGTTCTTGCCTAATTTTACTTGTAGCAGTTTGTCCTGTAGCTGAACTGACATTCAGAAAACTATATATTATTCAAACTGGAATGCTTTTGACAGTGAAAGGTAGTGAATTACAAAACATGTGTAAACTGGGACTATTCTGAACAGACTGATTTCTGTGGTTACTTGCACATATGCATGTGTAAAATTTTGCATGGCAAAAAAATTGGAAGCTACCTAAATGTCCATAAATAGGTGACTGATTAAATTAATAGTGCCACAGTCATTCCTCAGAATATAATGCAGCTGTTAAAACGTATGAAATAGAAGATAAGCAAATGGCTAAGAAGCATATGAACATGCTAACATCACTGATTATTAGGGAAATGCAAGTCAGAAGCACAGTGAGATATCACTTCATGCCTATTACAATGACTAGTATAGAAAAACACAATGGAAAATAACAAGTGTTGACGAAGACACGGAGAAATTACAGTCCTGTGCATGGTTGGTGGTGCAACTACCATGGAAAATGATATGGTGGTTTCTCAAAAAAATTGAGAAAAAAATTACTGTATGGTCCAGCAATTTCACTTCTGTGTATAAACGTAAATCCCCAAAAAACCGAAAGCAGGGACTCTAAAATAGGGGTTTTTGCACACACATGTCCATAGTGTCATTATTCACCATAGCCAAAAGCAACCCAAGTATCCATTGGCAGATAAATGGATAAACAAAATGTGGTATATACATACCGTGAAATGTTATTCAGCCTTAAAAATGTAGGACATGGCCACATACGCTACAACATGGATGAACCTTTGAGGACATTGTGCTAAGTGAAATAAGCCAGTCACAAAGTAAAGTACCTAGAGTAGTCAAATTCATAGCGGTGGGAAGTTGAATGGTGGTTGCCATGGGTGGGAGTCGGGGATGGGGAAGGAAGAATAGGAAACTTTAATGGATAGAGATTTTCAGTTTTGCAAGATGCAGAGTGTTCTGGAGATTAGTTGCAAAGCAGTGCGAAGTACTTAACACCACTGAACTGTATGTTTAAAAATGGTTAAGATGATAAATTTGATGTTATGCATACTTTACTACTATTAAAAACTTTTTAGAAAAATACGAGATGGAACTTTATTTAGTGGTATAAATGAATCCCTGAGACACATTGTATAGCAAGTAGCCAAAACAATTTGGGAAAGAAAGAACAAAGCTGGAGAACTAGCGCTACCTGGTTTCAGGACACACTGCAGAGCTCAGTATTCAACACCACGTGGTACTGGCCTAAAGACAGACATGTAGATTCTGTCTAGAAGCAAACCCACACATTACGGTAAACAGATTTTTAATAGAGTTGTCAATGTAATTCAGTTGTAGAAAAGATAGCGTTATCAACAAATGTTGCTGAAGCAATTGAATGTCCATTTGGAAAAATATTTACCCTTGCCCCCTGCCTCACACCATATAGAAAAATCAGTTTGAAGTAGAGCATGGACTAAATGTAAAAGTTAAAACTGTAAACGTTTTAAAACTTAAGAGAACATCTGGGCAGCCTTCAGTTAAGCAAAAACTTTAGACAGAACGCCAAGAGCTTGAACGGAGTTTCTCTGAAACCCTTGAAAACCCTTGAAAACCCTTGAAAAGTAGTGTATCATCATGTAAAAAGGTGGGTATTTGGATAGTAAAAGTCCCATTTTGTTTCATAGATTTCACTTGGATCCACAGAGTCTCTGGATGCTACTTGGGCTTTCTGCTTTTTGCTATTTACCTTTAGTGAGGAGTAATAGATTGGAAGAAATGAGGGGACATAGGAGATTCCGGCAGGAATTCATCTGGGATCTCAGAGCAAAAATTTCTCAGATGTTATCTGTTCTGCTGAGCCAGAGTTTCTTCCTCAGGCCAGAATTTTGGGTATATTCAAATCTCTGGGGCGAATTTTACAGTAGAATTTATTGATCAAAGTTTTAATTGCTATAGGTGTTAGCCAACATTAGATATAAAAACATTATTATGTGTGAAAGACTTTGTGATGTGAAGGAAAGGATACTGGATTCTGGAATTTTATTTGTTATCAGTCTGTATTACCTATATATAGATGTATGATTTGATTATAAAAGGCAACAGTAATTTAGAGAAAGGACAGTGATTCTCTAGGTTGTACAGGCTATTTTCAGTGGTATATAAAGAATGATATTTTGATACTGTTCATCTCCCCACACTCCAGTTCTTGTTCTAATCAAGTTCTTAAGTGATTTAGACATCCTGTTTACTGTATGAAATATGTTCACATATTTTTCTTGAGTTTGTATTGTGCTTTGAGTAATTCACGTGGAACTTTCACTGCCATGAATGTGGTCATTTCCTTATAACTTAACAAATGTGTCAGTTTTGAAAAGTGAAGTATTTGGTGGCCTCTAGTGGTGCTTACGTGTCTATAAAAAGTCACTAAAATTACCACTATACAGAATTTTAGGGGGAAAGAGTTACTAAGTTGACAGAACACAAACATGTATATTTACTGAAGAAAACATTTTTAATCCTTGAGAACTAAAAGTTTATTTAAAATTTTTTTTCACAGATCAGGACTTTACCAATTAGCAAACAGTACTATAGAAACAGTGATATGTAAGTTTCTAAAATGCCACATCTTAAATTTAGTTGGTAAAGACCACATTTAGCCATAAGCATAAATTTAATCTTCCATGTAGAAACCACATACTAAGCTGTTACAAAAAAGCTTCCTGTTGTTTGAAATACCATTTTAAGTAGAGGATTATAGAAATGCATAGATCTTTGATAAAAGAATTGACTGTACAAGGGTTCTCCTCTTTCACAGTATTCCTTTTTACCTCATATGTGAGTTACTGGTTACGCTGGAGGATTAAGTTGTTACAGCACTAAAAGGCAGCTATTTATATTTAAAGAGGAGGCAGAACAAGGAAAAAGGAATATGTGTAAGGCGATATTTCCATTACGTAGGATAAGCATAATAATTAATGTTTCTTAGGAAGACAAGATAAAAATTACTCAAGGTGGAGTTCCTGTCGTGGCTCAGTGGTTAACGAATCCGACTAGGAAGCATGAGGTTGCAGGTTCGATCCCTGGCCTTGCTCAGTGGGTTAAAGATCCGGCGTTGCCGTGAGCTGTGGTGTAGGTTGCAGATGCGGCTCAGATCCTGCGTGGCTGTGGCTGTGGCATAGGCCGGTGGCTACAGCTCCTGTTAGACCCCTAGCCTGGGAACCTCCATGCGCCACGAGTGCGGCCCAAATTAAGGCAAAAAGACAAAAAAAAAATTACTCAAGGCTAGCTTGCTTCTCACTGAATAAAAACAGTGAGCTAAATACTGAGCTCCTCTGTGAATCTAATAATCAATGCCTTGGTTTCCATATTGATAGGTAATCTCTAGGGTAGTCATCTCGGTAGTCGCCATGATACTCATCTGGTTAGTCTCCCTGATAATCGCTATTGCTGATTCCCGACCCATTTGTGCCTGTTCCTTGGTTTCCATTGTGAATGACAGATTGTGTGGGAGCAGCGCAGTGTTTAGGATCATATAGCTTGTCTACACACACTCATTCCTTTCTGGGAAGAAACTTTGTTGGTACACGTCTGTAGAGAAATTGTCAAGTTGTCCACAGGTTGTAATGTTAACTTCTGATCATAGCTGTCTCTTCGGGTACTTGGTACTAACATCCCTGCCTGGCTGGCTTCTTTGTTGGTGCCCATCTATAGACTAATCCTGGTCTGATCAGAAGGTTTGTCAGTTTGCATTTGGGGATCATAAAGATGCCTCCTAGTTGTGCAGGCTGTCACACCTGCTTGGCTGGCGCATGTGTTGGTTCCCATGTGCAAAGCAGTTACGCTTCGACCAGCTTTTAATTTTCCTTCATCACAATGTCTTGTTTTTCTGCGTACTTAACTCCAATGTCAGCGGTTGTATGGCGTCCTTTTGTTTTAGCCACCGGCATAGTCTGAACCTGGGTCATGTTCCCATGCTCAGAAAGATCATATGCTTCAAATATGTCCTGTGACTTCATACCATAAGCCTGAATAGCTTTAATAAAGTTGCTGATATTCTCCAGCTGAGGCCAGTTTGTTGGCCTTCTTCACTGAGCCGGGCTATAGCTCGTTTATGAGTTCATGGAGGATTATGCTGTCTTTTAAGCCCAGCTGAAAGTTGGTGCCAGTGCTCTGGCCTGTCACCTCTTATATCCAGTTGCAAAGATCTTCTGCCTGATGATCGTACTTGGAAGCAATCTTGTTTTTGACCTCAGCCAAGAGCCTGTAGGAAGGGCCCTTGTTGAAGTGAGTCATGATGGTTTGGGTTTCGGGAAGAGGCTAAGCTTGGATTCTGGGGCTTCCTTGTACTCGCTTCCCTGTTCCCGATCACAAGGTGTGGGTCCCACCCAAGATACTTGAAGCTTGCTCCCCTGGGCGGTTCAGGAGACTTTCAGATGGAGGACTTGGGTGGTGCCTCGGCTACTCAGTTGGACTAGGTCCCACAGAGCAAAACAAAGCCTCCTGGTTAGCTCCAGAGTCCTGCACAAACTCAAAAGTTTATTAATTAGTTGTAAATCTATCAGTGATGTGGCTGTGTCTATTGTAGCAAATTTTATCTTTTCTTCCTTTCAAGAAGAAAATAGTCTTTCCTTAGCTTCAAGAAATGCCTTGAAATTATATATATGTATGTATATAAATATGTATATATATATATATATACACACCTTAATTGGAAGTTTTTCTTTTTTCTTTTTTGTCTTTTTGCCTGAAAGTAGGGTCAGTATTTTATAAGATAATCATAAAGATAATTCCTAGTAAAATTTATCTCTTTAACTAGCTAATTCTGGCTATCTTAAAGATACTTTAAGTTAGGACAAAATTGTCCAGAATCTGAAATATATGTGGAAATTTAAATCATTTTATAATGATTGCATAAATTCAAAATTTGGAAAAAATTGTATAAATTCAAAATTTGGAAAACTAAAGAGAAAAGAGTTTTAGGTAAGGTAAATTTATTTTCAGTTCTGAAATTCATCTCCATTTATGCCAAAAATTAGATAGTAAAATCTAGGTCATATAGCTACTTGCTGTTAGCTGAGATGATAGTAAAAGCCCCTGGTCTTTTGACTCTCTGCTAAAGCTAGCCTGCCTGCCTGCCTGCCTGCCTCCCTCCCTCCCTCCCTCCCTTCTCTCTTTTTCCCCTTCCTTCCTTCTCTTTTTTTTTTTGCTTTTTTGGGCTGCACCTGCAGCATATGGAAGTTCCCAGGCTAGGGGTCGAATCAGAGCTACAGCTGCCTGCCTACGCCACAGCCACAGCAACTCAGGATCCAGGCAGCATCTGCGACCTACAGCACAGCTCACGGGAATGCTGGATCCTTAACCCACTGAGTGAGGCCAGGGATCAAACCCGAGTCCTCAAGGATATTAGTGGGATTTGTTTCTGCTGCACCACAGTGGGAGCTTCCTTTTAATTTTTTTATTAAAGTTGATTTACAGTGTTGTGTTAATTTCTGCTGTACAGCGAAGTGACCCATTTTTATTTTGTTTTACTTTTTAGATTCCACATGTAAGTGATAGCATACAGTATTTGTCCCTCTCTGTCTGACTTATTTTGCTAAGCGTAATACCCTCCAAATCCATCCTTGTTGCAGGGGCAAAATTTCATCCTTTTTAATGGCTGAATAGTATTCCATGGTGTGTGTGTGTGTGTGTGTGTGTGTGTGTGTGTGTGTGTGTGTGTATGCACACACACCACATCTTCCATATCCATTCATCTGTCAGTGTGTGTACTTAGGTTGCGTTCCATATCTTGACAGTTGTAAATTGCTTATGAACATTGGGATGTGTGTACTTTTTGAATTAGTGTTTTTGTTTTATTTGGATATCAACCCAGGAGTGGAATTTCTGGCTCATATCTGGTGGTTTTTCTTTTTACTTTTTATGGCTGCATCCATGGCTTACAGAAGTTCCTGGGCCAGGGATTGAATCCGAGTCATAGCTGGGACCTACGCTGCAGCTGCAGCAACGCGGAATAACTTTAATCCACCGAGCTGGGCTGGGGAACCAAACCCTCATCTCCACAGTGAGGCAAGGCACTGCAGTCAGATTCTTAACTCACGGTGTCATGGTGGGAACTCTTGATACTTTTTAAAATAAAGATTATGAAAGTACTAACTTTTGAGTGCTTATGAAAAACACAACTTTTTAATTTTATTTTTTTGTAGTTTATTCATTTGTCCAGAGCTTTGTTTTAAAATTTATACCCATCTTGAAAATTTGGCTAGGATTTAATGCCAGTTATTCATTTAGCAGTTATTGAGCACTTACTATGTGTCACTCACTGAGGTGGGCGTTGATAGTATGGCAGTGAACCAGATAAAATCTGTCTTCTCAGAATTTAAAATTATAGTAGTAAGAGACTGGTACTAAATATAGTGAATAAATAAATTATATAGTACATGAGAAGTTAGAAGTACTATTAAAAAATAATAAACCATTGGCAGGAACAGTGTAGCCCATTAGTTTGTAAATAACCGAGGCAACCAGTTACCTGTTGCCTCTAAGGAAAGCAAATGAGCTTGGTTAAATAGTTATTTTTTCCTTTTTTTTTGCCTTTTTTGGGCCTCACCCATGGCATGTGGAAGTTCCCAGGCTAGGGGTTGAATCGGAGCTGCAGCCGCCGGCCTGTGCCACAGCCACAGCCACGCGGGACCCGAGCAGTGTCTGCAGTCTACACCATAGTTCAAGGAAACTTGAGATCCTTAACCCACTGAGCAGGACCAGAGATCGAACATGCGTCCTCATAGATACTGGTCAGATTACCACTGAGCCACAATGGGAATTCCTTAAATAGCTTTCAGAATTTTGCATATTTTTGACATTACCAAGAAAATTACATACTTTTTATTTAAAATATTTTTTTATTTTATGGCCACATCCACGGCATATGGACATTCCTGGGCCAAGGACTGAATCTGAGCCATAGCTGTGACCTATGCTGCCACTGTGGCAATGCCAGATCCTTTAACCCACTGTGCTAGGCTGGGGATCAAACACATCTCCACAATGACCTGAGGCGCTGCAGTCAGGTTCTTAACCTACTGCACTACAGTGGGAACTCCTGTAACTACCTACTTTAACCTTACCAAATTATTGAAGAAAATGTTTTTAATAATGAAGTAGTGATGGACATTAGTTTCTTGGCTTAAAGTAGCCAAGAATTATTCATACAGATGAGTTGTACGTGACTGTGGTTATAACTTCTGTAATCAAATAAGTTACACATTTAGTGTGCAACCTATTTTTATATGATACAGTATTTTACAAAATATTTGTATTCCATTCAAGGCCAAAGGCAAGAGTAGAGAGATTCATCACACATTTGCAGTTTATCATTAAAGCTTGTTAAGTGCAAGTAAAAAAGATCTTAACATATTTCTTTTTTTTTTTTTTAGGGCCGCACCTGCAGCATATGGAAGTTACCAGTCTAGGGGTTCAATTAGAGCTACAGCTGCCAGCCTACACTGCAGCCTCAACAACTCGGGATCCGTACTGCTTCTGCGACCTACACCACAGCTCATGGCAACACCAGATCCTTAACCCACTGAGCGAGGCCAGGGATCGAACCTGCGTCCTCTTGGATACTAGGCAGATTCATTTCCACTGTGCCACGACGGGAACTCCCAGATCTTAACGTATTTCTAAATTAATTCTGTAACTGAGCAATTGCTTAACTGATACAGGGCTTTCCAGTTTGAGGCCTCTAGAGAAAAGGTGATTCTGTGTACTTTTGGTACCAGGGATTTTTTTCTCCTTAATTATTCGTGTACGTAATACAGCGTTTAAGTATTTATTCTTTTAATATAAATCTACGGACTTGATCCTTTTTTTAGATTAATTATCTAGTTTCAAAATATAGAAATATATAAATAAATTTTTTTTTGTCCTTTAGGATCAGTGTTTAGTGATTCTCTTTTTTCCTTCTTGACAAAGATCTGTATGGAAAGCCTTCCTCATAGGTTATGATGTAGGTGTTGTGTTGACAGACATTTCTCTAAGGGTTCTTCTTATAATAGAATGTGACCCTCATTTAAAATCTTCGTTGGGGTGATGATGAAAATGTCGTGTAATCTTAGGATTTGAAAAGGACCTTAAAGTTTTCCTGGTCAGATTCCAACCTCCCTTTTGATGATGAAATCAGTTTGCATACAGCACTCCTGCCAAGCGGTCATGTAGCCTCCAGCGATCCATCCCTGAGTGTTTTCTTAGTGCCTGTTAGGTGCTGGACAGTGTGTTGGGTGCTGGGCGTACGGCAGTAAATAAGACAGATGTGGCCCATGCGCTCGTATTCAGTCTAGCAGCGTTTTTATTGTGACAATAAACTTGATTTTGTATATATATTCACCTTCACAGTGTTTATACACATCATTTTCAAGTGTCTTGTTCTACGCCTCAGATTTCTAAGGACATTAACCTGAACCTGTTCACATCAACATTCCTGTTGCTGCTGTATTTGAAAATACTATGTTTTTTTCCTTCTCAAAAGCTTGTTTCTAAATTTGTATTAAAATATGCACATATTCATATTTATTTTTTTTCAAAAACTGGAAGTTCTAAAATGTTTAGATATGTCATTAAATTACAACTGTAGGTTTCCTAACCCAACAAATTGGATTTTCTAGAACATATGCTGGGCAGAGTGTTGAACCTTATTACCACCTTATTTAATTCTGTTATACTAAGTGTGATTTCAGACCACTTACATAATCTAGTTGAAAGTGATTAAGATGGTAGGTCTTAAGTGTTATACTATGTACATGTGCATTTAGGATCTTAATTCACTTGCCTCCTGCTTTTCAAAAAGAATTTCTACCTCAGGCAAATCTTTGGACATCATTTTTAGTTAGCTTTGCAACACATCGTATTAGAGACCAGAGACTAGTACCAGCTATTGCTGGTGCAGTCGTGAGCTCTTGCTGCTGCCCTGGCAGTCATTTTTGGAGGTGTTAGCTGCAGTGCTGCAAGGGTATGCAAACGTTGCAAGAACGTCGGATAATAAATTAATCTACTGTGATCATACTGTATACCCGTATGTGTACACACAAGTTTTAAATACCAATATTGATGTATTTTGTAGTCTCAAATCACCTTAGAGCTTTGGTTCAGGTAACTGCTCCTTATATGTGGCGCTAAGAGCTCAGTAATTGACTAAAGTCATTCGGTGGTCAGTTACCGAGTGGCTAGATGAGGCTTTTCTTCCAGATTTAAAACAGAAATAAAACAGGAGTATCTAAAGTATAGGTCAGAATTAGCTATTATTTATTTTTGTCTTTCAAGAGAAGGAGCAGAATCTGTCACTCCCCACATGGCTGGCATTCAGGGGTGCTGGGAAGTGAGAAACTCATAAGAAGGACCTTCCAGGTTGTCCCAGGGCTTCCGATGACTCTCTGTTGGAACAAATTAGAATTTATGAAGCCTGAGAGCAAATAAGCGGCAGTAGGGGGTGTGAGACTTGCCAGGGATTGTATGCCCTGTGCCACTTGGCTGGGCCATCTCTGTATTGAGCTATTGAGAGCACTGACGTGAACAGTCTTGATTTACTATGTATGCTGTGTAAGTAACATTCTCTGTATTTCAAGAAGTGAAAACATTTGGAGAGTACCGTGATTTATCTGTTTTTAAGCTTCTTGGCCTCTATTTCTATTAGATTCTTTCTGTTCAGTAAAGACCTTTTTTTTTTTTTTGGCCAGCCTGCGGCCCGTGGAGCTCCTGGGCCAGAAATCAGATCCGAGCCTCAGTCTCAACGTAAGCCTTAGCTGGGGCAATGCCAGATCCTTAACCCACTGTGCTGGGCCGGGGATTAAACCTGCGTCCCAGCTCTCCCAGGAGACCACTGATCCTGTTGTGCCACAGCAGGAGCTCCATTAAGTGCTTTTTAAAAACTCCAAACTGTCTCACTGATACTCATTGGAACCAAAATGGATTAAAGGAAGCACTGTGGTTCCTTGAGGGTCATATGAGTTATGATTATGGTAATTGAAGTGAGAGCATCCTGCTCCCTAGTGTAATTTAGGGGTTCAAAGGTCTCTTGAGCCAGCTACCTTTATCTCCTGTAGATTTTATTTCTGGTGTTAAAACCTTAAAGTCTGTTTTTCATTTGAATAGGGAATGTGATTGGTACATTTTTAGTATAAAGTTTTGCTTATCCAGTGTTTGGTATATTTCTGGAAGGGAATATTAGTAAATAGGCTAAATCATGGGCTGAAGTTAATAAGGAGAACTTTTATGGGGACATGTAAAATATTTTATTATAATTATGTCTTATAAACTGGTAGAAGAGACTTGCAGTTTATGTGAAAAAGATATTTTATTAGTGTTTTATTAATAAGGTTGGCATGAGCTATTGGCTTCTTGAAAAGCTGATGTAGTTTTTGGCTACAGAATTGCAGGATGATAATAGGAGTGGAAATGGAGTATGTATTTAATTGACAGGGTTTGGTTGGATGACTAATTGAACATGAATGTTCCGCAGGACCAAAAATTATCTCATGGATTCAAATTTGGATGACTAGGGGAGTTGCAGTACCTTGACAAAATAAGGAGAAAGTAGAAGTAATTTCAGCTGTGTCCATTTGGACTCTGCAGACAATTTGTTAAAGTGATTAAGAACATGGACTCTAGATCTGGCTGCTTGAGTTTTAGTTCTGGCTTCTCCACTTAGTCACTCTGTGATCTGAAGTCTTAAAGACTGTGCCTCTTCTCAGTCTAATAAGAATAAAAATAGCATATGACTTATCATTGTAAAAATCAAATGAATTAATACACATAACAGTGCTTAGAATCATCCCTGTACATAGAAATCATTGTTAGCTGCTGTTACTGTTATCATTATTAGGATATGTTTTGCAAAATAATTCTATGATTTGATATAAAACTTAGTTATATGAAGTGGATTTCTTTCATTAGGAGCAATTCTAGGAAATTTCACTCTCTTTCCTCTCCTGCTTTCAATACCTTCAAAAAGTCTAAGTGCTGGAGAGGGTGTGGAGAAAAAGGATCCCTATTACACTGTTGGTAGGAATCTAAATTGGCGCAACCACTGTGGAAAACAGTATGGATATTCCTCAGAAAACTAAAAATAGAATTACCGTTTGATCCAGCAATCCCACTCCTGGGCATCTATCCAGAGAAAACCATGACTCGAAAAGACACATGTACTCCAATGTTCATTTCAGCACTGTATACAGTAGCCAAGACATGGAAGCAACCTAAATGTCCATCAGTGGAGGAGTGGATAAAGAAGATGTGGTACATATACACAATGAAATATTACTCAGCCATTAAAAGGAAAGAAATAATGGCATTTGCAGCA
This sequence comes from Catagonus wagneri, assembly GCA_004024745.2. Taxonomy (NCBI): domain Eukaryota; kingdom Metazoa; phylum Chordata; class Mammalia; order Artiodactyla; family Tayassuidae; genus Catagonus; species Catagonus wagneri. The sequence goes on from PVHT021183666.1 coordinate 36,266,617, forward strand.
ACATGGATGGACCTAGAAATTATCACACTAAGTGAAGTCAGTCAGACAATGAGATGCCAGCATCAAATGCTATCACTTACATGTGGAATCTAAAAAAAGGACACAGTGAACTTCTTTGCAGAACAGACACTGACTCACAGACTTTGAAAAACTTATGGTTTCCAAATGAGACAGGTTGGGGGCTGGGGAGTTGCACTGAGGGTTTAGGATGGAAATGCTGTAAAAATTTGGTTGTGAGGATTGTTGTACACCTATAAATGTAATAAAATTCATTAAGAAAAAATAAATATAAAAGAAAAAAATGACGTCAGTTTGAAAAAAAATGCCCTCTCAAATTTGTAGAGCCAAGGTGTGGAAAATTAATTATTAAATTAATTATTAATATTATTTAATATCAAATTATTATCATTAATTATTTAGTGTTATTAAATCACGTTAATCTTATTGTGTATTTCAGGCAGTCGTAGAAGAAAAAGGTCTTTGAAAGTTTATCACTCTAAGTACAGTTCTTGTTGATTACCTTAAAATGCCATTTTGAAAATGTTTATTGTCTACTTTTGTCATCCTCATCAAGACACTGTGTCTTAGCCTAATTAAAGTCAAAGCTGTGATGTCAGATCTCATTTATTCTACTCCCCCTCACTCTATGATATTATCTTTCTTCTTCCATGGATTTATCTGGTCCTTTGGTTTCTCCTACATAGGTCAGATTTTGCTCACCTCAACCCTCATACACTGGTGAGTGTTTTCATGGAAGCTTTAGGAAGCAATTTGCTTTCTCAGAAAAACTCAACTAGCCTAAAGACTTGCCTTGGAGCTTCTGATGTGGCTCAGTGGGTTAAGAACCCAACTTAGTGTTCGTGAGGATGTGGGTTCAATCCCTGGCCTTACTAAGTGGATTAAGGATCAACATTGCAGGAAGCTGTGACGTCGGTCATGGAAAATACTTGGATCTGGCTGTTGCTGTGGCTGTGGCATAGGCGGTGGCTGTGGCGTAGGTGGCAGCTGTGGATCCCATTTAATCCCTGGCCCAGGAACTTCAGTATGCCACAGGTACAGCCCTAAAAAAAAAAAGGACAAAAAAAAAAAAAAAGGAAACGTATCTGGAAAAGCTATTTTTCACAAATTACAGATGAAAAGGACAGTCAGAGGAAAGCTGTCAGATTGGAGGAAGCCTCACACGTAAACAAGACTGTCCCTAGTTATCCTTGGATCTGTGGAAATCATGTAGTCTTGGATTTTCTTCTCTCGTATTTCCCTCTCCCCATCAATATTTAAAATATTTAAGTAAGCTATGCATACCCTTTTTTGTCCAGTTCTTGTAAATGTTTAGTGAGCCATTTTAACTGCATGCCAGTTAGAATTTCAAGGAGCCCTAGCAGTTTGGTGCCAATGACCACCGAAACTTGTGGTTTTATTTATTTCAAAAAGAGTATATTTAAGTCTATACCTAAAATATACTTTAGTCAGCTGAATTCTAATATCCTTTCTTGAATGGAAGAGAATGCTATACCATTTCAGTTAATATTCTGTCTTGCTCCAAGGAAGAGACTTGCTCAGATAGCTTTAAACACCGAGTTCTTATTTCATACAACTCTGCTTTGGGTATTCCACACTAGGTGTGTCTTGTTTCACTCTTGGCTCTGCATGTCATTGTGAATTATACTCTTTCGTTGCCCCAGAGGACAGAGGTTTCATTTAGTTACATTAGTTGTCATCAGCATTCATCAGGCTTAGATTCAGTTGCATGCAACAGAAAGCCCAAAGAGTAGCAGCTTAAATGAGGTGGGGATGTGGGTTTTTTTTTTTTTTTTCCTTGTAACATAGAAAGTGTGGAGTTAGGTGATTTGGTGTTTTGAGCTGGATATAGTGCCACCGTCAATAAAATCTCCTAGTGAGGGAAAAAGGGAAAAATAGATATCGGGTGGGCAGCTAACTGTCCACTAAATCCTTCAATATAGAGAGTCCTTATAGGGGAGTCTTCGGCTAGTAATCCCTGGACTGATCATTTGTGTCCAGGAAATTAAGATTGGTTTATCTTGAATTTCTTTGTTTTGCAAGTCATAAACAACTGCTTCGGTTTGATTTTTGAAGAAAGCATAGGGTAGTGTAATTCACAAGCACCACGAGTCTCTACGCTGTGTTCATGGTGTTGCCGTGAGCTGAGCTGTGGTGTAGGTTGCAGACGTGGCTCGGATCTGGTGTTGCTGTGGCTGTGGTGTAGGCTGGCGGTTGTACCTCCGATTCGACCCCTAGCCTGGGAACCTCCATAGGTTGTGATTGTGGCCCTAAAAAGCAAAAAAAACAAAAACAAAAACAAAACGCTTGTGGAAAGAATGCATAGCTTTGGATATGTGCGTTTGTGGCACCTGGAATAAAAGATCAGCAGTTGCTGTCTTTGAGGGAGTTTCTGTCATCACTTAGCAGAAACGAATTTGACTCATAACCATGAGGACACAGGTTTGATCCCTGGCCTCACTCAGTAGGTAAGAATCCGGTGTTGCCATGAGCTGCAATGCAGGTTGCAGACCCAGCTCAGATCTGGCATTGCTGTGGCTGTGTCATAGGTCGGTGACTACAGCTCCGATTTGACCTCTAGACTGGAAACTTCCATATGCTGTGGGTGTGGCCCTAAAAAGACCAAAAAAAAAAAAAATTGCTTTCTTCTTCGAGTAACCCAACCTCATTGCTAATTCAGAATCTTTGATCTTTCCAAACATGGTAATATATTTTGTTACATATTCTATTAGAATTGTTATTTATTTATTTTTTTTATGGCTGCACCTGCAGCATATGGAAGTTCCTGGGCTGGGGTCCAATGAGAGCTACAGCTGCCAGCCTACACCACACCCATAGCAACAGCGGATTTAAGCCACAGTGACCTACACTGCAGCTTACGCAACGCTGGAAACTTAACCCACTGCGCAAGGCCAGGGATTGAACCCGCATCCTCACGAATATTGGTTGGGTTCTTAACCCACTGAGCCACAGTGGGAACTCCTAGAATTGTATTTTTTTTTTTTTTTTTTTGTCTTTTTGCCTTTATCTAGAGCCGCATCCGCGGCATATGGAGGTTCCCAGGCTAGGGGTCTAACAGGAGCCGCAGCTGCCGGCCTTCGCCACAGCCACAGCAACGCGGGATCCGAGCCGCGTCTGCAACCTTCACCACAGCTCACGGCAACGCCGGATCCTTAACCCAGTGAGCAAGGCCAGGGATCGAACCCGCAACCTCGCGGTTCTTAGTCGGATTCGTTAACCACTGAGCCACGAAGGGAACTCCAGAATTGTATTTTTTTAACTTTAATAGCAGTTCACTGGTGTTTATTTAGTAGCTTTGAGTCTTTAGCCAATATTTACCCTCTCTTCTCCCCACCTTAGTTATCATGAGAGAAGAAACCCTTTGTTTTCGCTCATCCTTGTATCCCCAATGCCAGGTGTATATGAGGTACTAAATAAATATTTGTTGAAATATTTATTAGAATGCTAACAAGAATGGTAGCATTCTGTTTTACTCTGAGTACTCCCAGATTGGGAATTTGCTGTTTTAGGCATTCACCTTTTCAGCTGTTACACAGCTCTAGATAGACAGCATAATAGAATAGAAGTAATATGACTTTGGAATCGTTTGCACAGCAAACCTTTTTTGACTCCCTACTGTGCGTCAGGTACTATGTTAGATGCTACAGTAGGAAGACAAATAGGTATGTTACCTTATCTCAAGGAAAAAGGGAGATAAACCTATAAAAACTTGAATTATTGAACTTACTGTGTAAGTGCTATATGTGAATACAAGGTTATAAAGTGGCATGCATAAAAGGAGTGTTTAACCTAGGTTGGAACTTTGGGTTTGAAGTGAGCAGTGTTGCATATGAGAAGACTTTCCAGAGGAAAACCTACCCGTGTGGGTCAGAATTAGCCAGGTAAAGGTGAATGGGGACTACATTCTAGGTGAAGAACACTGCTTGTGTATAGGTACAGATGAGAGGATGGGGTGGGGTGTGTGGGCGGAGTATGGGGAATGGCAAAAGACATAGGAAGCAACTAATGAAGGACTTAGACTTAATGCAGAATATCAAAGATGTTTTCAAAACAACTGTTTTCTTTCTGATGGAAGGGGAAGCACATTTTTATCTTTTAGAAGATCTCAGAAAAACAAAGGTATGTAAAGAAGAATGTGATTACTTGTAATCTCAACGAGAGATAACCAGTGTTAACATTTTGGTGTACATACTGCGTAATTTCTCTGTTTCTCCCCCTTCTCGTTTTCTTCCCTTTCCCCCCCTTTTCTTCTCTCTTTTTTTCCTTCTCTGGCCAGATTTTGATGGCCCTTATGGCAAGGAATTGAAGGGCTCACTGAAAAAAAGGCATGGACAGAGGTGAAGTTTTTTTCTTGGAGTCATTTTCTTTCTTTTCTTTTTTTCTTTTTTAGGGCTGCACCTGCGGCATATGGAAATTCCCAGGCTAGGGGTGGAATTGGAGCTGTAGATGCAGGCCTATGCTACAGCCACAGCAGTGCTGGATCTTAGCGACATCTGCGACCTACACCACAGCTCCTGGCAACAGCCAGATCCTTAACCCACTGAGTGAGGCCAGGCATCAAACCATATCCTCGTGGATAATAGTCAGACTCATAACCTGCTGAGCCACACTGGGATCTCCTGAAGTCATTTTCTGGTGTAAATATTTTAGAAAGAAACCTAATGTTGAGGGTAGAGAGTTCAGATTTGGTTAATAATACATTTGTGTATTTTTTTTCACAAACAAAGCACTGAGGATATGTCCATTCCTGTTTTAAGAAGTTTCAAAAATTACATATTTAAATCTCATGACAAACTTGCAAGATAAATATTACTCTTTCCGTCTTATAGATGAGGAAGTTGAGGCACAAAGAGGGCAAGTAACGTGTTCAAGGTTTACATAGCTGTAACTGAGAGAGTATGGAATCCAGGCTCGGCATTTATATGGCATTCTGGGTCCAGCTTTCACACTCTTTACACTATGCTAGCTCTCAGGTTGAGGCCGAAATGTACATGAAACAGTCAAATAATGCATCCATGTAATTACACATTTGAAACCCAGGGCACAATCAGGCTTGGGGATAGGGATTTGGAAGTCATCACACAGGAGTATATTAAAGTCATGAGAGGTGTTAACATGTCCCGTATCTTCAGTCACATTCTGTGATGATACTGAATGTACGTTGTTTCCTGATTACTTTTCTCTGGGAAATCTAACTTTGGCATTATTCCTTTTTAAGCTGTGCTTTACGTAACTAGATGTAGAATCATACTGCACACAAAATGACTATATTGTCACACTTGGAGATAGATATTACTTCTGTTAATGCAACCAAAGCTGTGTTATTTCAGTTTTCTTTCTTTTCTTTCCTTAAAATAACTGTACTGCATCCCCCAACACACATTCTGGCCTTGTGGTCACCGTGCCACACCTGTTCTTCTTTGGGTTTTGTTTACCTGAAAGTTTACCAAAATAAATCTGCCCCATGAGGTACTTATGATTTTTTTGAGTCAAAATGAGACTTTGTGTGGTATCTTTAATTTGTTTGAAGTTTGTTATTGTATTCTACCTAGCCATTTTACTTTTCCTTCTCATTAGGGGAGGAGTCAAAAAACAAAGGAATTTTCCAGAAAGAGCTCAAAATGTACATACAATGTCCCCAATATTCCTGCTTTTGCATGCTTTTAGACATTAGGTATGTCACAGGGTTGACTTATACACCTTTAAGAGGAGGACCCTGTATGAAAAAGGGAAAAATCAGAACAGAGGTTGTGAGAAGGTCATTTAAATCAGTTTTGTGTAATGAGTAGCACCTAATCAGATCAAATAAATTTTTTTTTTACTTTTAAAAAAATTTATTGTTCATCTTTAGAAAAGGAATAGAGGGGTATGGTTGTAATGGTTGGTAGTTTGCAGTTATATCTCAAGAAACTGCATTTGTTTGTAATAAAATGTAGACATGTCCTGTCTAAAAATATTTAGATGAATATGAGGAAATAGATTTTTTGTGAGAAGAAGGTTTTTTTAAAAATTTTTTTAGGGTTACACCTGTGGTATATGGAAGTTCTGTGGCTAGGGGTCAAATCAGAGTTGTAGCTGCCAGCGTACACGTCAGCCACAGCAACACCAGTTCTGAGCTGTGTCTTTGACCTATACCACAGCTCATTGCAACACCAGATCCTTAACCCACTGAGTGAGGCCAGGGATCAAATCCGCAACCTCATGGTTCCTAGTCAGATTCGTTTCTGCTGCGCCACTACGGGAACTCCTGAATATTTTATTTTTAGGGAAAATAAATTGTGGGTTAAGTGTGACCAGTGTATAAAGTAATTCTTTTCTTAGTGATAGTGAAGCAGTTACTGAATTATAACTATTAGCAGAAGTATAGATGCCTTGTACTTGTTTTCCATGTGACCAACATTGTGGCTCACTGCAAATGATTTGTCTGTTCACTACAATTAAAACTTAAGTGTGGATATTTAGAGTTTAACACCAAAGCTGACTGTATAGAGAAAGAGTATTCAATTGTAAAGAAAACTTTGAATAATAAAATATGAATTTTATAGTTTTGATGGAGGCAGAAGCTGAGCAGCTTCCATTCTTTTAAATTGGTTTATAGATTTATTTTTAAGTGTTATGATAAGCTGCATTGTAGATATATGGGTGAATTATATCAACCCTCACAGGGTTAGTCCCAACCCATAAATTATTTTAACTTCTGGTTGGATTGAGGTTATCTGCTGTTTATAGTGTCTTTAGGCTAGCTGCCCGCTAAAAGGAAACATAACTTAATTTTGGAGGAAGATAACATCATGAAGAGTCTTTTTTTTTTCTTTTTGGCTTTTTGCCTTTATCTAGAGCCGCACCCATGGCATATGGAGGTTCCCAGGCTAGGGGTCTAACAGGAGCTGTAGCCGCCGGCCTTTGCCACAGCCACAGCAATGCGGGATCCGAGCCACGTCTGCAGCCTACACCACAGCTCACGGCAACGCCAGATCCTTAACCCACTGAGCAAGGCCAGGGATCGAACCCACAACCTCATGGTTCTTAGTAGTATTCGTTAACCACTGAGCCGCTAAGGGAACTCCGTGAAGAGTCTTGAATTATCTCCTTTAAAAAAAAAACAATAATGTTTAGCATTCCATCAGAAGTAATGAATTCAAAGAGATAAGACAACATGACAAAAAACTAAGAGAAATAATAGAAACAGACTCACAAGGGATTCAGATAATGGCACTATCAACCAAGACTATGCTTTAATATGTTTAGGGAAAATAAAAGATTTAGTATTTTGGCAGACTATTGGAAACTAATTAAAAAAACGAATGAAATTATAGAACTGAAAATGTAATAACTGAGAAAAATGACATAGCAGCATATCAGGCATTGTTGAAGAGAGAATTAGTAAACTGGAAGATAATTGAGAAGAAATATTCCAGTTGTCCCATGGTGAGAGGTAAAAGGGTAAAAAATACAGAAATGAGTAGACTAAAAAGAACCAGTATGTAAAATATCCTTAAGAATCTTCAGATTCTACTAGAACTAATAAATGAGTTCAGGGACATTGCAGAATATGAGATCATTAACAAAAATTGTTTTTGAGTATACTACCAATAAGCTAGTGAAATTCAAGTTCAGATGGAAATGCAAAAGACCTAGAATAGGAAAACAACTTTGATAAATACCAATTTGGAGGGCTCAAGCTAATTTATGGAAGGCATATTGTTTTTCTTTTTTTTAATAATGATTTTTATTTTTTCCATTATAGCTGGTTTACAGTGTTCAATTTTCTACTATACAGCAAGGTGACCCAGTCATACATACATGTATAAATTCTTTTTTCTCACATTATCATGCTCCATCATAAGTTATTAGTTATAGTTCCCAGTGCTATACAGCAGGATCTCATTGCTTATCCATTCCAAAGGCAATTAGTTTGCATCTGTCAACTCCAAATTCCCAATCCATCTGACTTCCTCTCCCTCCCCCTTGGTAACAAGAAGTCTGTTCTCCATGTCCATGATTTTCTTTTCTGTGGAAAGGTTCATTTGTGCCGTATCTTAGATTCCAGATATAAGTGATATCATATGGTATTTGTCTTTCTCTTTCTGACTTACTTCACTTAGTATGAGAGTCTCTAGTTCCATCCATGTTGCTGCAAATTACATTATTTTGCTCTTTCTTATGGCTGAGTAGTATTCCATTGTGTATATATACCACATCTTCTTAATCCAATCATCTGTTGATGGACATTTAGGTTGTTTCCATGTCTTGGCTGTTGTGAATAGTGCTGCAGTGAGCATACGAGTGCATGTGTCTTTATCAAGGAGAGTTTTGTCCGGATATATACCCAGGAGTGGGATTGCTGGGTCATATGGTAGTTCTATGTATAGTTTTCTAAGGTACCTCCATACTGTTTTCCATAGTGGTTGTGCCAGATTACATTCCCACCAACAGTGTAGAAGCGTTCCCTTTTCTCCACACCCTCTCCAGCCTTCATTATTTGTGGACTTATTAATAATGGCCATTCTGACTGGTATGAGGTGGTACCTCATAGTAGTTTTGATTTGCATTTCTCTAATAATCAGTGATGTTGAGCATTTTTTCATGTGCTTGTTGGCCATCTGTATATCTTCATTGGAGAAATGTCTATTCACGTCTTCTGCCCATTTTTCCATTGGGTTGTTGAGTTTTTTTGCTGTTGAGTTGTATACATTGTTTGTATATTTTAGAGATTAAGCCCTTGTCAGTTGCATCATTTGAAATTATTTTATTGCATTCTGTAAGTTGTCTTTTGGTTTTTTTTTTTGGGTTTCCTTTGTTGTGCAAAAGGTTGTCAGTTTGATTAGGTCCCATTGGTTTATTTTTTCTTTTATTTCTGTTGCCTTGGGAGACTGACCTGAGAAAGCATTTGTAAGGTTGATGTCAGAGAATGTTTTCTTTTAGGAGTTTGATGGTATCTTGTCTTACATTTAAGTCATTAAGCCATTTTGAATTTATTTTTGTGCATGGTGTGAGGGTGTGTTCCAGTTTCATTGATTTACATGTAGCTATTCAGTTTTCCCAGCAATGCTTACTGAAAAGACTGTCTTTTTCCCATTTTATGTTCTTGCCTCCTTTGTCAAAGATTAATTGCCCATAGGTATCTGGTTAATTTCTGGGTTATCTGTTCTGTTCCATTGGTCTGGATGTCTGTTTTGGTACTAGTACCACACTGTCTTGATTACTGTGGCTTTGTAACATATCCTGAAGTCTGGGAGAGTTATGCCTCCTGCTTGGTTTTTGTTCCTTGGGATTGTTTTGGCAATTCTGAGTCTTTTGTGGTTCCATATAAATTTTTGGATTGTTTGTTCTAGTTCTGTGAAAAATGTCATGGGTAATTTGGTAGGGATTGCATTGAATCCGTAGATTGCTTTGGGTGGTATGGCCATTTTTACAATATTAATTTTTCCAACCCAGGAACATGAAATAGCTTTCCATTTCTTTGCATCCTCTTTAATTTCCTTGATTAATGTTTTATAGTTCTCAGCATATAAGTCTTTTGCCTCCTTGGTCAGGGTTATTACCAGGTATTTGATTTTATGGGGTGCAGATTTAAAAGGTATTGTATTTTTGTATTCCTTTTCTAATATTTCATTGTTAGTATACAGAAATGTGACTGATTTGTGAATATTAATCTTATATCCTGCTACTTTGCTGAATTTGTTGGTCAGTTCGAGTAGTTTTTGGGTTGAGTCTTTAGGGTTTTCTATGTATAGTATCATGTCATCTGCATACAGTGACACTTTTACCTCTTCTCTTCCAATTTGGATACCTTTTATTTCTTTTGTTTGTCTGATTGCTGTGGCTAGGACTTCCAATACTATGTTGAATAACAGGGGTGAGAGTGGGCATCCTTGTCTTGTTCCAGATTTTAGTGGGAAGGCTTTCAGCTTTTCTCCATTGAGTATTATATTTGCTGTGGGTTTGTTGTGAATGGCTTTTGTTATGTTAAGGTATGTTCCCTCTCTGCCCACTTTGGCAAGAATGTTTATCATGAACGGATGTTGGACTTTGTCAGATGCTTTTTCTGCATCTATTGAGATGATCATGTGGTTTTTGACTTTTCTTTGGTTAATGTGGTGTATGATGTTGATTGCTTTGCATATGCTGAACCATCCTTGTGAACCCGGGATGAATCCCATTTGGTCGTGGTGTATGATCCTTTTTATATGTTGTTGGATTTGGTTGGCTAAAATTTTGTTGAGAATTTTTGCGTCTATATTCATCAAAGATATTGGCCTATAGGTTTCTTTATTGGTTGTATCTTTGTTTGGTTTTGGTATTAGGGTGATGGTGGCATTATAGAATGTCTTTGGGAGTGTTCTTGAAGGCATATTGTTAAGCTACAGTGTTCAAAATAGTAAATATTGGAGTCTAGATAGATAATGGAGCAATAGTAACTCCAGCAGAAGTGATAATCCAAACATAGACTCCATCCCATGTATATATAATTGATTTTTTGACAAAGGTAATTCTGGAGAAAGGATAGGTTTATCAATGAATGGTTCTAGAACATTTGATAACCATATTAACAGATGAACTTCCATCAATATTTCAAGAATTTTGAATAGGTCATAGATCTAAATTGAAAATTTACAACAATAGGAGTTCCCATTGTGGCACAGCAGAAATGAGTCTGACTAGACACTATGAGGTTGCAGGTTTGATCTCTGGCCTTGCTCAGTGACTTAAGGATCCAGTGTTGCCTTTGCTTTGAGCTGTGATGTAGGTCACAGGTGTGGCTCGGATCTGGCGTTGCTATGATTGTGATATAGGCTGGCAGCTGTAGCTCGGGTTTGACCCCCTAGCCTGGGCACTTCATATGCTGTGGGTGCAGCCTTAAAAAAGCAAAAAATAAATAAATAAATAAATAAAACTATAGAAAGTCTCTCTTTTCTTTTTCTGATCAGTCTGTCAGTTTTAATTTATTAATCCTTTCGGTGAACTGGCTTTTTGTTTCATTGATTTTCTCTATTGCTTTTCTTTTATCAATTTCACTGATTGCCATTCTCTTATTTTCCTTCTTCTGTTTACTTTGGTGCCTAATTTGCTCTTTGATTTCTTATGGTGGAAAGTAAAATCATTGATTTGAGACCTATATTATATTCTTTTCTAATAAAAGGTGTTTAGTGAGGTATATTACTCCCCAGGTATTGCTTTAATTCCATTTCACAAACTTTAATAAATTTTGTGTTTTAATTCAGTTCAAGCTAATTTTTTACTTTCCCTTTTAAATTATTCTTTGACCCATGAATTATTTAGAGTTGTGTTTCTTAATATTTTGGGGTTTTGTAGATAGTTCTTCTATTTAAAGGTTTTAAATTTAATTCCATTGTGATCAGAGAATACTGTTTTGTGTAATTCAGATCATTTTAATTTATCCAGTTCCTTTTACATGGCCCAGAATGTGCTGTGTTTTGGCCTCTACTACAAATGTTTGATACTGTTATAATTTATCTTCTGCGTAGTTGTAACATCCAGTCATTTTTACTTTATCACTGCTTACATTTTCCATTGCCTGAATTATTATTCCAGAACACCAATTTGATTTGGTCATTCTTGCCTTTCTCCAAAAGCTCTGATGTATCCCTCTGGTGCAGAATGAAAATTCATTCTCTTTATCGTGGAAAGAAGGTCTTTCATTAGCTGGTTACAAGCTATCTTTTCCAGAAAACCTCATCTAGTACTATCATCCTTTTCTGTTTCTTTCTGTACATTTTGTATTCCAACTATGTCAAACTGGTTTTCTTTTCCAAAAATACATTATAACACTCATTTCCTATATACCTTTCATCAAACTATGCTTTTCTCCTGGACTTTCCTTTCTCTTCCCATCTTGGCTTTTCATCAATACTCATGCCAGTTCTTCTGCTCCTGTGAAAATTTCTCTGCCGGTGTGTGTTAATAAATCTTTAGTTCATTCTTGATATCTTTCTTATGCTATACTATGACTTTGGGTGCCATATTTATGCTGGCACTCAGTATTCCTTCAGATCTCAGTAGTGAGGAAATTAGAATATTCAAGAGGTTTTTAAAAATTAATACATTTATAATTCTTAATTCAGCACGTGGCTCAAGGGGTTCAAGAATGGTGAAAAGAACCAGCTTTTAGTTTCATTGACTTGTGATGATTTATGTACACCTATAATTGAAATAAAATCCATTAAGAGGAAAAAGAAAAAAAAATTTACCTATGGAAAAAAAAAAAAGAATGGTGAAAAGTTTTAAGTTATGTTTTATTGTAAGTTGAACACCATGTTCTAGGTTTTCCGCACCTTTTATAAGTCATCCACACTAAAGACTGTTTACAAATGGAACAAAATTCCCAGCCCAGTTTTCACTAAATCTTAGCTAAAACCAAGGAGTGAGTTTGACAGTGCTACAGAAAATTATGAACTACAAATACAAACTGAAAATTGTTAATCAACTAATTTTTTAAAATTGTGTGTTCCCATAGTTTAGTGAAGGTGATATGTAATAACTGATTAATGTTGATTAGTTGGAAAATGAAATTGTAGATGATGTAGTAACAGAGGTAGATGGATATAAATATGAAGAAGAGGAAGGAGCTGACATTTCCTCCAAAACTAGAAGTTACTTCTGTGTAAGCCAATCCTTATTTTATATTATATTCCAGTTTTAGTTTAAGTTATGGTAAAACAATAGGATTTATTGCAAATAGTATTTCTTCTAAACAGCCTGTTTCTCATTTTAATAATGGGTACATTTATGTTTTAAGTTAAAAATGTAATATTTACTATTTTTTTTTTGATTCCCTGCTTTAAACCTAACTCGTTTGACCAACCATCTAATTATTTGTATGCTTCGTGATCTATATAGGATTGTTTGACTAGAAATTGTTTTTATTGTTAGGAAAATAAGCTCTGTGCAGTAGTAATGTTTGGATAGCACTTAAGTGTTTTCACAGGGCTTTTTAGATGTGCTAAGGAGGGGAGGAAAGGAATATTAGTGAAAGCTGTCAGTGGGTATATGGAATCTCATAGTCTTTCTTCCTAATCACTTGGAAGAAGGATGTGGAGGAGAGAGGGCTGGGTGAGCAAAGAAATGCTAAGGTGTTTTCTGGTTAGTATTACAGAAGCTCTTTAGAACTTGGACTATATTTAAGTAAGTATGGTGTGTGCATACATAGCTGAATACAGATGTTTTCAAATATTGAACCTTTGAAGGTTAGAGATAGTATATATATCAGAATATTAGATTTGGGAGTTCCCATCATGGCACAGTGGAAATGAGTCTGACCAGAAACCTTGAGGTTGCGGGTTCGATCCCTGGCCTCGCACAGTGGGTTAAGGATCCGGCATTGCTGTGAGCTGTGGTGTAGGCTACAGACACGGCTTGGATCCCACGTGGCTGTGGCATAGGCTGGCAGCTGTAACTGATTTGACCCCTAGCCTGGGAACTTCCATATGCCGCAGGTGCGGCCCTAAAGAAAAAAAAAAGAATGTTAGATTTGGTGATAACAAAGTAAATGTGTTCTCTCCTAAGGGAGATGCATGCCAACCTTTAGCATAGAAAGTTGGGAGGAACCCTTTAGTTGTCAGGAATCTTATGAGAAGTGCTGACTATTGTTTCTGTAATGATTTCACCCCAATTCCAGAAGGTTTTAGTCATGTGTGATTGTGAATTTAATACATTAGGTAATTGCTCCAGTTCTGCCTTTATCCTTATTTGGTTATCTATCCTCCCATTTCATGCCTGTTCTTGCTTTTATTTAGCAATTTACCTTTTTATATAGCCTTGGCGGGAAAAATCCACTATACCACACCAACAAGTAAATGCCTCCATCTCATACCTGCCATATTTGTGAATGTTTTCTTTGAAATGTTTGTTAAGTCTGAGCTGTCTTATCCAGGTGCAAAATGTGGGGCATTTGTTTTAAAGCAGAATTATAACAGATGATCAGTTATTTTCAGAGTGAAGAATTTCCAGCTGAACTCCTTAAAAAACAGGCTGTGTAGACTGGATAGTTTTATTCAATAAAATATATTCAGTTATTTAAATAAAGCAGATCAGTGCAGTTAAAACAAATTTTAAACCATATCAGTCAACTTAAAATATACTTGTGTTAAATTATTAAATTTCCATTTTTACATCCCCTCTTCCATCGGTAATGCTATTCTCTAGAAATAGTTAATCTGTTGATCTTAATAGTTAATTTAATAGATAGTTAATCTATCTAATAGTTAATCTATCTAATAGTTATCTAATAGATAGTTAATTAGGTAATTAGATAAACTATCTAATAATAATAGTTAATAGATAGTTAATAATAGTTAATAATAATAATAGTTAATAGTTAATAACAGTTAATAGTTAATAGTTAATATTAGATACTTAATAATAGTTAATTAGATAGATTAATAGTTAATAGTTAATCTATCTGATAGTTAATCTAATAGTTAATCTATCTAATAGATCAATCTTATGTTGATCTAGTAGTTAATCCGTTGATCTATGTTTTTTTTTTTTTTTTTTTGTCTTTTTCCCTTATCTAGGGCTGCACCCGCGGCATATGGAGGTTCCCAGGCTAGGGGTCTAACAGGAACTGTAGCCGCCGGCCTTTGCCACAGCCACAGCAAGGCGGGATCCGAGCCGCGTCTGCGACCTACACCACAGGTCAAGGCAACACCGGATCCTTAACCCACTGAGCAAGGCAAGGGATCGAACCCGCAACCGCATGGTTCTTAGTCGGATTCGTTAACCACTGAGCCACGAAGGGAACTCCTTAATCTTTTATGTTGATATCTGTTCAGTGAGTAGAACAGTGTTTTGCCTCTGCACTGCTGCATTCCTGATCCACAGACTCCATGAGCATAATAAAATGGTGCTTAATTTAAGCTGCTGCATTTTGAGATGGCTTTTTATGCAGCAAGAGTATTTGGAAGATAAGCAGAATTTGACCATGCAAAAGAGAGAAGGCATTTGTACTGCCTTAGCAAAAGTCCTGAGATGGGATCTTAAGTTGTTTGAAGCTTAGTATTTATACTGGATTTTCAGGAACGTTAGGTCATAACAGAGAAGAGAAGGCTGCAAAAGTGGTAAAGACCAGTGGATTATGGCTCTTAATACTTCATTAATGGATTTGAACGTTTTTATATGTGTATTGAGACCATAATTTTTTTTTTTTTTTCCTGGCATGCCCACGGCACATGGAAGTTCCCAGGCCAGTGATTGAACCTACCCCATAGCGGTGACAACAGTGGATCCTTAACCTGCCGAGCCACCAGAGAACTCCATATAAAGATTTTTTAAGTATAGAAAATTATATAAAAAGTGACTATGGAACTTTTGCATCATCCCAACTTCCTGGAATGTGTCTCAAGTTGATTTATGCTTATATGTGTTTACTCAGCAAACATTTGTCATACATTTTTTTTTTTTTCTGATGGGAGCATAGTTCTTATAAAGTGTGAAGGCTTATGTTTTTGTTTTATTCTGTTTTTGTTTTCATGATATTATATGCATGTCAGAACCAGAGTCTAGATAGAAAGCTATCCATGTGTTATTTATATCTCTAAATAGAGCTTTAAAAATTACCATGCTTGATGCATACTTTAAGTAGTCATACTGAACATGCAGAGCATGAGTATGGTAGAAAAGACTTGAAAGTTAAATAAAGAACAGAAAATTTTATTTGGTGGGGACACACGTTTCTGTGGATTTATGAAAACTTGTTTGTTGATATCTGTGAAAAAGCTGTTTGGAAATTTGATGAATATTGCATTGAATCTGGAGATCAATTTAAGGAGAATAGACATCTTGATGATATTGATCTACCAAACTGTAAACCCAGATTTTTTCCCATTATTTAGGTCTTCTGTAATTTCCTTCATCAGTGATTTGTAGTTATCTTGCAACCTTGCTTAAAGTGACATAATTAGTTCTATGAGTTTTTGTTCATTTTTTGGAGTGCTTTTATTATTCCTCTTTTTTTTTTTTTTTGGCTTTTTTAGGGCCACACTGATGGCATATAGAAGTTCCCAGGCTAGGGGTCCAGTTGGAGCTGTAGCTGCTGGCCTATGCCACAGCCACAGCAGCACCAGATCTGAGCTGCATCTGCGACCTGCATTATAGCCCGTGGTCATGCTGGATCTTTAACCCACTGAGCGAGGCCAGGGATCGATCCTGTGTCCTCATGGATACTACCTAGTCAGATTCGTTTCCTGTGTCCTCATGGATACTGCTAGTCAGATTCGTTTCCGTTGAGCCATGATGGGAACTCCTATTCTTCCGGTTCTTAAAAAACATTCTTGGACTTTGCCGTCATGATAGTACACTTGTGACTCTGCTATCTTAGTCAATATGACCTTTAAATTTTTTTTCACGTAAATATTGTTTTGTATAGAAAATAAGAAAATCTAAGAAAATATGTTTTGTTTCTAAGTCTTTGTTTTTCTTTATCTTATATTTATTTATTGCTTATCATTTTCTGTCAGATTTGGGTTTCAAAAGCCTTCATCAGTTTTTCCTTAAAAAGCAGTTACTATTTTAATATCTGAAATATTTGCTGTCTGAAAATATTTTTTAAGGAAGCCATAAAGCTAGATATCAGTACAGAAAAAATTTTATAATTTGAAAAATAACGTGTCTGACTGTGCTAATTGTTTTAGTGCTTTTATAAAAGATTACTTCAGAACATACATAGTCACTAGTGTTACTTTATTTCTGTGCGTGTTGTTCTACATGGGAATCTGTCCCAGAGGGCTAGCAGATTTCTTGCTGTCATGTCTTTCTTTGATCTCTCTTTACAGGCAGAAATTCTTATAATTGACTAAAGGCTGGAGTACCTCATTATTGGGAGGGGTAAGAATAGGGGCCTAGTACATCAGTAGTTTATAGAGTAAGCAAGGATTGAGTGGAATTAGTAACACTTTAAGGAGGGGAATACTGTCCTAAGACTGTAGGCTTTGTAGTGGACAAAATATTTCATATCTAGATGCACATTAATGTCTACTTATAGTACCTACCCCTTTGAGTTCAACCTGAGTCTTCCAGAATGATTCTCTACAAGTTTTTGTGTTGGTTACACATCCTGTCATTGCATTGCCAAGCGGTTACCTTTCTTTAGACCGTTATTCTCTTTGGAGATGTATCAACTTGTAAACAGTTCAAAAATTATAGTCAGTATAAATTCTGAATACAAATACTTCCTCAAACTTCTGGCTAGTGAAATCATTATACTGGTTGCTTAAAATTAGTCTGTAAGTTTAATGCGGTTGATAGTGGAAGCACTAAGAAGTCATTGACTTTATGGCATTATTGTCTGTCATTTGTGACATTAACATACCAGAAATCATTTTTGCAGTGAGTGGTGACTTCACACCAGTTGTACTGGTAACTCTATTTTTTTGAGAAATAGCATAACAGGACCTTTGCAGTCTGGGTAAGTAGAAGGAAAAATGGTTTGATCTAGTATAAACTAGTCTTAAAAAATAAGGTTGTTATTCTTAGAAATTGTCTTTGTTGATGTAGAAACTTTCTACAGTAATCCTATTTTTAAAAATAGGTGTGAGAGTCACACCTTCACATTACAGGAGGACCTGATAACATAGTCCCCTGAAATATAGAGAAATTACAAATTACATTACTAAGTCTCTAGCAGATAAGGAAATTAATTTATATTTAAAGGCAGGGAGTTCCTGTTGTGGCTCTGTGGGTTAAGAACCTGACATAGTGTCTGTGAGGATGTGGGTTCGATCCTCAGTGGGTGAAGGATCTGGCGTTGCCGCAAAGTGCAGTGTAGCTCGCAGATGAGGCTCAGATCCAGTGTGCCACTGCTGTGGCGTAGGCCTGATAAGAAATTAGGTTGTGCGCAGTATTTTAGGTGACAAAATATCTTTATCCAAGGTTGTTGCTAAGAGAAGTGTTTAAAATGTTGAGAAATGGTGCACGTCATGCCTGTGACACAGATTACTGGTCTGCTAATGACAAAGACTTAAGTATGTGCTTCCTTCTCAAAATATCAGAGAGAAATCTCAGCATGAAGAGAAATCTAGGCTGAAATCTTTGATGAGCAATGATGTTTCTTAAGGAAAGGTGCAGAGTTATAAGGCTTAAGAGTGTGAAGAGGATGGATAACCTTTACTTCTGTTCTTATTAGCCTGAAGGTTCCATCAGATGTTTCAAGAAATCAGATTTGAGCACCTTCAGGCTTAGGAACTTTATGGCATTAAACTGTTACATAGATTATATCCAGGCAACAAAATTTCCTCTGTCATTTCTGTCCTACCTTTTCTTCCCCTTCCCGGTTCTCCCAGCCTTGCCTCAGCGTTTGTTAAACAGTTGATTGTCACAGAGACAAATATTAACGCCTTTATTTAAATTAAAAAACAAATTCAGACCTTTTCTGGCAAAAGGGAATAAATGCAGTTTAACTGATTTGACAAGTATTAGTGTTATCAAATGAATTACCTGGGACCCATTTTTCGTAAACTGAACTGAACTTGTAACTTGAAGATTTTAATTAGAATATATTTAGAGGAGTTCCCGTCGTGGCGCAGCGGTTAACGAATATGACTAAGAACCATGAGGTTGCGGGTTCGATCCCTGGCCTTGCTCAGTGGGTTAAGGATCCGGCGTTGCCATGAGTTGTGGTGTAGGTCGCAGACGCGGCTCGGATCCTGTGTTGCTGTGGCTGTGGCGTGGGCGGCTACAGCTCCTATTCGACCCCTAGTCTGGGAACCTCTGCGTGCCGCGGGGGCGGCCATAAAACGACAAAAGACAAAAAAAAAGAAAAAAAAATATATATGTGTGTATGTATGTGTGTGTGTGTGTGTGTGTGTGTGTGTGTGTGTATATATATATATATATATATATTTATTTATTTATTTAGAGCCTGAGAGAATTTAAAAAGAAATTAAAAACATAATTTTCACTTATGCTTCCAGAAAGGTAGAATAGATGTACTTTAGGTTATTCTTCCCACTAACTATAGCTAAAGTCCCTAGACATTCTATTTTCTATTTTTTTAATAAGATTTTTTTCTTTTTTTTTAATGACTACAGCCATGGCATATAAAAGTTCCTGGGCTAGGGGTTGAGTCTGTGCCACTGTTGCAACCTGTGCCTACAGCTGAGGCAATGCTGGATCCTTGTTCCACTGTGCCGGGCCAGGGATCAAACCCTAGCCTCCACAGTGACCCAAGCCCCTGCAGTCGGATTCTTAACCACTGCAACAAAGCGGGAACTCATAAAATAAGATGATTCTTAAAAGTTTGACAGATAAAGCAATTGTTAAAGTAACTTGAGAAATGTGGTTGTGAGATCTTGGGGTTTTTTTTGTTGTTGTTGATTTTTATATTCCAGGTTGGGTGTTACAGAAATCACCCACCCAGCAATGTTAGCTGATGGAAATGAAAAAAAAAAAAAAGGGCAAGAATATTATGCTCTGTCTAGGAAAGGGAAAAGGGAGCCTACCAAGACAAGAAACTTTTGGATAATAACCACTCTACTCTATTTAAACACCCCAGGGGGAAAAAAAGAAACCGCAACTGCACCTCTACTTCAAATTGTGGTAGTGTCAGAGAAGGCTGAGTGGGAAGTCAACATTTTCACTGAAGTCAAGACTTTTATTGATGCATTGTGATGAATCAGTCTCCTTCTGTTCCCTGCGGTCATACGAAGCTGTATGGAGAGTTTTATCTTCAGCCTTCACCTGGCAGCACAGAGGCACTTTTCTTCTACAAAGGAGTGCTGCCAGGGGAGGCCTGTTGGAGATTCAGGGCTTTTGCCATCACCTGCCACAATAATAAGGCTGCCACTCATGGTGTCAGTGAGGGCAGCAGAGAGAGCAGTGGTGAGACAGCCCTGCCCTTTCCAAGCAGAGTAGTAGCGGTGGAGGCCCAGCAGGAAGCCTGAACTTCTACCTCTGCTCAGCAGCAATAACCTCTTTCACGTTAGTATCCGTGGAGTCTGGGGAAACTGGGTTTCCACCCTCAAGTGATAGTTAGCCAGTACCCTTGTTCCCATGCCAGAGCAGTATCAGAAGAGGCATATTAAAATAGAAGATTTGGCTAAGATCTGGAATTGTGTACATAATATTTTAAATTACTAGACTTTAATTGGAGATTAATCGTAATACCAAGAACCAGGAAAATCTTAACCTGAATGGGCAAAGACAGTTAACAGATGCCAATGCCAACATGACACGAATATTAAAATTATCTGACAGTGATTTCAAAGCAGCCATCATAAAACTGCTCTAATGAACAATTACAAGCACACTTGAAACAGTGAAAAAATAGATTGTCTCAGCCAAGATCTAAGATGTGAAGAAGATCTAAATGGAAATTTTAGGACCAAAAAATACAATAACTGAAAATTTAAAAAAAGAAGAAAAGCTCAATGGGTGGTTTCAACAGCAGCAGAGAAAAGACAGAGAAAAGAATCCATGAACATGTTGACAGAGCAATGGAAAATACCTAATCTCAATAACTAAGAGAGAACAGACCAAAACAAACAAATGAATAGAACTTTAGGTACCTGTGGGACTGTATAAAAGATCTGGCATTCGTGTCATCAGAGTGCTGGAAGAAGAGAAAGACAGTTGGACTATAAAACGCTTCGAAGAAATAATGGCAGGAAAAAAAATCCCAGATTTGGCAAAAGTTGATGCAGACTTACAGATTCAAGAAGCTGAGAGAATTTGAAAATGATTCTTCCAAAGAAGTCTATGCCCAGGCACATCACGGTCAAATTTCTGAAAAGTGAAGACAGTCTTAAAAGCAGCAAGAGAAAAATGATGCCAAAGTTATAGGGGAAATTTTTTTGAATGAGAGCAAATTTCTCATCAGAAGTTATGGAGACCACAGAAAGTGGCATAGCATTTTTCAAGTGATTCAAGAAAAGCACCTGGGGAGTTCTCCTCATGGCTCAGCGGTTAGTGAATGTGACTAGAAACCATGTGGTTGCGGGTTCGATCCCTGGCCTTGCTCAGTGGCTTAAGGATCTGGTGTTGCCGTGAGCTGTGGTGTAGGTTGCAGATGTGGCTCCGATCCTGCATTGCTGGGGCTGTGGCGTTGGCCAGCAGTTACAGCTCCGATTAGACCCCTAGCCTGGAAACCTCCATATGCCATGGGTGCAGCCCTAGAAAAGGCAAAAAGACCAAAAAAATAAAAAAAGAGAAAAAGAACCTGTATCCTTCAGGAGTGAAGAAGAAATCAAGACCTGACTGTTATCTGACATAAGGGGCAATCTTAACCTGTGGGTTCTGCACTAACCTCAGGTGGTTAATGTCACAATTGAATTGTTGGGCACTTGGTTCTTGTTTTGGAGAATTAGTTGTTGTTTTGGATAATCGGAATTTATCAACAGCAGACCTACTCTATGTGAATGAAATTTTATAATTTTCCTTTATAAAGGAAATTCTCTAAACAGATAGGAACTGATAAAAGAAGGAAATCAGGAGTTCCTGTTGTGGCTCAGTGGTTAACAAACCCGACTAGCATCCATGAGGATGTGGGTTCAATCCCTGACCTCGCTCGCATTGCCGTGAGCTGTGGTGTAGGTTGCAGACACGACTCGGATCCCGCGTTGCTGTGGCTGTGGCAAAGGCCGGTGGCTATAGCTCTGATTGGACCCCTAGCCTGGGAACCTCCATATACAGCGGGTGTGGCCCTAAAAAACAAAAAAAAAGAAAAAAAAAAGGGAAACCAGAAGCCTTAGGGAGGAAGAAAGAACAGAAGAAATAAAACTACGTAAATACAAGAAACTTTTCTTTTCTTCTTGACATTTTTTTTTTTTTAACTTTTTAGGGACGTACCCTCAGCATTCGAAGGTTCCCAGACTAGGGGTCAAATTGGAGTTGGAGTCGTTGGCCTACACCACAGCCACAGCAACGCGGGATCAGAGCAGCGTCTGCAGCCTACACCGCAACTCACGGCAACGCCAGATCCTTAAACCACTGAGCAAGGCCAGGGATCGAGCCCACAACCTCATGGTTCCTAGTCGCATTCGTTGCTGCTGCACCACGACAGGAACTCCGACTTTTCTCAATTATGTTTGACAATTGAGTCAAGACATTCTCCGATGAAGAACCACTAAGAATTTGTGTGATATCATACAAACATGTATTTGGCCTTTGTTCCCAGTTTCTGCACAGAACTCTTAAAAGCCTTGATTTTTCCTGAGTGATAAGGAGTGTCTTATTATTTATAATGAGTCCCTTTCTCTCATACCTGAATTCATGCTGCTTTGCATGAGGACTCTGGGTAGCCTCAGGAAGGGGCTGGTCCCCAGAGAGACCAAGTGATGAGCAGATTGGTACTTGGAGCCCTACACACCAGTCTCTAAGAAGGTGGAAGTGGGCTGGAAATCGAGCTCTATAAAAACCCTTGAAGAATGAGCTTCAGAGAGCTCCCGGTTGGTGAATCTATCAGCTTATATCAATAACAAAGCACTTGTGACAAAATCTTAATAATCGTTAAGTATGGGAGATAGCAATATGCACGTTCACTGGATTCTTTTCTAATGTTTGAAATTTTTCATAATTAAATTTTTAAGCTTAATTAAAAAAATATCGACATTCCAGTATAGGGTTTAGAAAGCTCACATACTTGCCTATGAAGGAGAGTGAAAGCAAGAGATCAGTTAGTTTGTTAGCTAGTTAGTTATTACAACAGCTCTATTAAAAAGAGTACAGCGTTTTAAACCAAGTAATGGAAGTCGATGTAGAAAGAAGCGGTTGGATGTGCAGTGTGTTTTACAAATCAGACCTTGGATTCTTAAAGGTTTTTAGGTGAATGAGGGTAAAGTAGTCATCAAGGAAAATAAAAATAGACTAAATTTTTAAAAAAATTACCAAAAAATTACCGAAAGATCACAATTTATTGGTTTCCTCAATGCTTAAGCATAGTGCATGATTTTATGTTTAATAATAATAAGTAGCCGTGGATTGTTTTGAGGATAAGAGAGAAATTGCATGCAGGTAACAACAAAACCGTTTTTATCCAGGTTTGTTAGCACCAAGGAAATAATAACAAAGGGCAAGAAATAATACTTCGTGGCAGTCGTGACTCTTTTGAGTCTGGGGTCATCGTTTGGATATTATCTGCATTGGTCCAGGTGGAGAGAAACTCCTGTTTTGAGAGATGAATACACCAGATAAGAAAAACAAGTAGAAAAATAAACATTTATTCATAGAAAAATGATTAGAAAATAGAGTTCAGAAGAACACACAGCTATTTCCCCTACCTGTTTTAAAGTGATGAAAGGTTTACAACTCTGTAAATTCATTGCCTTTTATTTTGTTGAGCAAGTTTCCCCAGGAATTGAGTTTATAAATTAATAAAACTGGCAAAATGTATTATTTCTCAATTTCAGCCCAAACAGTAGTTTTTTTTTTAGGACTTTGAAGTTCAGTATTGTCCTTGTATCTAACCCCGCAGTCATCAGCTTTAACCAGTGTGTGATATGTCACTGTGGATTCTTCAACCGGCATGTGTTCCTGGTATTAGAACATATTGTAAGATAGGTGGGCACTAAGATAAATCGATATTCTCTGATGATCCTTCCAGAAAAATAACATTTCTTTTAGTTTTCAGGAAGGCAGATCAGTATTTCTGAAGGGAAGAAGGCTTATTGTTTATGATGAAAGCATCTGTGTAAGCTCTTTGGACTTTATAAAATATTTGTCATTTCATTAATTTATTCTGCATTTATTTTTTTTTTTTGTTTGTTTTTTTTTTGTCCTTTTGCCTTATCTAAGGCCGTACCTGCGGCATATGGAGGTTCCCAGGCTAGGGGTCTAACAGGAGCTGTAGCCGCCGGCCTTCGCCACAGCCACAGCAACATGGGATCCGAGCCGCGTCTGCAACCTACACCACAGCTCACGGCAACGCTGGATCCTTAACCCACTGAGCAAGGCCAGGGATCGAACCTGCATCCTCATGGTTCTTGGTCGGGTTCGTTAACCACTGAGCCACGAAGGGAACTCCTATTCTGCATTTATTTGATTTCCAAATTTGTACAAAGGTGTAAAGAAGAAACCGTGAGTACATGGGTAAAAGGGGCAGAGATGCAGTATAGTCAAGACCCACACTCCCAGGCAGGCAACCTGTAGAGAGGAAGAAAACCAGAATCACAGAGGTTCGTCCCTAGGAGTGGCGGGGGGTCTGGGCCCCAAGTTGGGCTCCCCCACCCAGGGGTCCTGCCCTTGGAAGATGAGCCCCCAAAATGCTGGGCTTGGAAGGACAGTGGGATTTGCACTGAGAAGACCTAGAGGGCCATAGGAAACAGAGCCTGATTTTAAAGGGCACACACAAAATCTCACATACTTTAATATCTAGCACAGAGGCAGTAATTTGAAATGAACTTGGGTCCGATCTACATGCTGGTCTTGGATAGCCTTGCAGAGAGACAAGAGACTCCTGAGGCTCTCTTTGGGGGCACAGACACTGGCAGCAGTCCTTTTGGGGAATTTAGTCTAGCAAGAGCACACCGGTGCTGGCAACACCATTTTGGAATCATCCTGTGAGCTTATAAGTGCTGGGAGCTTACCAGCCAGTTGTCACAACTCCTGGAGCCACCATGCCAAGCAGACAACTGTTTGGGTAGCTGGACATACCTACTAGCTGGCTCAGGAACCCCCTACCCTCTAGTGGGCTGACATTAGCCCCAGGATCCTCCAGGCATTGGCCTCACTCAACCACAGGTCTACACCATCCTTGAGACCACTGGCACCTGGGATTCCAGCTGCCATCAGCACTTTGACCCCAGCCCAAGGCCCTGCAGCCAACCATGCCAGGACTCAGTCCCACCCACCAGCAGCTGGAAGCCTCTGCATGAGGTAGGGCTTGTAGCCAAATGAGCCAGAGCCAACCCCATCTACCAGCTTGCCCACAGTATTTGGTCTTAGGACAACAGAAGGGCCCACGCAGCCTCTTTATGGGGCACCCCTAGATCATGTACCCCTGGTGACAAGAGGGGATTGTACTGCAGAGCCCCATCAGTTGCATCCTACGCAGTGCCTTTCATACATACATACAAAGGAAACTTCCAGCTGACTTTTCAGGAGAAACTTTGTACACCAGAAGTAAGTGGCACCATTTAAAGTGATGAGAGGAAAAAACCTACAATCAAGAACACCCTACAAAGCTTTCAATCAGATTTGCTGCAAAGAGCAAAAGTTTTACAGACAAGCAAAAGCTAAGAGTTCAGCACTACAGAACCAGCTCTCCAGGATAGTTTCCAAGGATGATTTCTCTAAGTGAAAAAGAAAAAAAACCACAGCTAGAAATAAGAAAATAATGAAAGGAATAAAACTTGTTGGTAATGGCAAATACATAGTAAATGAAGTAGAATAGTCACTTATAAAGCTGATAGGAAGATTAAAAGACGAAAGTAGTAAAATCATCTATATCTACAATAAGGGATACACAAAACAAAAAGATATAAAATATAATGTTAAAAATGTGGGAGAGGGAGTAAAAATTCAGGATTGTTAGGGTTATTAGAATGTGTTTACGCTTAAGATATCATCAACTTAATCTCTCTCTCTTACACACACACAGGCACACACACGGGAAGGAGAGTGTGCTCTCTAAACATCATGGAAATTACAAGTAAAAACCTATAATATGGGATACAAAATCTATAAAATTGACTTGTGATGATTTATGTACACCTATAATTGAAATAAAGTCCATTAAGAAAAAAAAAACTATAGTAGATATACACACACAAAAGAGAAAGGAATCCAAACATAACACTAAAGATAGTCATCAAATCAGAAGTGTAGAGATCAAAAGAAGAAAAGAGGAACAATAAAGAACTATAGAAACAGCCCCAAACAGTTAACAAAATGGCACTGAGTACATACCTATCAGTAATTACTTTAAATATAACTGGAATAATCACTCCAATCAAAAGACACAGAGTGGCTGAATGGATAAAAAAAGACAAGCAAGATTTATCTGTCTATCTCTTGCCTACAAGATAACTCACTTTACATCTGAAGACACGCACGGACTGAAAGAGAGGGAATGAAGAAAGATTTTATGCAAGTGGAAGCAACGAAAGCATGTGCAGCAATACTTATACCAGACACAGTAGACTTTAAAACAGAGACTCACAAGAGATGAAGGGCGTTGTATAATGATAAAGGGATCAATCCGGCAAAGATATAGCACTTGTAAATATGTATGCACCTGACATAGGAGCACTTATATACATAAAGCAAGTGTTAACAGACATAAAGGGAGAAATTGACAGTAATATAGTAATAGTAGGGGACCTTAATATATCACATCAATGGACAGATCAGACAGACAAGCAGTAAGGAAAAACTGGCCTTAAATTACACAGTAGATAACATGGATTCAGTCAATATATGTAGAAAACCTTCCATCCCAAATCAACAAAATACACATTTTCAAATGCACATGGAACCTTCTTCAGGATAGATCATAATAAATTTGAAAAGATCAAAAGCATATCAAGCATCTTTTCCAACCACAATATGAGATTAGAAGTCACCTATAAGAAAAAAAACTGCAAATAACGCATGGGGGCTAGACAGTATATTACTGAATAACCAAAGGGTGACTAAAGAAATCTAAGAGGGAATAAAAAAATACCTGGAGGCAAGTGAAAATGGAAACACAACCATCCAAAATTTATCAGAGCAGCAAAAGCAGTTCTAAGAGGGAAACTTAGAGTGATAACAGCCTACCTTAGAAAACAAGAAAAATCTCAAACAACCTAACCTTATGCCTAAAGCAACAATAACAAAAAAGAAAGAAAACCCATGGTTAGTAGAAGAAAGGTGTAATAAAGATCAGAAATAAATGAAATGATTTAATAGTAAAGGAGGTGAAAAAATGATAGAAATGATCAATGAAACTGAAAGCCAGTTCTTTTTAAACACATCAAATATTGGTAAACATTTAGCCAGACTTATCCCAAAAAAATAAAGAGGGCCCAAATAAATAAAACCAGTAATGAAAAAGGAGAAGTTAAAACCAACACCGCAGAAATACAAAATAACATTAGAGTTTACTGCAAACAATTGTATGCCAATAAAATGGGCAACCTAGAAGAAATGAATAAATTCCTAGAAACACACACTCTCCCAAGACTGAATCAGGAAGAAATATGAAATATGAACAGACTGATTACTAGTAATAAAAATGAGCCTGTAATCAGTAACTGCCAGTAAGCAAATGTTCAGGACAGCTTCGCAGGTGAATTCTCCCAAACAATTAAAGAAGAGTTAGTGCTTTTTTGTCTCAAGCTGTTCCATTAAGATTTAAGAGGCAGGAATGCTTTTGAACTTATTCTGTGAGAGCAGCATCACCTTGATACTAAAACCAGAGAAAGATACCACAGAAAAGGAAATTACAGGCCACTATATCTGATGAATAGAGATGCAGAGATCCTCAACATAATATTAGCAAACTGAATTTATCAGCACCTTAAAAGGATCATACACCACGATCAAGTAGGATCTATCTCACAGATGTAAAAATGGTGCCACATCTACATATCACACAGTCCGATACTCCATGTTAACATACTGCAGAATAAAAATCAGAAGACTCATCTCAGTTGATGCAGAAAAGGATTTTCACAAAATTCAGTATCAGTTCGTGATAAAAACTCTTAACACAATTGGTGTGGAGGGGGAGGGCACCTCAACATATAAAGG
This sequence comes from Catagonus wagneri, assembly GCA_004024745.2. Classification (NCBI taxonomy): domain Eukaryota; kingdom Metazoa; phylum Chordata; class Mammalia; order Artiodactyla; family Tayassuidae; genus Catagonus; species Catagonus wagneri. Next base: position 36,294,340 of record PVHT021183666.1, read on the forward strand.
CTGGGTATGAGAAACCTTTAGGGAGCATCATACTCAACACTAAAATCATTTCCTCTCACATCAAGAACCAGGCAAAGATGCCCATTCTCACCACTTTTATGCAACATAATATTGAATCATTGTCACATAAATGCTACAGCATTCAGACCAAAAAGCATTCAGACCAAAGGAACAAAACAAAAAGAATTGAGGAATCCAAATTGGAAAGAGTAAAACTGTCAGCGTTTGCTGATAACATGATATTATATATAGAAAAATTTAAAGATGCCACCAAAAAACTATTAGAACTGATAAATGAATTCAGTAAAGTTGCAGGATATCAAATTAATACAAGGAAATATTATGTTTTTGCATGCTAAAAATGATCAGAAAGATATAATAGCGCCATTTACAGTCATAGTATTTCCTTATAATCAAAAATAATAGAATTAGTTCCTGCTGTGGTGCAGAGAGTTAAGAATCTGACTACAGCAGCTTGGGTCGTGGTTTTTTTGATCCCTGGCCTGGTGCAGTGGGTTAAAGGATCCAGAGTTGCTGCAGCTGCAGCGTCCATCACAGCCGTGGCTTGGATTCAGTCCCTGGGCCAGGAAATTCCGTATGCTGTGAGTGCGGCCATAAAAAAATGACAGTGAAATGAAACAACTCAGTATAAATCTAAGGAGGTAAAAGACCTGTACTGGGAAAACCGTTAAGACGTTGATGAAAGAAATAGAAAATGATACAAGAAGTGGAAAAGTATTACTGTGCTTGTGGATTGGAAGAATTAATAGTGTTAAAATGACCAGAGAAAAAAGGAGTTCCCGTCGTGGCGCAGTGGTTAACGAATCCGACTAGGAACCATGTGGTTGCGGGTTCCATCCCTACCCTTGCTCAGTGGGTTAACGATCCGGCGTTGCCGTGAGCTGTGGTGTAGATCGCAGATGTGGCTCGGATCTTGCGTTGCTGTGGCTGCGGCGTAGGCCAGTGGCTACAGCTCCGGTTAGACCCCTAGCCTGGGAACCTCCACATGCCACGAGTGCGGCCCTAAGATGACAAAAGGCAAAAAAAAAAAAAAATTAAAAATAAAATGACCACACTCTCAAAGGCAATTTCTAATGAAATCTCTATCAAAATACCAATGGGATTTTCAGAGAACTCAAACAAATAATTCTAAAATTTGCATGAAAGTACAGAAGACCTTGAATAGCTGAAACAGTCTTGAGACCAGAGAATGGAGCTGGAGGTATCATGTTCCATGAATTCAAGCTATACTACAAAGGTACAGTAATCATAACAGTATAATATTGGCACAAAAACAGACATACACATCAATGAAACAGAATAGAGAGCCCAGAAATCAACTCACTCTTACATAGTCAATTAATGTGTAACAAAGGAGACAGGAATACACAAAGGGGAAAAGACAGCTTCTTTAATAAATGATGTTGGGATAACCGGATAGCTACATGCAAAAGAATAAAAACCAGAGCACTTTTCCCACACCGTATACAAAAATAAACTCAAAATGGATTAAGGGCCTAAATAAAACCAAAAACCGTAAAACTTCTAGAAGAAAAGATGCCGTAAGCTCTTTAACTTGTGTCTTACTAATACCTTTTTGATTCTGTCTCAAGCAAGGGAAACAAAAGCAAAAATAAACAAATGCAACTATATCAAACTAAAAAGCTTTTGAAAATATCCACAAAATGAAAAGGCTGCTGACTGGATGGGAAAAGATATTTGCAAATGATATAGCTGAAAAGGGGTTAATATCTAAAATATACAAAGAACTCATGCAAACATTAAAAAATAACCTTATTTAAAAATGGGCAGAGGATCTGAATATTTTCTCAAAATTCAGATGCTGAACCAACACATGAAAAGATGTTCAACACTAGTAATTATCAGGGCAGTGCAAATCGAAACCACAGTGAGATAACACCTCACACGTGTCAGAATGGCTTTTATCAAAAAGACAATAAATAACAAGTGTTGGTGAGGATATAGAGAACGGGAACTCTTGTGAACAGTTTGCTGAGAGTGTAAATTTGTTCAGTCCCTATGGAAAACAGGAGGGAGATTGCTCAAAAAATAAAAAAATAGGACTACTATATGATGTGGCAATCCCACTTCTGGGTATTTTCCCAAAGAAAACAAAAAATAGTAATTCAGAACGATATATGCACCCTTGTGCGTTGCAGCATTCATTCATTGCAGCATTATTGACAATAGTCAAGCAATGGAAACAATCTAAGTGTCCATCCATAGATGAATGAACAAAGAAGATATGATTAATATGTATTCCTCATCTATAAGAAAAATGAAATCTTGCCATTCGTCACCACATGGATGGACTTAGAGGGAATTATATTAAATAAATCATATAAAAGCAAATACTGTATGATTTCACTTAGATGTGGAATATAAAAAAACAAAACAAATGAACAGACATAAAACAGACTTAGCGTCATAGATACAGAGAACAAACAGGTGGTTGCCACTGGAGAGGGTGGTGGAGGGATGAGTAAAATAGATAAGGGAGATTAAGAAGTACGTACTGGTAGTTACAAAATAAATGAGTCATATGAATTAAATTTACAGGCAGATATTGTAAAAGATGGTTACATCTTTATATGGTGGCAGGCAGTAACTATACTGATCGCGTTCTTCATTTCATAATGTCTAGGAATATCGAATCTCCGTGTTGTGCACCAGAAAGCAGCATGGTATTGTAGGTCACTTATACTTCAAAAAACACACAAGGAGTTCCCCTTGTGGCTCAGCGGTTAACGAACCCAACTAGGATCCATGAGGTTGTGGGTTCGATCCCTGGCCTCACTCAGTGGGGTTAAGGATCCGGCGGTGCCGTGAGCTGTGGTGTAGGTCGCAGAGGCGGCTAGGATCTGGCGTTGCCGTAGCTGTGGGGTACTACATCAGCAGTTACAGCTCCAATTCGACCCCTAGCCTGGGAACCTCCGTGTGCCGCTGCTGCAGCCCTAAAAAGGGAAAACAAACAAACAAAAAACACAAACTTGTAGTAATAGAGATCAGATTTGTGGTTACCACAGGTGGGGGGTTGGGGATGGATGGGGGGAATTGGATGAAAGGGGTCAAAATGTACCTACTTCTAGTTATAACTACTAGGAATGTGATGTACAAGATGAATAGTAAACACTGCTGAATGTTACGTGTTTACATTGTTAAGTCAGTAAATCCTGTGAGTTCTTATTACAAGGAAAACATTTTTGCCTTTTTCTTTTATTTTTGTTATCTATATGGATGAAGGATGTTCACTAAACTTTTTGTGGTAATCATTTCACTGTAGATTTAAGTCAAATCATTCTGTACACCTTAAACATATGTTATATGTCAGTTATATCTCAATAAACTGGAAACTAAAATTGTGTTTAATGCCACTGAGTGATGTTTTTAAATTATGTGATATATTGAATTTTATATTTTTAAATTTTCCACCATACAAATTGGAAAAAATACATAACATAAAATGTAGTGTCTTGCCATGTTTAAAAGTACTGTTCAATGACATTAAGTATAATTATGTTGTGGTGAAACAGTCACCGTTGTCCCCTTACAGAACCCTTTTCTTCATCCCATACTGAAACCCTGTACTCATTAATAAAAACTCTCCATTCCCCTTTCCCTTGATTTCTGGTAACATCTGTTCTACTTTGTCTCTGAATTTGCCTATTTTAGGTACCTCATATCTGTGGAATCATAAAATATTTGTTTTATGTTTTGCTTCTTTAAATTACTTAGCATAATCACTTCAAGATTTATCCACAGTATAACAAGTATCAGAATATAATTACTTTTTCAGGATAAATAATAACCCATTTTATGTATATACTTCATTTTGTTTATTTAGCCTTTCATCCATCAGTGGACATTTGGATTGTTTTCACTTTTGGGGTATCTTAAATAATGCTGCATTGAGCATGTGCATACAAATAGCTCTAAGTTTTTGCTTTCACTTCTTTTGGAAATGTGTTCAGAGATGGGATTGATGGATCATATGAAAATTTTGTGTGTAATTTTTTTGAGGAGATCTATTTATTGCATAGGATATTTTATTTGAATCTGTTAGGTGTTGCTTATATAAATTCTGTCTCATCTTGCATGTTTTATGTTTTATAGCTAGGTCAGATTATATGCCCCATTTTTGTCTAATCCTTTGTTACTTTCTTTGGTTGTCTGTCTTGGTCAGTTTGCCTTCCAATCGCTTTTTAAAAATTTTCTATTTATTTTTTAAATTAATTTTTAATTAAAGCATAAATTCACAGTGTTGTGTTAGTTTCTGGTTTACAGCAAAGTGATTCAGTTTTACATATATATATTCTTCTTCATGTTCTTTTCCATTATGGCTTCTTATAGGATATTGAATATAGTTCCGTGTGTTATACAGTAGTACTTTATTGTTTATCCATCCTATGTATAATAGTTTACATCTACTAATTCCAAAGTCCCAAGCTATCCCTCTCTCCACTCCCCCTCAGCAACCACAAGTCTGTTTTCTGTGTCTGTGAGTCTGTTTCTGTTTTGTAAATAAGTTCATGTCTGTCATACTTTAGATTCCACAAATAAGTCTGATTACTTTTTGAACTGTCAGTACTCTTCCAATATCTAAATACTGCTTCTTTGATGAGTAATGCATTTAAAAGGTGACAGTAAATTAGAAAACCAAAAAATATAATTGGTAACAAAACTCAAAAGATGTGCAGAATAGGCCGATCTCAAAAAAATCCAAGAAAAAGGAAAAAACAACACTATGCTGCCTCAGGATTGACCAAGGCAGTATATTCACATATTTAGAGGACGTTAACAATAAAAGGTAAACTATTTGTGCATTTTAAACATTTTTTTTTTTTTTGGTCTTTTTAGGGCCACACCTGCAGTATATGGAAGTTCCCAGACTAGGGGTCAGATTGAAGCTGCAGCTTCTGTCTTAATGCCACGGTCACAGCAACACCAGATCTGAGCCACGTCTGTGACCTACACTGCAGCTCACAGCAACGCCAGGGATTGGACCCGTGAGGTCAGGGATCGAACCTGCATCTTCATGGATACTAACGAGTTGAGCTCATTACCACTGAGCCACAAAGGGTACTGCCTTAAACACTGCAGGACATTCTTGAAAATGTATGACCAGTACTTTTAAAAACTTTCGAGTTCAAAAAGCAAGAGGAAAGAAAAGCAAAGGTTAACTGTCATGGATCGTAAGAGACTAAAGAGTCATGATACTAAATGCATTTTGGTATCTTGAAACAGAAAAATGACATTAGTGGACAAATAAGAATGTGGAAAGAGTCTGTAGCTCAGTTAATAGTATTTTACTGGTGATAATTTTTTAATTTGGACAAATATACTGTGGTTATATAAGATGTTAACATTTGGAGGAAACTGATAAAGAATATACAGGAAATCTGTTGTATTTACAATTGTTTTTGGTAAGTCTAAAATTATTCTAAGGTAAAAATCTTATTTAAATAATTAAGGAGTTCCCGCTATGGGGCTTATGGGTTAATGATCCGGCTTGTCTCTGTGGCCTTGCTGATTTGATCCCCAGCTCGTTGCAGTGGGTTAAGAATCTGGTGTTGCTGAGCTGTGGTGTGGGTCACATGTGTAGCTTGGATTCGAAATCTGGTCTGGGAACTTCTGTGTGCCACTGGTGTGGCCAAAAAAGAAAAATAAATAAATTAAGAAAAGAGGGGAGTTCCTGTTGTAGCTGAGTGGTAAGACACCCGATAGTATCCATGAGGATGTGGGTTCAGTCGCTGGCTTTGCTCAGTGGGTCAAGTATCTGGTGTTGCTGTGAGCTGTGGTGTAGGTCACAGATGCAGCTTGGATCCTGTGCTGATGTGGCCGTGGCGTAGGCCTTAGCTGTAGCTCCGATTTGAGCCTGAGTCTGGGAAACTTCCATATGCTGCATGTACAGCCCTGAAATGCAAAAAGAAAAAGAAAAAAAAGAAAAGAGTTGTTGAAGATTTTGTCATAAAAAAGGCGGCATGTTCTTGTGGTTTTATTGGCCCACTGCCCTTTCTAGTGTAGTTCGTTAACAAGCAGTCCTTAAATTGTTAGAGCAATTCCAGAATGTCGAAAATGCAGAAAGAATATCAGCGAATTATACAAAAGCAATATCACTTTAAGTAGTAATACAGAAAGCCTAACAAAGATAGCAAAAAAAGAACAAATATAAGTGCAAACAGCCTAAACAAAGTATTGGATTAATTGTGGGGTTTTATAAAGCTATCCAGGTAATAGGGATAGCCTTCAGTTTTTCCTACTGAGGAAGAAAGCAGAACAAGTACTAATAGTGTATTATTCCCATAGTATCTGTCATAAATAAACTATTAAGAGAAGAATGAACATTTCTACTTAAATTACAAGTGTTTGTGAGCTGGGCCTCATGTCTCACTTCTCATTCCCATTTTTTTTCCCCCAATAGTCTTCCTTTATGCCTTTCTCTTTCAAAGCTGAGCATTCTTAGGTTCAGTTTTGTAGTATCTTTTGATACTCTAATCCTGATGCATACCTTGTTTTCAGTAGGGAAAATACAGGGAGGTTGTCCTCCAGTTGAGTCAGGTGGTTGGAATGGTGAGATTAGGCAGGGACAGGTAAAGTCAAAGTAATGAGCTACTTATGTGGTGACTCATGAAAGAGTCAAAATTGGGTAGCTGCTGGCAGAAAGTGTAGACAAGGTGTGTATACGTGTGTGCTACGGCTGCAAAGTTATGTACCTTGCTGGTTGTGGACCTTTCTAAGATTGCGTGCTAATGTAATTTAATCTTTGATGAGTAAAGATACTTGGCGTGAGGATCAGTGCTCATAATATACTGTGATAATAAGTGATGCTTGCAAATAATGTGCAGTGTGTAGATAGAAGGGCCAACGTAGATGATTGTGTATGTTCACACTTGCATGGTTCCCTCTTCAACTCCAATGTAAATACATTCTCATGATTCAAATATGAAGCAGATTTTCAGGACCTGCTTTGAATTCTAGCTCTAAACTCTCAAATACGTAAGAGATACACAGTTTATTTGTATGTGTCCAAGTAAATTCTTGTTGGATACAAAAGTATACTCTTTATCTCAGTGTTGGTGGTTTTGCTTCTAAAATGGTCAACGGTTGGTGAAACAAGTGACCAACCACAAGTTAGTCATCTTGAAAATTGTCTTGTGAGGGTACTAGGCCTTGAGTACTTCTCACTTTTATTTGTGGCTTAAAGCTTCTCCTTCTGACCAAGTGAAAAAAAGCAAAAACAAAAAACTTCCCTTATCTAAAGAATGTTAAGGCTTTGTATGTAAATATTTTGGGGAGAAGTCAGAAGCATCCCCAAATTCATATTAAATCCTTTCTCAAGAACAGAACTGAATTAAAAGAGAGGATACTCTATAGAAAATGGAGAGACTGGTGAGGTTCAAGGAAGGAAGCAGGCTAAGTGGGATAGAAGAAGCAAACCAGTTTTACTTGAAGGTTTAGACTCTTACTAGGCGTTTTTCAATCATTACCTCTCCATGCTTGATGATTTTCTCTTCTGACTGGAGGTAATTCCTTGAATGTTGTCAGCCATCACTAATAGGGGCATACAAATCAAAAGCATTGTGAGATACTGCCTTGTTCCCATTAGGACGACTGTTTTTGAATAACCAGAAAATAATAAGTGTTTGCAAGGATGTGGAGAATTTGGAACTCTTGTGCACTGTTGGTGGGAATGTAAAATGGTGCAGCTGCTGTGGAAAATAGGATGGCAATTCCTCAGAAAATTAAAAATTGAATTACCACATGATCTAGCAACTCCACTTCTGGGTATCCAAAAGAATTGGAAGCAGAGTCTCAGGGAGGTATTTATACACCTATGTTCAAAGCAGCATTATTCTTAATAGCTAAAAAGTGTGGGCTACTCAGAATGTCCACTGACTGGTAAATGGATAGAGAAGATATGGTATGTACATACAGTGGAATATCGGCCTTTAAAAAAAGAAGGAAATCCTGTCACATTGTACAACGTGGATGAGCCTTGAAGTTCCCCGTGTACTTGTACTTACATGAAGTCTCTAAAGTAGTCAGACCTAGAAACAAAGGATAGTATTTGCCAGGATCTGGGAATGGGGTGGGGGGAAATGATAAGATGTTCAGTGGATATAGAGTTTCAGTCATGGATAAAGATACCTACCAATGTGAATATAGTTAACCCTATTGAACCCCTTGAAAATAGTTAAGATGGGGAGTTCCCATTGTGGCTCAGCAGAAATGAGCCCGACCAGTATCCATGAGGATGTGGATTCAATTTCTGGCTCCGTTCAGTGGGTTAAGGATCCACTGTTGCTGTGAGCTGTGGTATAGTTCGCAGACGCAGCTCAGATCCCACGTTGCTGTGGCTGTGGCTGTGGCTGTGGCTGTGGCGTAGGCCAGCGGCTGTGGCTCCAGTTTGACCCTTAGCTTGGGAACTTCCATATGCCATGGGTACAGCCCTAAAAAGCAAAAAAAAAAAGTTAAGGTGGTAAATTGTTATGGTAATGTTCTGTGGTTTTTACCACAATTAAAAATTAGAAGAAATAATTGATACTGAGATCTGACTGCCAAGATATCCTCGATATCCTCATTTATATGGGTTGGGATGGTGTCCTGCACGGAAAAAATTTACGAGTCTCCTAGATGATTCCACAGCATAGTCAGTTTTGGAAACCACTGAAACAAACAAAACTTCATTAAAAAACATTAAAAAAAGGGAATTGTAAGACAAGCTGCAAGGTAAGTGACATCATATGATTTTGTAAATAATTTTCCTCTTGGAGATTAAAGATTCTATGGTACACCGGAGTTCCCGTCGTGGCTCAGTGGTTAACGAATCTGACTAGGAACCATGAGGTTGCGGGTTCGATCCCTGGCCTCGCTCAGTGGGTTAAGGATCTGGCGTTGCCGTGAGCTGTGGTGTAGGCTGCAGACGCGGCTCGGATCCCGCGTGGCTGTGGCTGTGGCGAAGGCCGGCGGCTACAGCTCCTGTTAGACCCCTAGCCTGGGAACCTCCATATGCCGCGGGTGCGGCCCTAGGTAAGGCAAAAAGACAAAAAAGAAAAAAAAGATTCTATGGTACACATACTGTTAAATTCTAAACTACTCAACAGTTGTTTATTAACTCAGCCGTAAGAGTGAATCAGAGAATTTTTTAAATAGCAATTTGAGGAAATTTGTGCAAACAAAAGTATCAAGCTCTCTTATGAACGTTTTTCACCAATGCCTACATGGTAAGAAAATTTAAATCTGCTTCTAACTTTGCAGTGGCATACCTATAGTTAAAAAAATATTTAACCTAAACTTTTGCTTATTTGAAAGATTAGATACCGTTCAACTAGAATTATGGTTGTTGTTGGCTTATACTTTCAACATTTTTACCTGTACATATATCCATATTCTCACTTTATGAATTTTTCCAAATAAAATTTATCGTTAGTTTGTTGTTGATACTAGTATTTACACATGAGAATCATAAGTAGTGACTATATTTGATATAAAGGCAGGGGGTTTAGGGAGTACCGAGACAATTTTTGTTGTTATAGGGTTTTAGGAAATATGGAACAAATCAGCATTTCAAATGAAGGTGGCAGACTTATTGCGTGAAATAATAGTACCACTATCGTTTTAGTTTTCTGAGTCTAGAATTTCTACCTTAAATATATGAGAGCATGAAACTGTTTCTTTGAAAACAGTTTTCGCTGTGAGCATTTCAAAATATCTGCTGGCAGGATATTAACTTGAAATAGCAGAGTGTTCTTTTTTTAGTAGCCTTTTTCCTGCAGATGTGACTTTAACAGAGGAAGATAGTCTTTTGTTGTTGTTGTTGTGGGGTTTTTTTTTTTTTTTTTTTTTTGGTGCTTCCAGCAGGTAATCAGCAGTAGAAGTAAAGACAGCTGTCATTTGTTAATGGACTCTAGTCAGTTTAGCTATACAAAGAATGTCTACAGCTGTTTAAATGTGATTTCTAAGGTTCTTGTAAAATGTTTTTTTTGTAACTCCTCTTTGTAAATTTTAGAAGTAGATTTTGGGTACTTCAATCATATCACCTCTGATTTTTGGTGAGGGAGAGAGCAAATACATTTAGTTTCTGTTGGAGATGAAAAATTGATAACATTTCCTATATCCGATATCTACATGACATTAGAAAAACAGGATGTATGGTACAAATATTATTTATTATAGAATCTTAAAAATGCTTTGTAAATAGTTTCCTCTTATATGTTATAATATCTTTCTGATTACATTTTAAATTTGATAGTAAGGCAGAATTAAGTTGCTTTAGGCTAAAATTTAGTATTTGAAATTTTATTTAAGTTGTTAATTAAAGATCAGTATTTTACTGAACAGGAACTTGACCTGGACTTACCTACATTTGTGTATATGCTTCTTAAGTCTTGTCCTGACACTTGACTTTTTGCATTTTTTTCTTTATTGTACTTCAGTCCCTGTCGTAATCTGGAATGCAAAAAGAACTTCCGGGAAGGACATAGTCTTACTTAAAAAATGTACAAATAGGAATAGAGTCATCAGTCAGTGACTAAGGATAGCTGAATTCAATTTCGCTGATGTTTAAATTGTCTAATGTCCTGTCTTTCAGTGAGGCCAACATTTGGCATTCAGTATCTTGGATTGTGGGTGAGGTGAAAGGAAAGGTGACTTCTAATAATGAATCAAGGCAGGAACTGAGGGAGGCTTTGTTTGTTTCTTTAACTTGTTTTGTAATAAGATTAGTTGTTTCATTGAAGAACCAGGTTGTAGTGACATGAGGAATTGCACGTTGCTTGTGGGATGTAGAACAACATAAGAATGGCCAAAATTCTTTTCATTTATCATAAATTCCAGAAAGAGAACTTTTGACCAGAAGTATCACATTTCGTTTTTTTTTTTTTTTTCTTTAACTAAACACTATTCATTCCTTAGGGAATACAGCATTCCAACTTTATTCAGAATCCCAAATGGAGTCACATTGCATGATTGTAACTGGAAAAAAAAATGTGTAAATAGCACCCAGGAGAGACCCCTAAGGCTGCCTTAACAAGGTTAAATACAACTTTGTGACTCTAAGCAAGTCCATAACTAACTCTCTCTCTTGTCTCGCCTCCCAGAAACCACACCTAATTTGTATTGAAACTTTAATCAAAGCTCATAAACTTTCAGTCTAATTGGAAAAGAAAAATAGCAGTGGGTTAACATGAAAGTAACAGAATTTATATAATGGCACTGTTTGCGATTTTATTTTTTACATAAAGCGAAAAAGCAAAATAGGATCAGGGTTTTTGGTATATATCTTTTGTTTTGCTCTGTAACTCACAGGTCAATACTGAGTTAAAGAAAAAGATCACTAAAATGATTTTTGTCTAGGTTGAACTATTTTAGTTTTTTGATTTAGGAATTTCATCTGATTTCTCTGAGATTTAGTTTCATATCTTTTAAGTCCTCCTTTTCTTTCTAAGAGAATTTCTCTCCTCTAGCGGATAAGAGAAAGGCTGGGTAATGATTTTCATGTTTCCAGGGCTCTTAAGATCTAAGTTAGGAAAAAGCGATAGTTAATAAACAAATAAATGTTATCAATAGTATATATAATAGTGTCTCTAGCTACAGCAGAAGCTGAAAATTAAGTAAGTTAAGACTAGAGAATGGGAGGAGTTCCCATCGTGGCTCAGCAGTAACCAACCCGACTATATCCATGAGGACAATGGTTCGATTCTTGGCCTCACTCAGTGGGTTAGTGATCTGGTGTTGCTGTGAGCTGTGGTGGAGGTTGCAGATGCGGCTCAGATCCTGTGTTGCTGAGGCTGTGGTGTAGGCTGGCAGCTGTGGCTCCTAATTGACCCCTAGCCTGGGAACTTCTATATGATGTGGGTGTGGCCCTAAAAAGACAAAACAAACACACAAACAAATAAATAGACTAGAGAACTGGAGACAAGATGGCAGAGTAGAAGAACCTGAGCTCACCTCCTCTCATGAAAACACCCAAATCACAGCTAACAGCTGAACCACCATTTACAAAAAGAACTTGAACCTATCGAAAAGTAGTTTTATACCCAAAGACAAAGAATAAGGCACAGGATGGTAAGAGGGGCACTTTCATGATATAATCAAATCCTGTACCCACAGGTGGGTACTCACAAACTGGAAAATACTTACATCGCAGAGGTTCTCCCACAGGAGTGAGGGTTCTGAGCCCTATGTCATGCTCCCTAGCCTGAGGGTCTGAAGTTGGGAGGAGGAGCCCCCAGAGCATTTGGCTTTCAAGGCCAGTGGGGCTTGAATGCAGGAGCTCCATAGGACTGGGGGAAATAGTAGTTGGACTTAATGCTCTAACCAGAAGACCTACGCTGGCTGAATGGATACAAAAACAAGACCCATATATAAGCTGTCTACAAGAGACCCACTTCAGATCTAGGGATATGTAAGACTGAAGGTGAGGGGATGGAAAAGGGTATTGCATGTAAATGGAGATCAGAAGAAAGCTGGAGTAACAGTAGTCATTTCAGACAAAATAGACTAAAATAAAGAATGTTACAGGAGATAAAGCCAGATACTGTGTAATGATCAAGGGATCAATCCAAGAAGAAGATATAACAATTGTACGTATATATGCACCCAACATAGGAGCACCACAATATATAAGGCTAACAGTCATAAAAGGAGAAATTGACAGTAACACAGTAATAGCCGGGGACTTTAACACCCTACTTCCATCAATTGACAGATCATCCAGGTAGAAAATCAGTAAGGAACACAGGCCTTAAATTAGACCAGATGGACTTTATCAGTACTTATAGAACATTCCATCTGAAAGCAGCAGAATGCATATTCTTTCTTCTCAAGTGCGCATGGAACCTTCTCTAGGATAGATCACATGCTGTGGAACAAAGAAAGCCTTGGTAAATTTAGGAAAATCGAAGTCTTATGAAGCATCTTTTCTGGCCCCAACTCTGAGGTTAGAAACCAACTACAAGGAAAAAGCTGTAAAAAACCCAAACACATGGAGGCTAAATAATGTGCTACTAAACAACCAGTGGATCACTGAAGAAATCAAATAGAAAATTAGAGACAAATGAAAACAAAAAACACAACAATCCAAAACCTATGGGACACAGCAAAAGCAGTTCTAAGAGGGAAGTTTGTAGTAATATAATCTTACCTCAGGAAATAAGAAAAATCTCCAGTGGGAGTTCCTGTTGTGGCTCAGTGGGTCACAAACTTAACTAATATCCATGAGGATGCAGGTTCAATCCCTGGCCTCACTCAGTGGGTTAAGGACCCAGCATTTCCTTGAGCTATGGTGCAGGTCACAGACATGGCTCATATCCCATGTTGCTGTGGCTGTGGTGTAGGCCGGCAGCTGCAGCTCTGATTTGACCTCTAGCCAGGAAATTTCCATCGTGGTTTGCAGGGATTTTCTAGTATCCACAAATCACTGTGATACATGACATTAACAAACTGAAGAATAGAAACCATACGATCATCTCAATAGATGCAGAAAAAGCTTTTGACAAAATTCAACACCCACTTTTGATAAGACCTTTCCAGAAATTGAGCATAGAGGGAACCTACCTCAACATAATAAAGGCCATAAATGACAAACCCACAGCTAACGTGTCATGCTCAATGACAAAAAACTGCAAGTGTTTCCTCTAAGATCAGGAACAAGACAAGGATGTTCACTGTTGCCTGTTTTATTAAACAGTTTTGGAAGTCTTAGCCACAGTAATCAGAGAAGAAAAAGAAATGGAAGGAGTCCAATTTGGAAAAGAAGAAGTAACACTATCACTGTTTTCAAATGACATGATACTATATGTACAAAATCCTAAAGACACTATCAGAAAACTGTTAAGAGCTCATAATTGAATTTGTTAAAGTTGCAGGATACAAAATTAATATCCTTGTATTGAGTGCATTTCTATATACTAACAATGAAAGATCAGAAAGAGAAATTAGGGAAACAATCGCATTCACCATTGCATCAAAAAGAATAAAATACCCAGGAATAAACTTACCTAATGAGGCAAAAGACCTATACTTTGGAAACTCTAAGACACTGTTGAAAGAAATTGATGACACAGACACATGGAAAGACATACCATGTTCCTGGATTGGAAGATTAAGTATAATGAAAATGACTGTACTACCCAAAGCATTCTACAGATTCAGTGCAATCCTTATCAAATTTCCAGTGGCATTTTTCACAGAACTAGAACACAAATTTTTAAAGTTTGTGTGGACAAAGGACACCAATAGCCAAAGCAATTCTGAGAAACAAAAATGGAGCCAGAAGAATCAAGTTCCCTGACTTTAGACTATGCTGCAAAGCTACAGTTATCAAAACAGCATAGTGTACTGGCAGAAAAAGAGAAATACAGCTCCGTGGAACAGGATAGAAAACCCGGAAATAAACCCACATACATATGGTCAGTCTGCAACAAAGGAGGCAAGAATATATAATGGAAAAAGTCTCTTCAGTAAGTAGTCCTGGGAAAACTAGATAGCTACTTGTAAAAGAATGAAATTAGAACGTTCTTTAACACAAAAACAAACTCAAAATAGGCTAAAGACCTAAGTGTAATGTTTGGGGGAAAACGTAGAACACACTTTGACATAAATTGCAGCAGTATATTTTTTGATCCACCTCCTAGAGAAATGAAAATAAAAACAAAAATAAACAAAATGGGATCTAATTAAACTTAAAAGTTTTTGCACAGCAAAGGAAATATTAAAATATCAAAATATCAAAAAGACAACTCACAGAATGGGAGAAAACACTTGCAAAGGAAGCAAAGGACAAGGGCTTAACATCTAAAAATATGCAAACTGCTCATGCTGCTCAGTATCACAAAAAACAACCCAATCAAAAAAAGGGCAAGGATGTAAATACACATTTCTCCAATGAAGACACAGAGATGGCCATAAGGCAGATGAAAAAAATGCTCAACATTGCTAATCATAAGATAAGCGCAAATCAAAGCTACAAGTAAGTTTCTCCTCAGACAAGTCATAATGGCAATTATCCAAATGTCTACAACTAATAAATGCTAGAAAGTATGTGGAGAAAAGGGACCTCTCCTACAGTGTTGCTGGGAATGTAAATTCGTACAGTCGCTCTGGAGGATGTTATGGAGGTTCCTTAAAAACTAAAAATAGGACTGTCATATGATTCTACATTCCCACTCCTGGGCATATATGCAGAGAAAATCTTAATTTTAAAAGATACAGCCAACCCAGTGTCCATTGCAGCACTATTTATAATAGCTGAGACAAAGAAATAACCTAAATGTCCATCAACAGAGGATGAGGTAAAGATGTGGTACATATATACAGTGGAATACTACTCAGCCACAAAGAAGAATGAAACGATGTCGTTTGCAACAATACAGATAGACCTAGAAATTACCATACTAAGTAAAGCAGGTCAGACAAAGATGAATATCGTATAATATCACTTACATGGGGAATCTAAAACAGAAGAAATGCTACAAGGGAACCTATCTGCAAAACAGAAACAAACTCACAGACTTAGAAAACAAACTTATGGTTATCAGAGAGGAAAAACAGATAATCACAAGGACATACAGTATAGCACAGGGAACTCTACTCAATATTCTGTTATCACTTGTATGGGGAAATAATCTGAAAAGAATGGGTGTATGTATATGTGTAACTCAGTCACTTTGCTTTATGCCTCAAACTAATACTGTGTTGTTAATCAGGCATTAACATTAAATTAAATTGAAAATAAACATTAAATTAAATTGAAAAAACAAAAAAGTAAGAAAAAGACTTCATTTGCATTGAGAATAGGATTTTCTTCATTAGGAAGAATATTGGAGAATAGGATTTTATTCATTAGGAAGAAGACGTTGGGGGGAAGTGAATAGGTCAAGGCAGAATTATAGGAAAGGTGGGAATTTCCTTTAAGAGAACGACTTGACTGAAACAGAGCCTCAGGGAGGTAAGAGTGGGGAAAAATGGATACTAAGATGACGTGAATTGGGAGTTCCTGTCGTGGCTCGGTGGGTTACAAACCCGACTAGTATCCATGAGGATCGGGGCCTAATGCCTAGCCTCACTCAGTGGGTTAAGTATCTGGCATTGCCACGAGCTGTGGTGTAGGTCGCAGACGCGGCTTGGATCTGGCATTGCCATGGTGTGGGCCAGTAGCTGCAGCTCTGATTCAGTCCTTGGTCCGGCAACTTCCATATGCTGTAGGTGTGGCCCTTTTTAGGCCAATTAATAATAATAAATAATAATAATAATTCATATAAAAATAATAATAATTCATTTAAGTTTATGAAGGCAGATAATGGATGCTTTCATAGTTGTATAAAGTGTGTATTTGAATTAGGAGATGATAAAAAGCCATTACAGATTTTTGAACAGGAGAATAACATAAAATATGTTTTAGGAAATTAATCTATCAGTGCTTCATTGGAATGTTTGGAAGAGAGTATCTGAGTTTCCCCTGATGCATAAATTCTATCCTGGCATTGGAATTCAGCATTCAGTTCTTAAAGGTTTCACATTTTTCCACTGTAATTATCTTACGTGGTATGTGACAGTCAACTTTTTTTGGTATATTCTTTCTGTTTTAGAGCAGCATCACAGTATAATCTTTAAGAAAAATTAACAGACACCTGGTGATTCAATTTGAATTAAAACTCAGTCTCATATGGTGCTACAAATACAGATACCTCAGATGAATAGATAGATATTTGATTTATATAGCTGTGTTTATAGTGGTGTCATAGCATACTTTTCTGAGTTATCACCAGCAGGTTTCTTTTGATGTTAATTGGGAGATCTATCCTGATTGTAGAAATACTGAAGTGTGAAATAATTTGAATTGAGACGACGTGTCTAGTAGATTTGGAGTCTCGGTACTTTATACTAATAACTGAAGCAATAAAATAGGTTGGGAATGTTGTCAGATTTAATATCCAGAATTTGCGGTCCAGAAAAAGCATACTTCATGAACATCAGTAACAGAAAATCAGATACATATACTACTAATGAATAGTAAGTGAGCATGTAGCTTATTTCTGTGTATAGTGTATTTCAGTTGCACACGAGGCAACTGTTTTGGATCTCAGATCTTTATGTCTAAAATGAGGGTAGTGAATCTTGCTCTGTCTTCTTCCCAGCATTGTTGTGAGGAACAAAGGAAAGACACTGTATTTTAAATTTACTTGAAGGATTTTAGGAATTCCTTTTATTTTATTTTATTTATTTATTTATTTATTTATTTATTTTTTGCCTTATCTAGGGCCGCACCCGCGGCATATGGAGGTTCCCAGGCTAGGGGTCTAACAGGGAGCTGTAGCCGCCGGCCTTCGCCACAGCCACAGCCACGCGGGATCCGAGCCTCGTCTGTGACCTACACCACACCTCATGGCAACGCCGGATCCTTAACCCACTGAGCAAGGCCAGGGATCGAACCTACAACCTCATGGTTCTTAGTCGGATTCGTTAACCACTGAGCCACGACTGGAACTCCCAAGGATTCTGGGAATTCTTAACCTGTTACACAATTATACTTGTTATCATTAGTATCATGATTAATTCTAACAATTCACAGCAGTATATTGCAGTTCTTGTTTAAAAAGATGATTTACATGGAGAACAGACTTGTGGTTGCCAAAGGGGAGGGGTAGGGAGTGGGATGGACTGGGAATTGGGGGTTAATAGATGCAAACCATTGCCTTTGAAATGGATAAGCAATGAGATCCTGCTGTACAGCGCTGAAAACCATATCTAGTCACTTATGATGGAGCATGATAATGTGAGAAAAAAGAACGTTGCATGTATGTGTGACTGGGTCACCTTGCTGTACAGTAGAAAGTTGACAGAACACTGTACCCAGCTATAAGGGAAAAAAATAAAAATCATTAAAAATAAAAAAAGGTGATTTATAGAATAGATTAGAACTGCCAGTCTTTGGGATAGAATATACATTTCTGGTATTATTATTTGGGAGATAAACATCAAAAAGAATGTTACATTTATTTGCTCACAGTAGCCAGGAATATCTGTAACATTTGTAAAGTCATCCGTATCACAATTAAAATAATAATATAAAATAGTCAAAAAGGTATGTTTGTGTAAGTAGTTCATATACACTCTGTGCAGATGAACTGCTTTTTCATCTCCCTGATCAGGGTCCTTTGAAATTCCTTGGGTCCTGGCAAAAGCAAAGGAACAAATGTATCTCTCCTTTAGGTGTGTTTTTATAGCTCAAGGCGCACAAAGACCCCGAAGAATAAAGCAGCTTCTGCTGAAGGTTGTAGACATTGTGTAAACATAGGAGGAGACAAACTTCCATGCAGACAATGAATAGACACAATAAGGAGGAGAATAAATACAAGAGCTGGAGATAATAGGAAAACCTTAAAGAGACTATAAAACAGGCTTGTTTGAGACTCATAGATGCAGAAAACAATCTAGTGATTGCCAAAGGGGAGAGGAGAGGAGGGGCAAATTAGGGTATGGGATTAAGAGACATAAACTACTATGTATAAATATATGTAAGCAACAGGATATGTTGTATAGCTCAGGGAATTATTGTCACCCAGAAAACAGCAGTCTAAAGTCTCATGATTTTCCTTAATTTAGGAAAACTTGACCACCTTTATCTTCCTTTCATTTTCTCTATTCTCTGTTTCTGAAACTTCCATTAGACATATGCTGGGCATTTAACTCGTTCTTCCATGTTCTTAACATGTTTATCTTTGTTTTCCTCCTTATGTATCTGTGCTATTTTCTGGGTGGTTCTCAAATCCCATTTACATTCCCAGCAACAGTGTAGGAGGATTCCATTTTCTCTACACTCTCTCTAGCATTTATTGTTTGTGGACTTTTTGTTCATGGCCATTCTGACTTGTTTGGGGTGCTATCTCCTTGTAGTTTTGATTTGCCTTCATTTTATGATTAGCGATGTTGAGCATCTTTTCATCTGCTTTATGGCCATTTTTGTGTCTCTTTGGGAGAGATGTCCATTTAGGTCTTGACTGGGTTGTTTTTTTGATATTGGCCTGTATGAACGGTTTGTATATTTATGAGTTTAAATAAAGGAAAAGCCAGATGTGTTTTGGAAATCAAGGGTTCAGTCTTATGTGTGGAATGTGACAATTTAGTTTATGGCCAGTGTCATTCGTATTTTGTTTCTTGAAATGAGAGATTTTACACCTTTCTGCGATTCAGAGTAACTTTTATGTTGTCCAAGAAATGCTGTCAAATTGAGTTGTGAGGATTTTTGTACACCTATAATTGTAATAAAATTCAGTAAGTAGTGGGGGAAAAAAAACAAATTCAAATATGAAGTTTAAATAAAAAAATCGCTGGTTCTTGTTTAAACAAATAGGAGTTTTTGAGCTTGATACTTTCAATAGTGAAAAGAAAATGTTTTCTTTTTTTTTTGTCTTTCGCCTTTTCTAGGGCCGCACTCGCGGCATGTGGAAGTTCCCAGGCTAGGGGTCGAATCGGAGCTGTAGCCACCAGCCTATGCCAGAGCCACAGCAACGCCAGATCCGAGCTGCTTCTGCAACCTATACCACAGCTCACAACAGTGCCGGATCCTTAACCCACTGAGCAAGGCCAGAGATCGAACCCACAACCTTATGGTTCCTAGTCAGATTCGTTAACCACTGAGCCAGGACAGGAACTCCAAAGATCTGTTTTCTTAAGAGCACTTACATTAAATTTTTGTTCTTTGTTGTATTTAAAATCCAAGCACAATTACTTAACTTCCAAAGAGGAATTAATTCTTAGTGAAGCTAATAAGAACTGTTGGCAGGAACACCAAAATTGTGCATTAAATAAATATGTGTGGGTGTAAAATGATCCATTTCTCGTACTTTAGAGTATTAGAAAAGAAACACTGTTTCTCTGATTTGAGTTATAACAGTTTTACTGAAGCTCAAAGCATATGTTCTTGTCTGTTGCTTCACACTTATTTCTGGTTCATGTAGGAAATCATCTTCATTCCTTAGATTAAAAAGGAAATTATATAATAATTACTACCTGGAAAGGTTTCATATTTTGGTTTCAAATTTAAATTCTTAAAATACTCACACAGTGTTTCTATGAAATCATCTAAATTTACATTATTATTAAAATTAAAATGGGGAGTTCCTGTTGTGGTTCAGCAAATTAAGAACCCAGCATAGTGTCCATGAGGATGTGGGTTCAGTCCTTGGCTTTGCTTAGTGGGTTAAGGATCCGGCATTGCCACAAGCTGTGGTGTAGGTTGCAGATGGGGCTGGGATCTGGCGTTGCTGTGGCTGTGGTGTAGATCTGCAGCTGTAGCTCTGATTTGACCCTTAGCATGGGAACTTCCACATGATGCACGTGCAGCCATAAAAAGAAAAAAAAATGAGTTGCTAACTTTAAAACACTCATTTTAGGAAAGATATAATTTTAACATTTTATTAAATCCTTGAAAACATGACAAATTGACAAATTGTCAGTTGAGTGTGCTTGTGTGTATGTGTTTCTATTTTTGTAATGTGCATTGATGCTTGATTAGCTGCTATGTTTTAGTACATTAAGCAATTTTCATATGAAATAACTATTGAGGGAGTTCCCATCATGGCGCAGTGGTAACGAACCTGACTAGGAACCATGAGGTTGCGGGTTTGATCCCTGACCTCACTCAGTAGGTTAAGGATCGGCATTGCCGTGAGCTGTGGTGTAGGTCTCAGATGTGGCTCAGATCTGGTGTTGCTGTGGCTGTGGCCGGTGGCTACAGCTCCCATTTGACCCCTAGCCTGGGAACCTCCATGTGCCGAGGGTGCGACCCTAAGAAGACCAAAAAAAAAAAATAATAATAATAAGAGAGAGAGAGAGAAATAGCTATTGAAGTTACACTCACAAGTGTCTTAGCTAATTAGCATGTGTGTTCATCCTTTTCCTGGATAAAATTAAGCATTTAAACAAGATCACCCATTTTCCTGATTAAACTATTTTTTAAAAAATTCATTAGGGGAGTTACTGTTGTGGTGCAGTAGAAACTAGTCTGACTAGGAACCATGAGGTTGCGGGTTTGATCCCTCCCTCACTCAGTGGATTAATGATCCAGCGTTGCCGTGAGCTATTGTGTAGGTCACAGACTCGGCTTGGATCTGGCATGGCTGCGGCTGTGGCGAAGGCCGGCAGCTGTAGCTCCGATTAGACCCTTAGCCTGGGAACCTCCATATGCCGCGGGAGCAGCCCTACCAAAAAAAAAAAAAAAAAATTCATTAATAACTATTAAGTATTTAAAGGTTCTCTTGTGGAGAGAAAAGAAAATGTATGTACCAGTGGCATCATTTTTGTTTATTTCTGGTTAGTTGAAATTTGATAGAGATTGATTTTTGTGATAATAAGTTTCTTGATATTTGAACTTGTGTCATTTGTATTATGAAATGATTTAAAACCTTGAGACCATGCAATTAGATTCAGGTGTATGACTAATTTTATTAAATCTTGCTCTGATTCATTTATTTCTGTGTAGAAGTTTATCTCAGTTGCTGAAGTCATGACATTTTAGTAAAATTGTGGGTGTATTTTTCTAATTTCCAATAATATCCAACTTTTAATAATATCAAAACAAAGTTGTGTAAAACAATTTATGTTATAATATTGTGGCTACTGAACACTGAGAAACATGGTAGATTAGAAATGTTATCATTCTGAGTTTCCAGTTACTCTAATGGTCACTTATAATATAGGAACTGTATGTGTAGTTTGGTTAATTTAATAATAATTCAATAAATGACTGCTTTAGAGTTGTAGAAAACTCAAGATTTGTGGGATTTCCTTTTTGCTGTCTCTGTTTTTAGTGTAATTTTAAGTGGTCTCAAATAAAGGCAGCGAAGAAATGTTTTATTTTTCAAACATATAAAATACATCTGGAAGAATAAATTCACATCTGGTTCATGGATTTCCTCCATGGAGACCATCCAAATTCACTGTCAAGATTAGAGTCTGTACTCATGGGTTTACAGAATCTTGTACGGAATTTGAAATATTTTGTTTGGAAGTAGTTGGGGATACAATTGATTCAGATGTTTGTGTTCTAATTTTAGATCTGTTGCTCCCTCATTAAAAATAAAAATGTTTTGTGCTTCATAATATAATTAAGGTATATGTAAACACTGTATTTAAGAAGATATTCCACGTAACCAGTCTCTAACATTTTCTGGTAAGGTTTTTGAAAGATAACACATTTTTAAACTTCCCAGGTTGTGATATTGGTTATTCTTATCGTTGGTAGAAATGTACATCTTGTACATGGTATTATATAGTCTCAATTATACGGCCACACTTCATCGGCTCCTTTTGGAAGCAACAAGGGTCACTTTTTAAATTGTTGTATTCTAAACTCTGCCCAAATTGGCTGTGTATATATGTTTAGAATATGATGGTGTGTGTGCTTAGTTCCTCGGTCAGCCTCACAACAGCTAATGAATGTATTTGTGTCTGAACGGAGTCTCTAGAGTAGCATAAAGTAGAAGCATTTATGGGCTCAATCCAAGAAGCATGTGAACTAAAAATAATATTGTCAAACTTTTATGAGTTATTTGTCTTATGTATTAAGACTGCCAAACCAAGCTGCTAGTCATGTGAATTAAGCGTGATATAGTAGAACAGATGGGTGTTGCTCCTTGAAAAGGATGTTTGCTTTTTTTTCAAGGATTAATTTTTTATCCTTTAACGTGATTTTTTTCCCATGTAACAATAATGTTTATTTGTCGGTAAATCTATAGCTATTTGTTTTGCTATGTTTTTAAAATTTTGAACTTTCTGTGGAATAGAAAAATGCATTTTGCACATGTGTCTAATTTAGTAGTTTCTGAACAATATGGCAGGGATTTTTGTCTTTCAGCAGATTTCCAGTGCATCACCAAATTGTATGCATTATAAGAGTCCAGGAAGGGGCCAGTCCTTGAGAATTTCTTCTTTCCTCTTTTACTCCCTCTTTTAACCATTCCTTCCATTTATCTGTCGGCATATAAAATTTTATTCTTGGAAAATAAGAATGAAGATAGAAACATTAATTTTGGGGGTCATGTTTATACTAGTGCTACTGTTAGAAAATCTGGGTTTCTTGTACTGGTATGGACAGTCACTTTGAACATTACCTATTATGGGATTCCCATTGTGGGTCAGTGGGTTAAGAACCCAGCATAGTGTCCATGAGAATGTGGGTTTGATCCCTGGCCTCACTCAGTGGGTTAAGAATCCGGTGTTGCTTACAGGTCGCAGCCTTGGTCACAGATGTGGCTCATATTCAGCGTTGCTGTGGCATAGGCCAGTAGCTGAAGCTCCGATTCAACCCCTAGTCTGGGAGCTTCCATATGCTGCAGGTGAAGCCCTAAAAAGACAAAAAAAAAAAAAAAATCTGAAAAATTATTTTGTAGCGTTTGCTTGTACACTTTTTTCCCCATCTTTTTATCTTTTTAGGGCCACACCCACAGCATATGGAGGTTCCCAGGCTAGGGGACCAATTGAAGCTGGAGCCGCTGGCCTACACCAGAGCCACAGCCACAATAGATCTGAGCCGCTTCTGTGACCTATACCACAGCTCACAGATCCTTAACCCACTGAGCGAGGCTGTGGGTCGAACCTGCGTCCTCATGGATGCTAGTCAGGTTCTTCGTTAACCACTGAGTCACGATGGGAACTCCTGCAACCTTTT
Source organism: Catagonus wagneri (assembly GCA_004024745.2). NCBI lineage: Eukaryota > Metazoa > Chordata > Mammalia > Artiodactyla > Tayassuidae > Catagonus > Catagonus wagneri. Next base: position 36,318,032 of record PVHT021183666.1, read on the forward strand.
TTATGTTCTATATTCCGTACTCTGTAAAAACCTTTTTTATGTTCTGTGTTCCCTCCCTCTTTTTGTTCCATAGTTCCATTGTTCCATGAATACCAGCTTATGGTTACCACAGGGAACTATGCATGAAGGCTTCAATGGCACACTGACTTTTCATGTATTACTAATTCAGTAATACATTGACTCATTTTTCTATCTAAATGTGTAAATTTAGTCTTTAGAAGTATTTCTTGACAGTCCATGTAGCCGGCAGTGTTCAGAATACTCATTTTAAGCCATCTGATTTTACCTTTCTTCATTTGCAGGTAGTGGAACTCCTCCCTTTGCCTCTGTCGTTCATAGTTTACAGCTCAGTTTGTTCTGCTGTTCTTCCTCGATTCCATATCCTTTTAACCCTTTTCTGTTTATCTCACTTTGAATATGTGATCCCTTACTTGGTTCAGCACTGTGTGTTGGTTGTAATATGAGACTCAAATGTGAGAAATGAAGGTGTTCTCATTGCAGAAGTTATACTTTAATAGCTTCTAACACGTGTATATATTCATGAAGCCACTTCCATAAGAAAGGTAATAGACATATCCGTTACCTCACTTTTTTTCATGCCTCTTTGTAATACCTTTTTCTCATCACTCTGCATCCCCAGACATGCACTGATTTACTTTCTGTCGCTGTACATTTCTGGTGGGTTGAATGGTGGGGCTCCCAAAGGCAAGTCCACCTGGAAACCTGTGGACGTGGCCTTATTTGGAAGATGTAATTAAGTTAAGCACCTGGAAATGAGCACATCCTAGATTAGGTTGGGCCCTAAATCCAGTGACAAGTATCCTTATAAGAGAAAGAGAGCCCAAGAGAGGAGAAGGTGATGTAACAGAGTTAAAAATTGGAGTGATTCATCTACAGGCCAAGGACTGTCAAGTATTCCTGGCAGCCACTATAGAAGCTAGGCAGGAGGAATAAAACAGATATTTCCTCAGAGCCAACAGAAGGACCCAGCTCTACCAACACCTTGATTTTGGACTTCCTGCCTTCTGAACGGTGACAGAATAAAGTTCTGTTGTTTTAAGCCAACCAATTTGTCACAGCAGCTCAAAGAAGTGGCTGGAAGATTAGTTTTCATTTTCTGGAGTTTTATGTAAGTGGAGCCATAGAGTTAGGTATTCTTTTTTATCTGGATTCTTTCATTCAATGTACTTATTTTGAGATCCATATTTCTTGCATGTGATAATAATTCACTTGTTAAAGAAACTGCCAAAGTGTTTTTAGAAAACATTGTACATTCCCCTCAAGTTAGCATAGGAGAATTCCAGTGCCACCACATCTTCACCAGTTCTTGGTAGGGTCATTCTTGTAAACTTTGGCCTTTGTACTGTGTGTAGTGACATCTCATTATGGTTTTAATTTTTATTTCCCTAATGACTCATGCTGTTGAGCAATTTTTCATGTGTTCAATTTCCATCTATATATCTAATTTGATGAAATGTGTGTTCAGATCTTTGGCCCACTCTTAAAATTGGGATTTTTGTTTTCTTATTATTTCATTATTATTTAACTATTTAACTATGTAATTATTTTAAGAATCTATCTGGATACCAGTCCTTCTCCAGGTATGTGATTTGTAAATATTTTTCTCTCCATGTGTGTCATGTCTTTACATTCCTTTTAAAGTATCTTTCAAAGAGCAGAAATATTTAATTTTAATGAGATCCAGTTTTATTAAGTTTTTATTAAATTTTGTCTTTCTAGGGCCACATGTCATATGGAGGTTCCCAGGCTAGGTGTCCAGTCAGAGCTGTAGCCACCAACCTACACCAGAGCCACCGCAACACGGGATCTGAGCCACATCTGCAACCCACACCACAGATCATGGCAAGGCCAGATCCTTCACCCATTGAGCGAGACCAGGGATCGAGCCTGTGTCCTCGTGGATGCTGGTTAGGTTTGTTAATCACTGAACCACAACGGGAACTCCCTAATTTTTTAATTTGCTCTCTGTGTATGTGTGGTGTATCTCAGAGATGGTTGTTTTCTGGTGTTTTCCTTAACTTTTTAATTTCGGTGGGTTTATTAAGGTGTAATTTACATACGTTAAACTACATGCATTAAAAACTATACATATTCGAGAAGTTTTGACATGTGAAACCACCACAGTGAAGATAATGAACACATTCGTCACCCACAATAATTTCCTGTTGCAACACCCTTTGTGAACCTCCCTCTCACCCGTCTATCTCTGCCTCTCTCTTCTAGACATTCATTAATCTGCTTTCCATCACTATGGATTAAACCGCAGTTCCTAGAGTTCTATTTAAATTGGAATCATATACTACGTACTCTTTTTTTTGGTCTGGCTTATTTCAGTTGGCATAATTATTGTGAGATTCATCGATATTTTATCATATATCAGTAGTCCATTCCTATTTTTGTCCTTTTGAGTAATATAAAATTGTATAGATATGCTGCAGTTTTTTTATTTACTTGCTAGTGGATCTTTGGGTTATTTCCAGTTTTTGGCTTGCTTACAAATAAGTTGCTATGAACATTTATGTATTATTTGGACATATGCTTTTTTTTATTTTCTTGGATAATAATCCGGTAGTGGAATGGCTGGATCAGATGACAGGTATAAGTTTAACTTGCAAAAGAAATGTCTAAGCCTTTTTCCCAAAGTGGTTATACCATTTTTTACATTTTCACCATCAGTGTACATGAATGCTAGTTCCTTCATATTCTCATCAATACTTAGTGTGGTTGATCTTTTAAATGTTAGCCATCCTTAAAGATATGTCATTGTATCTCATCATTTTAATATGAATTTCCTTAATGGCTTAGTGAGGTTGGACATATTTTCATCTTCTTTGGTGAAGTGTCTATTGAAATCTTTCACAGTTTTCTAATTGGGTTGTTTTCATCTTTTAGAGTTTTGGGTTATCTTTTACATTATGGATATAAGTCATTTATCAGATACATGCTTTGCAATTTTTTTAAGGCTGTGCCTTGTTTCTTCATTTCTTGAAGAGAAGAATTTTAATAATATCCATTTCATGTATTTTTTTCTTGTATGGACTGTGATTTTGTTACCACAGCTAAGGAATCATTGCCTAATCCAGAATAGTCACTAAGATTTTTCTCTTATGTTTTCTTCTAAGAATTTTAATTTTTAAATATTTTTCTGAGGACCTCGATGACCTGTTTTCAGCTGATTCTTGCCTATGGAAATTCATTTTTTTTTTCCAGGATATTTTTTGAAAGGACTCTCCTTGTTTCAGTGAACTTGCCGTTGCACTTTTGTCAGAAACCAGTTGTTGTTGTGTGGATCTGTGTCTGCACTCTCTGTGCTTTCCATGATATACTTGTCTCTCTCCATGTCAATACCACTATTTTGAATACTGTATCATTCTAATCGGTCTTGAAATCTGGACTTTGTTCTTTTATTTCTAGGGTTGTTCCGACTAATCCTTTTCATTTCTATGTAAATTTATTAGCAGTTTAGTGATTCTTCATGAAGGAACTGAAAGGTGGAGATATAAATAACTTGTCTAACATGCTTCTGTCATCACGTTTTGGTGCCTCAGTGCCAGGATGCCAAATTTGCTGAATTCTAGCAAAACGGACTACTTATTTCCTAAGGTTGTTTTGAAATTTCCCATATTTGTGCCTTTGGTTATGCCATTTCATCACCCTCTCTCCTAAGATTAACTTTCCTAAGCCAAACTCATATTCTGTTGCCTATATCAATCCCGTGACACAGTGTTCTCTTTTTTCTTTTGAACTCCTACAGCATTTACTTACTTCCAGTCAGTCACAGAGTCTCTCAGTCAGTAGAGGAGGAGGAAATACTTACCAGCTTATTATGAGGCCAGCATTATCCTGATCGTAGTACCAGGCCAAGACATTACAGGAAAAGAAAACAACAGGCTACTGCCCCTAGTGAAGATAGGTAAAAATATTCTTCTTAGCAAAATATTGACCATTAGTAATATATAAAATGTACCATGTACTATAATGAAGTGGGCTTTATCCTAGGAATGCAGTGATTGTTTAACCCTCAATAGAAGACAGAAAAATCGTATCATCAGAGATGACTTCTGAAATGATGGCATGAGATGCTTTTGTAAACCCTCTTACCTGGAAAACTGATGTAACTGATCAAAGTTAAAACAAAGAATAAAACAGAAAAACTCCAAGCAACCATGTACATTTTCTGTAAATGGTCCTAAGAGCATATAGCAAATGAAACATTTTTTCAAGAAAATCTACTAAATCTTAGAACAGTAAGAGTCTGGCATTTGAGCCATGACCTGCTCCCTTCTTCCCCAGTAGTCAGCAATAGAAGCCTTACTCTCAGCAGCTTCATACAAGTACTCAGGGCTCCTTCCACCGTCCCATCCCCTCCACTCAAGTCTAGGACTACAGTTTTCCCTAGAAAGGGCAGGCTGACAGCATTTCTTATTTTCACCCAGCTCCACGTTGCAGAAGCTCTACTCCAAGCAAGAACAGGGAGGAGGTCTGGGACTCTCTTTCTGCTCCGGCCCCCCTCTAGGGGGCAGCAGACTGTGGCCTTAGTAGCCCTCAGCCCAGCTTGCTCTTAGGATGGAAATTTCACATTGAGAGGTACAGATGAGAAGACTAGAAGTGACTGCACCTAACCAGCACCCTGTTCTTTTTTCTTTTTTTCTCCCCTGGCTGCACCATGGCATATGGAATTTTCCAGGTCAGGGATTGAATCTGAGCTGCAGTTGCAGCCTGTGCCACAGCTGCTGCAAACACCAGATCCTTAACCCACTGCACTGGGCTAGGGATCAAAACTGTGCTGTAGAGATAACTCTGGATCCTTTACCCGCTTTGCCACAGCAGGAACTCCACCAGCACCCCAATCTTAAAGCAGCGGTGCCACTCTGAGGAATGGCCACAGTTTCTAGCTCCACAGAAGTGGTACCAAGTTTTTGCCTAGGGCAAGAGGTAGTCTGTAAGAGCAGAGAGCTCTAAAATTCTCCCAAAGGGAACTGGTTTTATTTGGAATAAAATATAGGAAAGTTCAAGCCTGAGGGTGTGCTTACAAGCAATGGGGATTTTGGTGGTACCCTATTCAGAGAAGGTTGATAGCGCCATGAACACAAGAAGATAAATTGTAACCATCTAGAAGTTTACCAGATAAAACCAGGCAAGGAGATTGCTAAAAACAGCCCTCCTGGTTTTAGAACAGACCTTAAATACTAGCTTCAAAGACTACCCTCTGCAAAGAAGACAGGATTGGATAAAACTGTAGAGAAATTTATGCCCAACCTACTGTTGAAAACAGTTGGACAGTAAGCAGGCAGTCCGGGGAGGTTAACAGCTAGGTGTGATACCAACAGAAGCTGACAACAGAAAAATCAGGGAAAGAGACAAGGAGCATTCCCCAAAACTTGTCATCCTGCAGTAACTGTGCATGCCCTAGGCTGTGCCCTATGAGGAGCAGTATCAGAGGCTGTACACTGTGAGGGAGACAGACTTCACTAAGATAGTCCAGCCAGGTCGTTGAAGAAATAAACAAGCAAACCATAACGATAATTCCTGTATGGATGGGAGATCAATATCCAGAGTTAAGTATATTATGTAAAATGTAGTTTTATTTATTTATTTATTTTTAATTTTTTATTTTTTTTTGTCTTTTTGCCTTTATGTAGAGCTGCACCCACGGCATATGGAGGTTCCCAGGCTAGGGGTCTAACAGGAGCTGTAGCTGCCGGCCTTTGCCACAGCCACAGCAATGTGGGATCTGAGCCGTGTCTGCGACCTACACCACAGCACACGGCAATGCCAGATCCTTAACCCACTGAGCAAGGCCAGGGATGGAACCCGCAACCTCATAGTTCCTAGTTGGATTCGTTAACCACTGACCCATGAAGGGAAATCTTAAAATGTACAGTTTTAAGCCGAAAATTATGAGACAAGCAAAGAAACAGGAAAGTATGACCCGTATACAGGAAAACAAGGAGGGATTAAAAACTGCTCTGAAGGTGCCTAAATGACAATTAGCTGACAAATCTGTCAAAGCAGCTATTGCACATATGTTGAAAGAACTATAGAAAATCATGCTTTACAAAGTAAAAGAAGGTAAGATAACCATATCTCATCAAATAGAAAACATCGTTAAGAGATATATTAGGGAAATTATAAAACATTGCTCAGAGAAATTTTTAAGGTCTTCATTAAATGAAGGTTTACGTCATGTTCATGCATTTGAAGACTTATTTTTTTTAACTGAAGTATGGTTGATTTACAGTATTTTTTAAAGTGTTCAGCAAACTCAGTTATATATATATATTTCAGATTATTTTCCATTATAGGTTATTACAAGATATTGAATATAGTTCCCTGTGCTATATATATAGTAAATCCTTGTTGTTTATTTTGTATATAGCAGTATATGTCTGTCAATCCCATACCCCTAATTTATCCCTCCTCTCCTTTACCCTTTGGTAACCATAAGTTTGTTTTCTATGTCTGTGAGTCTGTTTCTGTGTTGTAAATAAATTCATTTGTATTTTTTCTTATTTTTTTTAGTTTTTTTATTTTTTGCTTTGTAGGGCCACACGTGTGGCATATGGTGGTTCCCAGGCTAGGGGCTGAATTGGAGCTGTAGCCGCCGGCCCAAGCCACAGCCACCGCAGTGCAAGATCTGAGCCACATCTGCGACCTACACCACAGCTCATGGCAACGCCAGATCCTTAACCCACTGAGCGAGGCCAGGGATTGAACCTGCAACCTCATGGTTCCTAGTCGGATTCGTTTCCGCTGCACCATGAAGGGAACTCCTGTATTTTTTTTTTTTAGATTCCACGTGTAAATGTTATGGTATTTGTCTTTTTCTTTCTGACTTACTTCACTCAGTTTGATAATACCTGGATCTATCCTCGTTGCTACATCATGGCAACATTTCATTTTTTTTTAATGGCTGAGTAACGTTCTGTTGTGTGTGTGTATATACACCGCCCCCCACACACACCCACCATATCTTCTTTATCCATTCATCTGTTGATGGACACTTAGGTTGCTTCCATGGAAAACTCAGTAATTTTAAGATGAACATTCTCTGTAAATGCATCTGAAGATTCAGCCCAATCTCATTTAAGTATTCAAATTCTGACCAGTCTTTATTTGTTCAAGAGCAAAAAAAGCTAAAAGCTATTTCTAAAAATTCACAGTAAACCCTAGATTAGCCAAACCTGCTTGTAAAAAAAGAAATGAAAGTTGTAAACCTACCGTACCTGGTTTCTAGTCTTTTTTTTTTTTTTTTTTGATCTTCTTAGGGCTGCACCCATGGCATATGGAGGTTCCCAGGCTGGGATCCAGTGAGCTGTAGCTGCTGGCCTATACCAGAGCCACAGCAATGCTGGATCCAAGCCGCGTCTGCAACCTACACCACAGCTCACGGCAACGCTGGATCCTTAACCCACTAAGCAAGGCCAGGGATTGAACCTGCATCCTTATGGATCCTAGTCAGATTCATTTCTGCTAAGTCACAAGGAAACACCTGGTTTCTGATCTTAAGAAAAAGATACAGTTACAGTAATCAAGAAATGTATTACTGGCACAAAGATAGACATATCAATGGGCTAGAAGAAAGATAATTAAGTAATATATCTCCATGGAGTTCCCATGGTGACTTAGTGGAAATGAATCTGACTAGTATCCATGAGGACACAGTTTCAAGCCTTGGCCTTGCTTAGTGGGTTAAGAATCCAGCGTTGCATGAGCTGTGGTGTGGGTCACAGACATGGCTCATATCTGGCATTGCTGTGGCTGTGGCATAGGCCAGCAGCTGCAGCTCCAATTTGACCCTTAGCCTGGAAACCTCCATATGCCATGGGTGCGGCCCTCAAAAGACAAATATATATATATTTGGATATATATATATATATATATATATATATATATTTGAAGTTATGATTCATTGCCTTTTGGTAAAGTGATCTATGCCATTCTGTGAGGGAAAAGATAATCTTTTTCACAAATTGTGCTGGGACAGCTGGAAATCCATAGGACAAAAATGAATCATAACCAGTATCTCTTTCCATATGCCAAAAGTATTATATATTTTAAGTTGAAAAGGATTACATATTTAAATGTTAAAACTAATGGTATAGAGCTTCTAGAGGAAGGCATTGGGTAAATTCTTTCAGACTCTGGTTTAGGCAAAAATGTCTTTGGGTACAAAAAGCAGAAACCATAAGAGAAAAATTTGATAAATTATGCTTCATTACAATTAAATACTTCTGTTCATCAAAAGACACTATATATAAACCCCAAGGTACAGTTTAGCAGAAATTATATTAGAAGTATATACAAGGTAAAGGATTTTTATCCAGAATGTAAATAATTCTTACAATTCAGAAAAACACCCTGACTAGCAAATGGGAAAATGGTTTGTACCAGTACTTTAGGAAATAAGGTGTACAAACGGCCAGTGTTCAGTGTCCTTGGTCATTAGGGATTAAATATTAAGTATTAAATATTAAAACCACAGTGAGATACCTTTGTACACCCAGTGAAATGTCTGAAATTGAAAATACTCATAATATCAAAGTTACTGGAGGTGTGAGGTAACTGGAACTCTTGTACATTCCTATTGGTATGGTGAAATTGTACAGTCAGTTCGGGTAACAGCTTATTTCTCAGACATGTGTTTTTATCAGTAGGCTAGTGGATAAAAAAAATAGGTGCATTTATATAACAGAGTCCTACTTAGCAGTAATATGGAATGAAATATTGATATATGTTAGCATAACGTTGAATCTTGAAAACCTTATGCTAAGAGAAAGAAGTCCAACAAATGCCAGAGACTGTACGATTGTATATTCTAACTACTCAAAATTCCTTAGAAGGCAAAATCTTAGGGAAAGAAATCTTATCAGTGGTTACCTGGGTCTAGGGACAAGAGAGATGATTGACCTCAAAGGGTTGTAAAGGAATCCTTTTAGAGTAATGGTTACCTGACTCCTCGGTTGCCAACACTGGTCTAACTATACACCTGAAATGAATATGCATTATATGTATGCAAATTATACCTAAACAAAGGTGTTTTAAAAAGGAACATGTAACTGTTAGCCACAGCACTATCAATGAATCTCAAGGCGATGATTCAGAGGGATAGTAATAAATAAATGACTTCAGTCTATAGGATTCCACTTATATAAAATCCTTGAAAAAGCAACAACTGTGACACTAAGCAGATCAGCATTTGCCAGCAACCTTGGCTGGGTAGAGGGATTTGACTTCATCAAGGCAAGAGGGAAGTTTTCTTTTTTTCTTTTTTAGGCCATGTATCTAATTTTATTTTTTTTTAATTTTTTTCCCATTATAGCTGGTTTACAGATTTCTGTCAAGTTTTCCAACTGCACCACATGGTGACCCGGTTACACATACATATATGGATTTGTCACATGTGATTATAGTTCCCAGTGCTATACAGCTGGATCTCCTTGCTTTTCTATCCCCGAGGCAATAGTTAACCCCAGACTCTCATACCCTCCCACTTCCTCCCCCACCCCCTTGGCAACCACAAGTCTGTTCTCCAAGTTCGTGATTTTCTCTTCTGTAGAAAGGTTCATTTGTGCAGTATATTAGATTCTAGTTATAAGTGATATCATATGGTATCTGTCTTTCTCCTTCTGACTTGCTTCACTCAGTATGAGGGTCTCTAATTCCATCCATGTTGCTGCAAATGACATTATTTTATTCTTTTTTATGGCTGAATAGTATTCCATCGTGTATATGTACCACATCTTCCTAATCCAATCATCTGTCGATGGACATTTGGGTTGTTTCCATGTCTTGGCTATTGTGAATAGTGCTGCAGAAAACTATTCTGAGAGTGCAAGTGTCTTTCTCAAGGAGATTTTTGTCCGGATATATGCCCAAGAGTGGAATTGTTGGGTCATATGGTAGTTCTGTGTATAGTTTTCTAAGGTACCTCCATACTGTTTTCCATGGTGGTTGTACCAGCTTACATTCCCACCAACAGTGCAGGAGGGGTCCCTTTTCTCCACACCCCCTCCAGCATTTGTTGTTTGTGGACTCATTAATGATGGCCATTCTGACTGGTGTGAGGTGGTATCTCGTAGTAGTTTTGATTATCATTTCTCTAATCATCAGTGATGTTGAGCATTTTTTCATGTCCTTGTTGGCCATCTGTATATCTTCTTTGGAGAAATGTCTATTCAGGTCCTTTGCCCATTTTTCAATGGGGTTGTTGGCTTATTTGCTATTGAGCTGCATAAGTTATTTGTATATTTTAGAGATTAAGCCCTTGTTAGTTGCGTCATTTGACACTATTTTCTCCCATTCTGTTAGTTATCTTTTAGTGTTCTTTTTGTTTTATTTTTTATTTTATTTTATTTTTTTTGTCTTTTTGCCTTATCTAGAGCTGCACCCGCGGCATATGGAGGTTCCCAGGCTAGGGGTCTAACAGGAGCTGTAGCTGCCGGCCTTCGCCACAGCCACAGCAACACGGGATCCGAGCCGCGTCTGCAACCTACACCACAGCTCACGGCAACGCCGGATCCTTAACCCACTAAGCGAGGCCAGGGATCGAACCCGCAACCTCATGGTTCCTAGTCGGATTTGTTAACCACTGAGCCATGACGGGAACTCCTAGTGTTCTTTTTGGTTTCCTTTGCTGTGCAAAAGCTTGTCAGCTTGATTACATCCCATTGGTTGATCTTTGCTTTTATTTCTGTTGCTTTGGGAGACTGACCTGAGAAGCAAGGGGGAAGTTTTTGAAGTGAAGGAAATACCCTATATTTTAATAGTGATCAAAATGTATTATGAGTTCCCTTCGAGGCTCAGTGGAAATGAATCTGACTAGTATCCATGAGGACACAGGTTTGATCCCTGGCTTCACTCAGTGGATTAAGATCTGGCGTTGCTGTCAGCTGTGGTGTAGGTCACAGGTGCGGCTCGGATCTGTCATTGCTGTGGCTCTAACCTAGGCTGGCAGCTCCGATTCGACTCCTAGCCTTGGAACCTCCATATGCCTTGGGTGTGGGCCTTAAAAAAATATATTATGTGTACCTCAAAGGGGTATATTTTATTTATGGAAATTATATCTCAGTATAACTGACATTTTAAAATATTGGGATATAGCTAAAGTGGTACTCAGAGAAAAATTTTTACCTTTAAAAGTTATATACTAAGATGAAAGATATAAAATTAATGATTTAAGTTTCCACCTTTAAATGTAAGGTGATTACATTAAATCCGAGGTATAGAGAAGGAAGTAAACAATAAAGATAAGAGTAGAAATTAAAAAAATAGAAAACCATCAAAGATAAGAGAGAAATAGTTTTCCAAATTGGGGGGGGGTCTCAAAACTTGAAGATGTCATTGTCAAGTCTAATAAAACCCACACTTACATAGACAGAAGTTATTGATAATAACAACAAAAGAGCTTATATAACCATATATTCTTATATTCAGAAGAAAATATAGAAATGTTATGCCCATCTTTATGCCCATAAAGTTGACAAGTTAGATGTAATGGACAACTTTCTTGAAAGAAACAACTTACTAAAACATGAATTGAAAGAGAAATCTGATCAGCCCAATATCTAGTATAGAAATTGAATTAATTATCAAAACCTTTTCCACAGGGAAATCATCAGATCCAGATGGTTCAGTGATGAATTCTTTCATACATTTAGGAGGAAATAATAATAATTTTACACAAACTCAGAAATAGAGGAGACAGAGGAGGGAACAATTCCCAACTTACTCTTTGTAGGTCAGCATAACCTTCACACCTAAATAAATAAGGAAGTTAAAAGAAAATTGTGGACTGCTATTCCTCATGAATGCAGATGTGCAAATTCTTACCTAAATATTTGCACATCAAATCTCTAGCAATATTTAAAAAGTATAATATATCATGATTCATCATAATCAAGTGGAGATTTACCCTTGAATGCAAAGTTTATTTAATATCTGAAAACCAGTCAGTGTGATTCATAATAAGCAATAAAAGACAAAATGACCCTGTATATAGTTGTTTCAATAGAAGCAGAAAAAACATGTAAAAGAATTGAACACTCATTCATAATGAAAAAAAATTCCCCTTTTATAAGGACTGTAGGTATACTTCTCTAATTTGATATAGGTCATCTTCAAAAAACTTAGAGCTAACATCCTACTTTATGTAATAATATTGAAACAATTTCCCATTAACGTTGGGGATTTAACAGCTGTCCACCCTCATCATTGCTCTGTTTTTCCATAGGGTGAAACAGAGGAATGGCATAACTATTGAAAAAGGAGAAGTAAAAACATCTTTATTTGCAAATAAAGATGTATGTAGAAAATTATGATCTACAAAACTTAAGTGAATTTAGCAAGGTCTCAGGATACAAAGCTGGTATAATAAATATAAATTCTTTTTCTGTGCTTTAGTGGCCTTAAGTGGAAAAGGCATTAAATAAATTCCAACTTTTAACAGTTTCTAAACAGATGAAATACTTTGGATTAATTTAAGAAAACATGCACAAGACCTCTATTTGAAAACTGCAAAACCTTGTTTAGATAAATTTAAGAAGATAAAGCAATAGATAAATCCCGTTCATGGATTGGATTTCATAGAATTTCAACATTCTTCTTGTTTTAATCTATTGTTTCAGTATAGCTCCAAACACGGTAATCCCTGTGGAATTTTTTGGTAGAAGTTAGCAAGATGGTTGTAAAATTTATGTAGATATTCAAAGGACTTAGAACAACTGAAAAGCATTGGAAGAGAAAAAGCTGAAGGATTCTATTCTGTAATTTCAAGAATTTAAAAAGTCGTAGAAATCAAGGCAGTGTTTTATTAACATAATATATGTGTATATATATTATAAATCAATGGAACAAAATAGAGGATCCAGAAAAAAGTCCCACACTTAAAAACCAGTTGATTTTGCCCAAGGAGACAAGGCAGTTCAGGTAGTGAAAGGACTACTTTTTAGCTAGTGAGCCTAGAATGCCAGAGACACCAGTCAGTTCTAAATGGATTTTATATCTAAATTAAAAAGTTAGAATTACAAAGCTTTTTTTTGTTGTTTTGTTTTTGCTTTTTAGGGCCGCACTCGTGGCATAAGGAGGTTCCCAGGCTAGGGGTTGAATTAGAGCTATTGCTGCCGGCTGACAACACAGCCACAGCAACTCAGGATCCGAGCCGCGTCTGCAACCTACACCACAGCTCATGGCAACGCGGAATCCTTAACCCACTGAGCAAGGCCTGGGATCGAACCCGCAAACTCATGGTTCCTAGTCGGATTCGTTAACTGCTGAGCCATGATGGGACCTCCGTGTAAAGCTTTTAATAGGAGACTTAGGAGAGTATTTTTGCTACCTTGGGGTAGGACGCTGCTCAGTACAGGGCAAACAATAATCATCAAAGAGCAAACGGTTAAATTAGACTTCTTCAGTGTTGAAGGATTTCCCTCATCAACAGCCACTGTTAAGAAAATGAAAGGCAAGTGACAGATTAGGCTGAAATACTTACAAAACATATGTGACAAAGGATATGTATATAAAATGTCTAGACAATATTCTACAACTCTATTATAAAAAGAATGTTTCTGGTGAGAATAGGTTTTGAAAGGACTCCGGATTCCATCTTGGTGTGCTCTCTCACCTTATCTCTCTCTTGAATAACTGACTTCAGGGGAAAGCCAGTTGCTGTATCCTGAGGACTCCTAGTCAGCCTATGGAGAAGCCCACGTGGGGAGGAACTGAGGCTTGCCTCCAGCTGAGAGTGAGCCTGGAAGCAGATCTGCAACCCAGGCTTGACAAATTGATTGCGGTCTCAGGGCAGACTGTGAGCCAGACCCACCCAACAACTAAACTCCTAGAGTCTGACCCAAAGAAACTGTGAGATAGTAAGTGCTTGTTGTTTTAAGCTACAATTTGGGGGTAGAAAGCATCTTTAACATGTATGTGCTTAAAGACAGAGTGTCAGAATATGAGGCAAAAACTAATAGAACTACAAGGAGAAATAGGTGAATCTACTATTTTAGTTGGAAACTTCAACACCCTGGTATTAGAAATGTTTGGACCCAGGAGGCAGAGATCAGTGAAGGCATAGTTGGGGTCAGCGTCATCAGTAACTAGGTTATTCTTATGTTTTTGTCTGTCCCTGCGGCTGTGGGAGTTCCCAAGACAGGGATTGACTGGGAGCTGCAGCTGCAACCTACACCACAGCTGTGGCAACTCCGGGTCCTAAACCTGCTGTTCCACAGCAGGAACGCCAGTAAACTAGATTATAAAGTAATCTATAGACTACTTCATCCAGCAGCAACAGAGCACACATTCTTCCCAAGCTCATCAACTGGAATATTTACCAAGATGGATCACATTTTTGGCCACAAAAGACTCCTTAACAAATTTGAAAGACTGGGAATCATGGTGTCTGTTTTCAGATCACAATGGAATTAAATGAGAAATTATAATAGATAGTTGGAAAATCCCAATATGCTTGGGAATGAAACAGTGCATTCCTCAACAACACATGGGTCAAAGAAGAAATCTCAAGAGAAATTTTAAAATATTTTGAACCATTTCAAGTAGCTTAAGGGTGGTAGGTTGAAATAAGGATAACATTTCTTTGTTCCGATATGTGCCTCTCATCCTAGCAAGTATCTTTTTTTCTTCTTTCAGATTCTATATAGCTTCTTATAAAATATTACAGGTTAGCATTTATTAGTACTTATAAGTATTTGGGATAATTTTTTTCAGTTAAGAAAAAATATATTTAAAAAGTTATTTTTCAAATAGTTACACAATTATAATTTAGTAAGAATAGAAATTACATATTATTTATTGGCTTTAAAATAACACTAGAAGAGTATTTAGCTTGTGGTTATTACATGTAGTTGTATGTGAGAATCAGATTCTAAATTTACACATAAAACCCACATCTTATGAAATTTGACAAATCTGTAGAGTACAGAGGTAATATAAATTTGCAGAATGTTCTTCCTATTGTCATCATTCTTCATTATAATTAAAATTTCTCCCTATCATCAAATTTGTATGGAATCACAAAAGACTGAATAGCCAAAGCAACCTTGAGAAGGAAGAACAAAGCGGGAGACATTGTGCCCCCTAAATTCAAACTATATTGCAGAGGAACAGTCGTTAAAACTCTATGCTCTTGGCATAAAAACAGATTCATAAATTAATGGAATAGAGTAGAGAGGCCAGAAATAAGCCCACACATACAGAGTCAGTTAATTATGACAAAGGAGCCAAGAATGCACAATGACGAAAGTACAGTTTCTTCAGTAAATGGTGTTAGGAAAACTGGACAGCCACTTGTAAAGAATGAAACGGTACACCATATACGATATTAACTCAATATGGATGAAAGACTGTAATGTAAGACCTGAGGCCATAAAATTCCTAGAAGAAAACCTAGGTGGTAAGCTCTTGACACAAATCTTAGCGATGATTGTTTTGAAACTGACACTAAAAGCAAAAGCAACAAGAACAAATATAAGTAAGGGGAAATACATCAAACCAGAAAGCTTCTGCATAGCAAAGAAAACCGTTAACAAATTGAAGAGGCAACCTACTGAATGGGAGAGAATATTTACAAATCACGTGTTTGAAAGGGGTTAATATCCAAAACACATAAAGAACTCCAACAAGTCACCAGCAAAGCTGACTCAGGTTTTGAGTTGATGTTCTTTTCTGTGTTGGGAAATTTTCTTCTATTCCTAGTTTGCTGAGAGTTTTAGATCATAAGTGAATGTCATATTTTTGTCAGGTGTTTATTGAGTTGATCATATGATTTTTTTTTCATTCTCCTTTTTTCTCTTAAACGTGATGTTCCAGTGTTTTATTTATTCATTTATAAATTTTTGTCGAAGTGTAGTTGATTTGCAATGTTGTGTTAGTTTCTGCTGTACAGCAAAGCGATAAATACTTATGATCTTTTCCACTATGGTTTATTACAGGATGTTGAATATAGTTCTCTGTGTTACACAGTAGGACCTTGTTGTTTATCTTTTTTTATATGTAGTAATTTGTGTTTACTAATCCCAAATTCCTAATTTATTCCTTCCATATGCCCCTTCCCTTTGGTTACCATAAATCGGTTTTCTGTGTCTGTGAGTCTGTTTTTTTTTGTAAAAAAGTTCATTTGAATTATATTTTAGATTCTACATATGAGATATCATATGGTATTTGTCTGTCTTTCTCTTTCTGACATAATTCAGTGAATATCAGAATTTCTGGGTTCATTGATGTGGCTGCAAATGGCATTATTTCATTCTATGGCTGAGTAATAGTTGTGTGTGTGTGTGTGTGTGTGTGTGTGTGTATTCTTATCCATTCCTTTCTTGATGGCTGTTTAGTTTGCTTCCATGTCTTGGCTAAAATGCTGCTTTGAACATTGAAGTGCATTTTTTTTTTTCTTTTTAGGGCTGCAGCTGTGGCATATGGAAGTTCCCAGGCTAGGGGTTGAATTGAAGCTGTAGCTGCCAGCATACACCACATCCACAGCAATGTGGGATCTGAGCCACGTCTGCTACCTACACCATAACTCACAACAACTCCAGATTCTTAACCTACTGAGCGAGGCCAGGGATCAAACCTGCATCCTCTTGGATACTAGTCAGATTAGTTTCCATTGCACCACAACAGGAACTCCTTGAAGTGCATTTATCTTTTCAAATTTGAGCTTTCTCTACATATATGCCTAAGAGTGGGTTCAGTCTCTTGATTGGAGGAATTACACTGTTAAGTTTTCAAATATTGAGTTAGTGTTTAATTTTCAGGATAAACTCTACTTAGTTAGATGTAGCATTCTTTTTATATATTGCTGGCTACAGTTTGCTAATATTTTGTTTGGAGTTTTTCATTTATATTTGTAAGAAATATTGGTCTGTTTTCTTATGTTTTCATCTAGTTTTGGTCTCAGGGTATATTCATCTCAAAAAATAGGTTTTGAATTATTACTTTTCTATTTTCAAGATGTTTCAATGTAGAATTCATATTATATCTTCCTGAAATGATTAATTGAAAATGTTCATGAAGCTATAAGTCCTAAGACTTTTTTTATAGTAAAGTTTTAAACTAGAACTTCCGAGATACAGAACTATTCTTATCTGTTTCTTCTTGAGTGCCTTCCACATCTTTTGTCTTAAGAAATTTGTCCGTTTACTCTGAATTGTTGCGTTATGGGTGTGAAGTTATTTTAAATACCTCCTTACTATAGTATCAATGTTTTTGGATTTATAGTACTTCAAAGAAATTCCTAAAATAGATAATTTATGTCATGTCTTTTTTCTTTGGCCAGTCTGGCTAGATGTTTATGAATTTTATTGAACTTTTCAGAGAACCAACTTTGTTTCATTGATTTTTTTTCTATTTTTTCTCAGTTTTCTTTTTTTTTAACCCCCTCTGATCTTTATTATTTATCTTCTTTTGTGTCTGCTCCATACTCTGTTGGATACTTAAGGAGAACCCTTGACAAATCTCTGGAGTTTTCTGTCTTACTATGTTTTTCTTCTGTGGTACCATGCTCTGCAAATTTCTGCAAATTCTAGCTCCCTTGGTCTTTCCGGTTATCTGCTTTGTCTTCTCAACTCAGGGAATCTCTTGGACTTTATACCTTTCTGTCTGCAACCTGGAAACTCTGTGTGGGAAGCTGAGGCAATCCTAAGTGTCACCTCATCTTTCATGAATCACTACCCTTTATTACCTGACAGCCAGTATCTTAAAAACTGTTCCTTTATATTTTTTCTTCTCTTTTAGAAAATTTGATTTTGGCAGGAGATTAAATCTAGTCCATCATTATTCGTCTTGGTCCATCATTTACTTTTCACCTATCTTATTGTCCTTTCTAAATGGTAAACTCTTGAAGGGAAGAAAGCTTTTGTACCCCATATATTATGTACTATAGAGCCTCGTACACATTATGTATTTATTGTGCTTATTATGTATTTGGTTTATTACTGGAGTTTACTCGAACTGAGTGGAAGAGAAAGATAAAGCAGAAGAGTAAAGCCGCCATCTGATTGCATTTCCCCTGCTTGTCAAATGAATGCTTCTTGGAGCCTGGTAATAGAATTTCTATACTCTACTGCCATCCAACAACTCTCTCTCACAGGTGAGTTACTGGAACCATGTCCTCAGCCTCCACCGTACATCATCTGACCCAACTGGTACGTTTAGCCTTAGCTTTTACTAGAATGTGTATGCCTGAGCTTTTAGCCAAATTTACTTTGTTTTTTAAACCATTTCTGTTCTATTACTGATTATTGGAGTTGTTTCTCTTGTTTGTGAACTTGGATATGTTGTTTTTGTTATCTTTTCATGTATTTTATATGTCCTGGCCCTGGTTTTGGTATACAGTCATTGATTGAAGTTTCACTGTTACATCTTCCTGATTTTAAATCACATTTCCTAGGTGAGTAGTTTTCAGAATAAGTATACAGGGTTTAATTTCTCTTAATTCTCAGTGAACAAAGAAAGGGAAAAGAAACTCAGAATTATAAATTAAATGTTATTCTTTTATTGTGCCTCTGCAATAGATAATATATAAGTGGTTTTCTTTGTAGAGTATTGCCGTTGTGTGATTGCTTGGTTTTGTTCTAAATTTTCTGAATTATTTTTCCATGAATTTCTGCTATGTAAGTCTTCTAAACACTGTTGTACAAAGGAACATTGTTGGCCTAGAAGTACGAGGTCGTGAAGCCTAGCTGGGTGACTCTGGGCACATTATTTAACCTTTCTGTATTTCAATTTTGTTCTTTATAATATCTGATTAT
Organism: Catagonus wagneri; assembly: GCA_004024745.2. Classification (NCBI taxonomy): domain Eukaryota; kingdom Metazoa; phylum Chordata; class Mammalia; order Artiodactyla; family Tayassuidae; genus Catagonus; species Catagonus wagneri. Next base: position 36,336,814 of record PVHT021183666.1, read on the forward strand.
TATAATCAGGTATAATATCTGATTTTACTGTCTTGTTGGGATAGTTATGAACATTGTGAAAAATAATCAGAAAGATAAAAATAATAAAGTTTTACTTAGCATCCGTTTGAAGAGAGAGACAGTGCTAGGTTCTAGGGAAATAATTGAATAAGCTACGATTATTAATAATATAGTGGGATATACAATCAGTTTTATAATTTATACAACATAGTCTGGATAAATGCTCAAAAGCAAATATTAAATAATGAATTAAGAGAACCCTAAAAAAGGAGCAGTTTAGACTTGAGAAAATGAGCAAACACTTTACTGAGGTGCTGATTCTTTGATGTCAAGCCCTGGTGCTTTGAAAATGCCAAGGTGCTATTGTAAACGTAAGACATGCTATTATTTTATTTTATGTTCCAAGCATTTTCCCATGAGCTAATCTGATTGGAGACTACTCAACTATTTCTTCTTTACCTTTTTTGTTTGCTGTACAGGTCTGACCTTGCTGATACATCTTCATTCTTTTTGGTTCTTACGCTTGGGTCAGGGTACACTTTTGTGGTATGTCACTCAGTCTTTATCTCTTCTGTGAATGACTAATTTAGTTTTTGCTTTTTCAAGGTAAAAGCCTTCTCTTTGTGTATCTCATTTTTTGATAATGTAATAATTGAAAGGGAGATGATAATGTAATAATTGAAAGGGAGATTTTCCGCTCCAGGCTGCTTTTCAGAGATTGTTACCTCTGACGTTCCAAAGAGACCTTCATTTTGCTATTATCCAGATACATTTAGACTGAGCTTTTGCAGTAGAACATTTTGTTCTATTTGCTGTATTTTTTTTTTCCAGGGGACAAAGATAAACAACTTAAACAGATAACCATCTCTGGTTGCTGTATCTAACAATAATATTTAGCAGCCAGTGAATATTCTGCAAGTGCCTTTCTCAGAAAGGCTGCATTAAGTAAACAAGTAGTAAATATTCTGGTGACTGATAGATGATAGAATTTAAAGCCAGCCAACTGCCCCTATGAGGCTAAAACATTGTTTTTCTGTTTTGGTAAATAATACTTATCTTGTTTGAACAGATCTTGTCAAAAACAGTGTTAGCATTTCAGGCCAAACATATTTTTATAAAACTCATGAGAGCTAAAACCAACAAATTTTGAAATGCTTGAATCATTTCATTTGTTTCTTTAGATGTATATTTTTATTTATTTCTAAATCACAAGTTATACTGTATCCTGTATTTTGAAACATGTTATTTTTTTTTTGCACAGTATTCCAGTCAGTTACCATGTATAGTAAAATGGGTTGTTTTGCATTAAAATCTCAGCCATGATTGGTTTGAAACTTGGAAACATATGGTCATTTGGTCCATGGCTGCCAAAGGATTCATTACAGGTGTTCTGTGAGGTTTATGTACTTAATATTTGGTATATCTACATCAGGTATTACTGTGATCTAAAGTGTCATTCCTTTGCAAACTTGAAATACCAATCTAAGGGATGTAGCCATTTTTTACTCACTTGCCTGAATCTCTACTACACGTACAAATATATATTTCAGGTTCAGATGTTTTCTTGTATTACTTTATATTCAAGTAACAGTGCATCATTGGAATCACCAGAAACATTCAAACATAAACTCCCAGAGAGCAGGGACTTTTATCTTCTTATTTGTTTTCGTGCTTGACACATAGTCGTTGTTCAATAAATTAATTGAATCAATTACTATCATTGCTTCCATAGCTTACCAAAATACTGACACATGGGCCCCAGATCCTATCCTTCAGTAATACCATCTGTCTGGTCCCTCTGTTGTCCCAACCTTTATGTCTCAAGTGAGAGGTTTCTTCTGTTCCATTCATCAGTACTTACTAGAACCCTTATGTAATACTAGCAATAACAGTAGTAATGAAGGTGGTATTGATTACTAGTATATCTGAGTGCCAGGTATGGGACAGGCCAGAAGTTCTGTAATAGTGTTTTTTAACCATTTACTATGTCCCAGGTACTATGCTAAACCACCTAATGTGCATTGTATCATTTTATCTCACCAGCAAAATATGAGATATTTTAAGTTCAAGAAAAACTGAGGTTGAGAGAAATCAGGAAACTTAACCAAAAGTTATAACCTATAGTAAGGCTAAAATCAGGACTCATCTTTCTGTCTGGTGCCAAAAGTTCAGCCTTCTTTACGAATCTGTTTTTCTGTATATCTGATAAATTGCCATCAAGCCTTTGGTTTAATGTGTCCAGTAAGGGGTTCTAATTCTTTAGGAGATATTAATTCTTTTTGACAGCTGTAATTATTAAAAGGTTTTTCATAATATTAAGAAAATATTGATATATTTTTCTATAACTTTTAAACTGTTATGTGTTAATAGTCTTACAGAGATATCCAGGATAGAATGAATCTATCCTTATTAACATTGGGTATATTTAGCCAATTGTACTTAATATATAAGTGTAGACATTTGCCGAGCCATCAACAAGAAGTTTCTTTTAGAAAGGTTTAAAATTGTATGTGTGTCAAATGAACTTACCTATAAAATTCACAGACATAGAGAACAGATTTGTGGTTGCCAAGGGGGAATGGGGGTGAGGGAGTGATAGATTGGGATTTGGGGATTAGCAGAAGCCAACTGTTACGTATGGAATAGGTAAGCAACAAGGTCCTACTCTATAGCACAGGGAACTGTATTTATTGTCCTGTGATAAATCATAATGGCAAAATATGAAAAAGAAAGTTCCTATATAGAAACTAAATTACTTTGCTGTACAGCAGAAATTAACACAGCATTGCAGTCAACTATGCTTCGGTAAAATAAACTTCAAAAAAATGTTGGGAGTTCCTGTTGTGGCTCAGGGGTAATGAACCCAACTAGGATTCATGAAGATGCGGGTCCGATCCTTGGTCCCCAATCAGTGGATTAAGGATCTGGCTTTGTGGTCAGCTGTGGTGTAGGTCACAGGCGCGGCTCGGATCTAGCATTGCTGTGGCTGTGGTTTGGGCCGGCAGCTGTAGCTCCGATTCGACCCCTAACCTGGCAACTTCCATATGCTGCAGGTGCTGCCCTAAAAAAACAAAAAGGAAAAAAATAAACTTAACAAAACTGTATGTAGTGATTATTATTTTTTTGTGTGTGTATGTGATTTAAAAATGTCTCTAGAGAGCTTAATGGACATGTTTAAAGTTTTCTATATCCTTTAACTAGTCTATATCTGTATCCATATCTAGTAAACAGAGAAACATAATGGAATTCAGAACAAATGTCTTTTAATCAGCATAAATGAAATCACATAAAATGCTGGTTAAAAGTAGGTGAAGTGATCGCAGTGTAAGGAATGTATAGCTGTTATAAACTTAAAAAAGAGTTAGTAAAAATCTACGCAATTATATCCCGTGCAAGATTTTTATAAAATTTTGAGAACATTTTGTTTCTACTATTTGTTTTCCTATTTATCTTCTTTTGCTAGTCTAACTAGTGTGTTTTGTTGTTAGTCCCTCTCTAGCTTGTTGATTACATGATTAGCTGTGTTTTGTTTAGCCTATCATTTCCTGTGGGACAGACCTAAGAAGAATATTGGTTTAGACAGCATTTCAACATCTATGTTTCTGATATATACTATGTGTCATATAGGGTGCCAATAAGTACTGGGCAAGGCAGAATATAGGTGGAGTTCTAGCCTCAGTTTTCTCTTCATTATGTATGTAGAAAAATGAAAATATCAGAATAGAGAGTGATGACCTCTCATGTACTCATCATCCATCTGCAACAGTCATTAAATTTAGGTCATTCTTTTTCTTATCTACAAGCCCTGTCCACTCAGCAGCCTCACACCCTCTCGGTTGGATTATTTTGAAACAAACCACAGATATTAATTGGGCCATGTAAAACTGTCTATATACATCCTTTTATTAGCTGCAAAAATAATAATTCTGTATGGCTCAACTTAATATCATTTCATTCATAAATATTTCAGTATGTATTTCTACTTTTCTTTTTTTTTGCTTTTTGGGGCCGCACCGAAGGCTTATGGAGGTTCCCAGGCTAGGGGTTGAATTGGAGCTACAACTGCTAGCCTACACCACATCAATGTGGGATTCTTAACCCACTGAGCAAGGCCAGGGTTCGAACCTGCAACCTCATGGTTCCTAGTAGGATTTGTTAACTGCTGTGCCACTACGGGAACTCCAATTCAGTATGTATTTCTAAAAGATAAAATTCCTTTGTCTCTTTTTGTTTATTAGCACAACTGTAATGTTGTTATCCTGTCTTAAAAAATAACAGTAATTTCTTAATACCACCAAATACTGTCTTCATATTTCCTTATTTGTGTGTATATATATTTGTACCTTGATCTTTCACTGTCTTTTATTTTTATTTTTGATCTTTCACTATCTTTTAGGTGTTTGGATCAACATCTAAACTAGGTTTTTTATTTATTTATTTATTTTTTCTTAATGGATTTTATTTCAATTATAGGTGTACATAAATCATCACAAGTCAATTTTACAGATTTTGTATCCCAAACCCCCAGTGCATCCCCCCACCCCCCAGATTGTCTTATTGGAAAAACCAAGGTTTTCCAAAGTCTGTGAGTCATTGTTCTGCAAAGAGGTTCATTGTGTCTTTTTAGTTTCCACATGTAAGCGGTAGCATTGGATGTTGCTGTCTAATTGTCTAACTGGTTTCACTTCGCATGATAATTTCTAAGTCCATCCATGTTGCTATAAATATTGGTAATTCGTTCCTTTTAATGGCTGAGTAACATTCCATTGTGTGTATGTACCATATCTGCCCTATCCACTCCTCTGTCGATGGGCATTTAGGTTGTTTCCATGACCTGGCTATTGCATAGAGTGCTGCAGTGAACACTGGAGTACATGTGTCTTTTCGAGTCATGGTTTCCTCTGGATAGATGCCCAGGAGTGGGACTGCTGGATCAATGGTAATTCTATTTTTAGTTTTCTGAGGAATCGCTATACTGTTTTCCACA